>PVLA01001070.1:0-407986 GCA_004027455.1 Hydrochoerus hydrochaeris
CACCTGCTAAGCCTGGGGCGCTTCCTGCTTGGGGCTGGGGGTTGCTGCCAAGGTTAGCATATATATATTCCAGCTTCTAAAAAATAAAGCGGATTCAGATTCACTCACAGACTGGTGTGCAGTGTTTTCTGTCTCTCAATCGCCGACTCCCTGACCACCTTTGGGAAACCCTAGCCCTGCCGCAGCTGGACTCCGGCAGAACACCTTTCTATCCATATCTCCTTCTGCCATGATATTTCTGCTTTGGAGCCAGTGGACTGACCATGGACTGACAACATGAGGCAATATAAATTTTTTCTCCTGTATGTTAGATATTATATATGCTAGATATTTTGTTCTAGCAACACAATCTGACTAAAACAGATAGGGTCATGTTGCTCAGACTGGTCTCAAATTTCTAGACTCAAGTGATCTCCCACCTCAGCTTCCAAAATAGCTAGGAATATAGGTATCTGGCCCCTTATTTCCTACAGCTCTGTGTGTGTGCATGCATGCGTGTGTGTGTGTGTGTATGTGTGTGAGTGTGTGTGTATGTGCGTGAGTGTGTGTGTGTGTGTGTATGATTTTGGTTGGAAAGTACTAAATGTCTTTTGACTAGAGTGCTCACTGAAGAGCTACTAATAATGAATCAATGCTAAACAATCTAAATATATATTATGCAAATAATCACTTATGAGTGACTACAACTCAAATGAAGTTAATAATTTAAATGCAATGTATATGGTTTATAAGTTAGTATATTTTTGTGGAGTTAGTTTCAAACCATGTATACTCCCATTTTAAACAGAAGACTAATTTGAAGTAGCATCTTTGACAGGTGTACAACACATTGTCATTTTAAGAATTTAGATCTTAACGTACTCTAACATGCTATAGGAAATAGATTTGATCAGGCAAACAAATCATTGTCATGGTTCACTATCCATAAATACCATATCAAATAATGATTAACATTTACCACAGGCATAGTGCATTGAAATTACTCCTGTGAGTTTTATCTGCAACCAACCAGTGAGGTAATTAATGATTATCCTGGATTAACAGAGGCTAACTTGTAGCACTGGATAAGAAAATCAATGACTCCAGATTACCCAGGGAGTCAAGGCCAGTGTGTAAGCAGATCAAAATCCTGGAGGACATTTCCATAACATTTTCAGTATTTACAGAGCCATATATTTTTGGAGAAATAAAATATCACATGCATATATAAACCTGTCTTGTTCTGTTCATGCTACTGAACAGAAAGTCACTACCCAGAGTAGTGGCTTAAAAAACAAACATCTTTTCCCCACAGTTCTGGAAGACAGGAAGTCCAAGATTATCTAGTAAGATATTAGATTATCTAGCAAGTCTAGTGAGGTCTTGATTCTCAGTTCATAGATGGTGTCTCCTACAGCATCCTCACATGGTAGAAGGGGAACTGTGATTCTGCTATAAAGATACTAATCTCATTCATGAGGGCCTCACCCTAATAACGTAATCATGTCTCAAAGACTTCACCTCCTACTAAACCACATTTGATGTGAGGATTTTAACATATAAAGGTTGGGGAGCACATAAACATCATTCTACAACAAAAAACCCTCACTGAGGCTGTAGCACAGACTAGATAACATAATAGTCTTCAACACTTTTCATTTCAAATTTATTTTTTATTCCATATACAAAGTTTTTAAATGTGTTCCATTTTCCCTAAAGTTAAAATATAAAGAACTAGGTCTATCACAGAACAAAAACACACAAGGAGATTGTTCACACTTTCTGAGACTAGTGGTGCTCTACTCCGTCCTCTATGGTCTAATTTCCCTCACATGGCTTAGCATTAGACGCTATACACAAAACAATCAGTGGCTGCCAGTGAGAGACTTAGAAGACTGGAATAATCCATAAAGAGATATTGAAGATTCTATTTCCTCAACAAATATTTATCTGCTTAAAGTGAATTATCATCAGGGATGCCCTTGACGCCAGAATACTAATAGGTGGTACTTCCAGGACTAATAATTCTTGAGAAAACACTTTTCCCCCTTCATGGTTGTTTATAACATTTAAATAGTTAAATACTACCTCTTCCATTGTGGCACTTGTCTGCTACCCTCCCTTTTAGAGAAAGTGATTTCTGAATAATTTCTCTTGTACATGCATTTTAAAGGTGTGTAATTAACTGGTAACAGGTTGTTAGGTAGCTGATGAGGTGTGAACCAGCCTCTAATTTGTTTTCTTTATTTACAACTTTCCTTGCACTTGAAGATGACAGCATGGTGTTTTTTATTCCCTGCTTACTTCACCAGATTAAAAAGTGATTTGTGAAGCCATTTTTAATTCCTCAAATTCCATTAAAAGGAATATCCAGGGGAGTCTTAATCAAGACATAATAGGCACTAAAATGTGATCACACAACAGCACTTTTAACATGGCTCTATTTCAGCTGCAATGTTCAGGGTTTACCTCCTGTTATTAACTGAACTCAGTCCTAACACTGACCCACCACTTCTGAAATAACCTCTATGTAGTTGGTACTCTGTTTATTGCAAATGTTTGCAGCTAATATACTTTGTTGCTTTAAAATTTATTGTATAACCCAAAGGGATAATTTCTTACAAAATTATTATTATCGTATTATCACTAAAATTGTTTACTTTCCCCTTCAAATTGTCTTGCCTTCTTTCAATAGTAAATTTTTAAAAAATCAGATTGAGAAGAAATTAAAATAGAAACATAATGAAATGAGAATTGCTACAAACACAAGACTAGAATACTGAAGATGCAGCTGAAATAGAAGTGGCTGGATGTAGAATCCATATATAACCCAAAGGGGTAATTTAGAACTAGGGAGCATATTGAGTTCCTGGATGAGTCTGAAATGACAAATAAAAATAGAAACTCTGTCCTTGAATTTAAAAAAAATATATATCGGCAAAAGTTAAGCTACAGAATATGTAAAAAAAGAAAAATAAAGGTCATGTTCAGAACTTTCCACAGCCCTGAGAGAGATAGATAACTGCCATTCACCAAAGCAAGGATGTTAGGTAAGTGGCAAGATTTACTTTTCAATTTATCAAAGGTTTCCATCAGTACCTTCATCTAAAACACTGTGGCCTCTAAGATACTATTTTGAAAAGTAGTTATGTCTCTGAGCACCAACTCTAGAAGATGCCACGGGGATCGCTTTGGTATAATAATAATATCAGCACTTACCGAGGTCTTGATTTATGGCAGGCACTGTTTTAAGTGCTTTATGATATTGCCTCATGAAACCTTCACAATGATCCTGTGACTATTAGCCATCTTATTTATAGACCAGTGAACTAAGGCCTAGTTTTACAGTTAAAAGTAGCTTCCCTAAGGTGACCTACTGCTGGAGAAATTAAAAACAAATTCTCCTGCCAAATCCCAAGCCTCTTCACAAAGAGAGGAAAGAAAAGTTTTATTGCTGAATAAGCACTGAACCAGAATGTGATGCTCATCACAGGGCAATCAGCTAAGAGATTGCAGACAAAGAAATTTCAGCCTTGACACAATGCATTACATATATGTTTTCAAGTTAAACAAACACAGGCTTCAAGTAAGAGCACTTGACAGCAGCATTCGTCACCCCCATAGTTCACCCTGGCTGTATTTGGTACTGTATTGCTAGCTAACTGGCTTTATCCAGAGGGGGTCAGGGTTTTCATTTCCTTATGACATGAGGTAAGTAAGAAACCTGGAGCAAGATGCTCAACAAAGAGCTTCCTCCTTTCTCATAGAGACTTGAAAAGTAGGGCTACTATTTCAAGGAGAAGGCTCTCAGGTCCCTGAGAACGGCAATCCTGGGTCACAAAACTGACCAAAGGCCCCTCTAGCTTTCAAGGATTTTATATACATTTATATACATAAGAAAAATGACTTATAAGCAGAAGTTTTCTAAACTAAATGCTTTAATAAAAAAAAGGGGGAGGGAAATCGTCCCCACTTAATTTTTTATAGGAGAATTAACTTTCTTATTTTTTATTTTAACTTATTGTCTATTTTATTTTTCATTTTTGTAGCTGGAGATTGAACCCAAGTTCTTGAGTACCCTAAGCACATCCCTTACAGCTAAACTACAGTGTCGGCCCTTAAGCTTCTCAGTGTTAATTTGCATATGTCCTCATAATATCTAATAAATGTTAAATTAGGATTTAAGCCCAGATAGACTTGTTTTAAAACCAAACCTTTTTTTTTAAACTGGGCATGTTGGTGCATACCTGTAATCTCAGCACAGGAAGCTGAGGGAGAAAGATTGCCACAAGTTCCAGGTCAGCCTGGGCTACATAGTGAATTCAAGGCCAACCTGAACTCCACAGTGAGACCTAGTATCAAAATAAAAACAAGAGAAAAACCTGTAAAAAAAAAAAAAGGAATACTCTCATATGACAAAATCTTACTATATGTGATTGTATTAGTTTTCCTGTTGCTGAACAAAATTCTTGACACTTGAAATTAAAAAGAGGGGAGGCTTATTTGGCTCATGTTTTCAGAAGCTTCAGTTCATAGTCAGCTGGCTTCCAGGCAGGAACTTCATGGCAGAAAGGCCTGGCGGAGGAAAGCTTCTTAGTTCATGGAGGTGTGGAAGCCAAGGGAAGGAAACAGCTCCAGATAAGAAGGGGCCAAAAATTAGATACAGACCCCAAGATCATATACCCAGGACCCACACATATACAGCCAGAAATGCATTCTATTAATCCCCTATGGGGCTCCCAAGGCAATCAAGTTGACAATCCAGTTTAATAGTCACAATGATCATAGTACTTACAAAATAGTATATGCTTTTCTTTTTTTCCCAAGTGGTTTACATTTTATTTTATTTTATTTTATTTAAAAAAAAATTTTTTGGTACTGGGAATTGAACTCAGGGACTTAAAAGCAGTTTTTGCTGAAAACAAATGGTGATACTTCACTCAGGCCTGTAGATGCCCAGCAGGCAACTAAAACAAAGCTTGACCTTTAGTTAGTGTCTATTTCATTACTTTAAACTTTTGGGTCAACTCTTTTCTTAGCTCTGCACTTAGGTATATTACTCAGTTAGGAATAGTCTGTCTAACAGTTGGAAAAACAAGGTTATTAGTCCTATGATTACATAATTTATCTCATCCCCCTTTGAGATTGAGAACACCAACATGAGAGATTTTCAGGGACAGTCAACTACAAATGAGTGGTTAGAAATCTCTTGTTCCAAAACCATGGTCACCCTGGATTCTAGCAGAGCCTTCACAAGACTGAGACTACCTCCAAGCGGAAATAAACATCTCATGGAGACTTCAATGGTCCTTCAAGGGGTAAAGATATCTCCTGAGCCATCTTGCAAACCACAACTGAGTTAATGGTCAACAAGACTCTAGCCAATTCCAGCCAACCCATAAAACCTGGTCTCATTCTTTTGTTAATGAGCCAGTGTGACCCTCTTCATCAGAGCTGTGTCCCCTGCAACTCCTCAAGCTAAAATCTTTTCCCTATTTTCTCTTACCTTCTAACTCTGCCTAATATATTTGCCTCTAATGCATCCTGAACTGCTTTTCTGTGATCATAGTATCAAACCTCCATGTGGCAATTTGGGATCCTCATCTCCTCTTTGGGGATCTCTTTGGACTCTATCCACTGCTTTGAGAACTATCTCCAGTGCTCTCCTTACTTGCTGCCAGTAATCAACCTCTCTATACTCTTATCTCCTCCTGGTACTTACTGATTTTGTACTCACTAAGAGGTCAACTGATTGTATTCCATTACATAACTCTGACAATTATAGTTTAGCAAGTATGATGTCAATTCTGGTATCAGATGATCATGCATGAGCTCTTCTGGGTTGACAATAATAAAAACAAACCTATTTCATCATCTTCTGTGTGGATGATTAACACCAAAATTAACAGGATGCAAGGGCGAAGTGAACCAAAAAGAAAAGCTATTTAAAAAAAAAAAAAGAGCAGGAATAGAGAGAGGGCTTTCAACTTCAGTAAGTCCTAGTCAGATTTTTGACTATCTTTAAGAAAAATTTCTATTGTTTGACTTGCAGTCCTTGTTTCCTGGTACTCTCCAGCCACTACCAAATGATTTTAAATTTTAATGCAAATCAGTAAACAGCCTGAGGCTCCTATCTTCTCTTCTCCTGGCTCATTTTCCCTTTCCTACCCCTTGAGGTTTTTTTGGTCACGCTGTATTTTGGATTTGCTCCCACTAGCATTTATTTAAAAAAAAAGATGAAATCAAAAGAGCACAGAAAGTCCAGCCTCACTGCCTCAAGTTCTCATTCACTGCTCACTGAAAGGGAAACAAAGTAATCCCAGCTGTTGGTTGGTATCACTTGGTAAATCGCTCCCATCTTCTGAAAAACATCTGGATTTAAGGCAAAGCTGTTATGAAATATTTTAACATTGGGATCACAGCGACACCTGGAGTGGTGTTGACAAAAATAAATGAAATACATCACCACTGCCATAGTCCCTCTGGACCACTTTTATAAAGGCACTGAGTGTCTTATAAACAACAGAAACTTATTTCTTACAGTTCTGGAGGAGTATAAGAGTATAAGATCTGGGAGTATAAGATCATGTTTCAGTGGATTCGGTGTCTGATGAGGGCCTACCTGCTTTCTGGTTCACAGAAACTACTGTTTTCTTCCTGTGTCCCCACTCGATTGAGGGGAAGAGGTTTCTCGCAATCTTCTTTTATAAGGGCACCAGTAATATTCCTGAAGGTTTCACCCTCATGACCTAATCACCTTCCAAAGTCCCCATCTCCTAATTCCTTCACCTGAAGGCTAAGATTTCAATTTGCATTATTTGGGGGGTGGGGGTGGGTGGGAGGAGCACAAATGTTGAAACTATAGCAACTATGAAATGCTCATAATAAATAAGAAATGAAATAAAATACTAAAGAAGCAACACAGAGCAATAATGAGTAAGAACTTAAAATATACTGTATTAATCTAACTTTATCAGTTAGAATTTTCACTATGATAGTTAATATTGGAATCATATCTTATTATTTAAGTGATTTTCTCTAAAATTTGAATTTGATATCATCTCTTTAGTTTAAAATTCTTCACATAACTTCCAATCTTATTTTAGGTACAAAATACATTTTTTAAAATTCAAAAAAATAAGTTTGGTTTTCAGACTTCACCATGTACCTATTGCCCTTACAATTTAAAGAATAGAACAATAGGAAGTATCTTGTGCACTAACTAATTTAAAGGTAATAATACACAGTGTACTAACCATTGTTGCTCTTGTATTATCTTGTTTTGAAATTTTGTTTTATTTTTTCCTTTAAAATAAAAAAATAAAAAAGAAAAGAAATATAGGAAGGAGGAAGGCCGAAGGCAAAAGAGACATCAATTACAATTATAGCCCTTACCTTCCCATCCCCTCCATCCCTTCCCAGGATAGTACTGAAATTAGCAAATGCCTGGACTCGCCCAGCACAAATTTCCTAAGTAAGAACCTGCTTAAGTTTTTTTTTGTTTTGTTTTGTTTTTTGTTTTTTTTTAGGAAAAGCCTCCAGAATCGATTCAAGGTTTGTTCACAGAAGAAGCCAGCTAGTGCTATCACTGACCTTTTGATGTCATGTGTTCGAAATCTCCTGTTCAGAATTGATCACTCCCTCACAAAAACCAACACATAGCTTGTAAAGAGTCATGATAACCAATCCATGCCCATGAGAAAGTCCTAAAATTTCCAATCAGCAAGCAGATTCTTCTCTCTCCCTTTATATCCTCCTGATGCCAAATGACCCTGGAGACAGATCTGAGCTTTGTTCTCTCTTTTCTTCATGATGGTCAGCTCCCCATAAATTATGTTTTCTTTTAGCAAAAACCCTGTGCCACGGTAATGGTTTCTATGTGCACTGCATAGCGGTCACCACATCAGCAAGTGTAACAGGTAAATCACCGGCAAGGGCATGCTCAGTGGTAAAGTGTTTGCCTAGCATGTACAAGGCCCTTGGTTTGACCCTCAGTACTGCCAAAAAAGTAAATAAGTAAAACAGGTAAATATCAATACAGTGGCTGGGACACTTTAAATCCATCACTACTGTCTTTAGGAAAGAGATATTCTCTACCATTTTTTGTAACAGCTTTTTATTCTGGAGTTTGTGTGATGCTTGTGCCAGGGTATTTTTTCTCCTTATGGAAGTTCAGACAACTGTGTAAGTCCATACTCAATGGGTAAATTCACAAATCCAGGTTTATGTGAGGATCCTTTTTGTGGGAGGGATTGTCTAGCATGTGCTCTACCATTGAACTGTGCTTCCTGCTCACCTCTTGTGAGTACAGAAACAGGGCCTCAATGTGTTTCCCTTGGTCTCCTAATTCCTAGCTTTGGAATCAATTCTATTTTTAAAAGATAATACTGTTATGCATAAAATATTCTGGACACAGTTTAGTGCAAATTCAAGCCCCAGTTAATATATTTCAGGCTAAACGGTTTTGTTTCCTCCTCCACATATTTCCCACATGCAAGTCAATTATCATGATTTTTGCTCTGCTCACTAAGTTCCAGTGAGAACACAGGAGTGGAACCCAAGAGTACTGTACTCTCACCATTCTCATGGAGAAATATATGGGGGGGGCACCTGTTTGACAGAAAGAGAGGGGTGATTTAAAAACTGCTGTTCTCCCAATATGTTATATGTTGCTGGTAAACGAGTCCCATCTCTAAGAATTTTTAAAATGAGAATTAAAAACCTGAGAGGGATGTTGGATTGGTGAAAAGAATTAGAGTAAGACTGTAAGATAGGGTGTTACTCAGACACATGAAGCCAAGACAAGATATCAGAACAAAGAGCTTCAGAATACAGAATCAACAATACATACAGATCAATAGTCTTCCTGTACTCCAGTAATAAACCCAACAAGAATAAAATCAGAAAAAAGAATTCCATTCACAATAGTTTCAAAAAAAGTAAAAACTTATGGATCAACCTAAACAGATGATTATAAATTTATAACATTATGAAGATCTTTATAATGAAAGTTACACAACTCTGAGGAAAGAAATGAAAAAGGGCACTAGAAAATGGAAAGATAGCCCTTGTTTGTGGATCAGTAGAACCATTATTGTTAAAATAGCCACATCACCAAAAGCATTCTATGGATTTAATCCAGTCTCTATTAAAATATCAACATTCTTCACAGAACTAAAAAGAGTTAAGAGACATTATTCTACAGCATTACACATGTTTATAGCAGCAAAATTCACAATAGCTAAGCTCCGGAAACAACCTAGATGCCTGTCAATGGATGAATGAATAATACACTGTGACATATATACACAACAGAATACTCTTCAGCCAAAAGAAGAATGAAATCATGTCATTTGCGGAAAATGGATGGAACTTGAGTCCATAATGCTAAGCAAAACAAGTTACATAAAGATAAATTGGCTTACATGAGAAACCTAAACTATAAATAAAGGAATGAAATAAAGAAGAGATGGCATGAAAGAAAAAGACTTTTAGCTGGGCATGGTAGCATATACTTGTAACCCCAGCATGTGCGAGGTTGAGGCAGGATTGCTATGAATTTGAGGCCAACCTGAATTGCACAGTGAGGCCGTATGCTGGGGCCTTAGGAGGAGGAAAGCAGATTTTTGGAGATAGGAGAAGGGGTGGGGGAGGGACATGGTAAGAGAGGGAAGGAAGGTATAAAAACTGACCAACATGTGTTATATGACAAGTACCAGTTTTTCAAAACAAACGTCACTACTTTGTATTATACACATAAACTAATAAAATAAATAAATAACCGGAGCAAAGGGCCTTGATGGGCCCCAGACCCTGGAACAAAAGATGTAGTTAGAGAGGGAAGTGCATGGAGAAAAAGTAGGCCTCCAGAGGGTGCAAGGCATGCTTAGCCCACTTCACTCTTAACGGAAGCCATGGTGTTCTGCACCCAGGGAAGAGGTACAGTGAATGCACTGGAGGGAAATCTGTATTTTTATGCATTTGAAAGCATTCCATGGTTCTGTGGTTTTACCAGGTTGGTTAAAAAAATAGTTGAACCTCTGAGTCTTATCCTGTGGGTCTTATCCATTTTCTTGTTATTATGCATTTCCAATACCAGTTTTTTCTTATCAACAATATTTCTAAAAACTTTTCCAATTTACTCTTGATGAAACTTTCATGTCCTCATGACAGAGGATACTGTCCTAGACACACTTCAGAGAAAGGCTACACTGATTTGCAAGGACTGGGAATGAATGGGCTAGAGAAAAATACTTGCAGACTAAAGACAAAAGCCCTCTTTCAGCCTAGAACGATGTGATGGAGTTGTGGAGAGCATTTATGGTGCATTTATCTGTGAAGCATTTTACCAACACATGCACTGCCTTCTTCCCAAGTGCCAAAAAAGAAAGCAAAAGAAAAGATGAAAGCATTATAAATAGGAGAGTGTGCAGTGATACTGCCCTACCTCAGGCTGCTCAACACTTTCAATTCATCTTCTCCAGGCAGGAGTGTTTGTAAATTGCATCAGAATGATTCTGGGCTCTCAGGACAGCTGGTCTGAACTTCTGGAAGCAGCCAGAGAAGCTCTCATTTGTAAGGTTATGTTGCCTTCTTATTATTTAATATGCCGGACAGGGGGGAAATGACCAGATATTTGAGCTCACAACAGTAGGAAGAAGGATTGTAAAGTGGAGATGATTACCTTGAAGTGTCTGATGAGGAAAAAGAGGTGTGTGACAGTCATCAGGAGCTTTTACCTGTGTGCTTGGTTAACTTTCTGCTGCAATATTTGTAAGCATTCCACTCTTATTATTCCAGTTGTATGGTTTTAGATTTTAATGGAAACAGCTCCGTTCAAAATGTTCAAGTGCTTGCTTTGGTAGCACACATGCTAAACTTGGAGTGATGCAGAGATTTGCATGCCCATTGCACAAGGATGATGTACAAATTTGTAAAGCATTCTATGTTTTTAAAAATATTTGAAATACCTTAGCGACTACAAAGCAGGTTTGAATTCTATTTACCTATGCATTTTGGAAATGCTAAAAAAAAAAAATCAGTTATTCCGTGGAAGACTGATTCACACTCTGTCAAGAATATTCAAGAGGAAAGGATATAGTTTCCATTTGTTTCTAAATAATCAAATAATGACTTTTCATTTGTTTTGTTATCCAAAGTAAAAAATATATACGCCGGGCTAAAAATGTCAGTGCACATGCTGTTAGATCTATCATTTGCTACATTTTCCGAAACCTTTTCATTTTTAATACAGTATGTAGCCTAAGATAAGTCTTACTTGAGAATATAACAAAATTTTTCCATTTTTCAGGTTCTTTTGTCTATTGATATTTTTGCCATATTATCAAGGCCCTGACCAAGGTCCCCAGTCTCCCAAATGAGTATACAGTAAGGGCTTAAATAAATGAGACTCGTGGTATGATTTTTAGGGCGCCAGGAGGATCAAAACCCTTTGCAGAGTTCAAAACTCTGTGGGCTAAGACAGGGTATGTTTCTGGGTGGCCCATGTTTATTTATTATTCAAACAAGGAAGGGGTTACAGTGGAAAATGCAGGAAACCTGAGCAAGATCTTAGGCGGGGTTCAAGTAACAGAACAATGTTAATCAGAACTCTCTTAAGAGAAAGTCTCCAGGTGACTTTCACTACAGGAGTGAGATGCCTGCAGCCACAACCTCTGTCTTGTTAATTGGGTCTGGAGCCAGGTATCCTCAGCTGTGGCCTATCTTTGAGTTGCCTGTGTCTCAGTTCAGCCATGCCACAGCCCTGCACATGTATCCAGCTTCAATGGCTCCAACACTATATTTATCAGCAGATGGCTAAAACAGGAAGAAAGTTAAAAAATTTAAAACACAGATGAGAGGCAATTCAATTTCTCCTCTCTAGTGTCGTATTAACTCCTTCAGGCTAACAGAATCCTATTTCCCAGCTTACCTTCCCTAACAGCCTTCCCCAGCTGCTTGAACAGAGGTTAGCAACATTTCAGGGAATAAATAGGAACACTGAAGATCATTGTTAGAACTGTAAAAATCAATCAAGAAATCACTCACTTATGAGTGGTCGGGTTCAAATGACATTCAGTTCAGCTGAAGTCTCCTGGTAAGAAGCCAGTAGATTGCTCTTTTGAAAAGGTCTGATTTTTTTCCCCAGGACAATTTGACACAGTGTATCAAATTACTTTATTAAAAAAAGTGGAACACCTCCACTGAAGTTCCTTTGAGTAACACTTTAAAAATGAAGAAGGATTTGTAACAGACAACATTGTTATTTAAAAAGACTCATACAAACATTACATCCCAAATTTTTAAGGTTACTAAGATTAAGGGAAGAATAAAATGGCCCAGGACACAGAGGCAGTTGTCATTTACAATTAGCCAAGCTTGGGCTTACTGGTACAGTTGAAGAATATTTTTTAATGCATTTTCAGGAACAGAAATGAAAATTTTAGGAAAAAGCTGGGGACGTAGCTCAGTGATAAAGTGTGCATTTAGCATGGTTGAGACTCTGAGTTTAATCCCCAACACCGCATTAAACAAAATTAGGTAGAGGAGGAGGGAAAAAAGACAAGAGAATGTCAGTAGATAGGCCACCTAGGTCAATAAACTAACAAGCATAGTCCATGGTCCACCTTCCCTCTTCCCATCTCCATGAAAATGTGCGGTCCCTTGGGGAAGCATCCACCTCCCTGCATGAAAGTCTTCCAAATGAGGAAAAAAAGTACTTCTTTTTTAAAAATCCCTTTCCAGGCAAGAGGAATTTATTGGGCTTTATTTTTTTATCGTTGACATTTTTTTTAATGATGGGTTTTCTGTCTGCTTTTTAAATATAAAATAATGTTGAATATACAATTTTCTTTTTTCAAAATCCTCTCCTCCCCACCACAGAAAACAAGACAAAAGACAAGCATTCTGAAGGCTGGGCTATAGCTCACTGTTAGAGCATTTCCCTAGCATGTGAAAGGCTTCAATCCAGAGCAATGCACACATACACACATGCGTGTGCACACCCAACACACACACACACACAAACACACCAAGGCACTTCTCTATCAATTCATATTAGAGGATGAAACCCCATATTAGTTCAAATTTGGGGTCAAGGCAATACAGGGTTACTGTTGCACCATAATTCAGCGACTGATCCCTTTCAAGGTACATTTTATCAGATTGAGTCAGATCCCTAGAAACATTAACATCAAAGGTGAGGCAGCCTCAGATTCGCCTCATTGAAGTGGATCCCAGGCAGCTGTGGGGAGAAAGCTGGGACCCCAAAATGGGATGGCCTGGCTTCCTTTTTATTTTACAGCTGAGGTAGGTGTGCGGTACCCCAAAGAATTAACTAGGCTAAATATGACAGACTTTTCTGCTTTTCCCTGGGGAATCAAGAACAAGGACAACCAAGTGATCTGGTTTTACAGCTTGCTGGGGATCTGGCTGGCTCTGATTTGTGCAGCTAGACATGTCGTCCCAAGTCAGTTTTGTGGCAGATGTGTAGGATGATAGGCTGACTACCATTCCGGCCAGCATATGTATTGCCTTCCTCTTGAACACAGGACTTACAAATATTCCCTAAATCAGAAAAATGTCAAACATAGTATGCCTCATGATGCAGGAATCAGCTATAGACCCTCCCTATAATTCTTGTCTATCCTACTGTACTTATTATAACACATTTTGAGAGGTTTAAAGAAAACCAAAGGATTTGAAATTAAATGATATTCCCACTGACTTTTTTAGTTTTTAGGGTTTTTTTTGTTTTTTAATATATTCCCATAGAAGATGAATCTTGACTTCAAAATACCATATATTAGCACAAAATAAAACCTTATAATAAAATAAAACCATCAAAAGGTTAAATATGTTTTTGAAATATAATTGCTGTGCCAAATGAGAAATTGGCTATTGTCACTGAAAACACAGAAAAGAACACTGAACATGTATTAAAGGGTCTCAGAGCACTACAGGGGAAATGCACCTCCCAACCTGTAGTACATCAGCTGTGCCATGTTTGTGTCCCCTGAAGGCGAGGAGTGAATTCCAGAGGACAGTAGAGAGTAAAAGTAGGAAAGTTTTTTTGAGCGGTGACCCCTGAGAGACAGGAGGAGTCCCCAGCAAGTTGCCACTGAGGTCCTGTGTTGAGGGTAATTTACACAGCAAAGTCACAATGTGAGTACAGTGTAGGTCAAACTATCATCAACTTATAGGATTAGAAGGATAACCACTTAGCTAACATTGGTCCAATAGGGAAGCAGATCTTGTACCAAGGGTACATGGAAAGAACAAAGCCATTTTTGGAAAGGATGGGTCCAGAGGTGCGGTCGGTGACTGATGTCCCTCAGGACTCTCTGGACCAGGTGATGCTAGTTACAGTAGAATTCCAAGTTCCCACTTATCCCTGGGGGAGAAATGGAGGTCTGGCCATTGCGTCTTTATCTGGAGACCTGGTCATCTTTGGATGGGCCTCCAGCCACAATTCTAATGTCTTTACTTTTCACTGACTTCCTTGAGAGCCTGGTCCCTCTCTGTGTATTAATTTCTCTCTAACTTAGCTGACTACACTACACTATGATTTTTTTTTTCATATTGAAGTTTATTTAAATGATTAGTTTCTTTCCAGGAATCTTTACATTAAAAGTCATAATAGCCAACAATAGTACTACAAAAACCCAAAACAAAACAAAAAAATAGATGCCCTCATTTTATGTGAAGCACAATAAGATCTAACACAAATTATCTAACTTTATCCTTATGACATTTACTCATAACCATCATCATCACTGGCACAGATGTGTAGCAGCTTTGTTTGTTTGTTTTTTGTACCAGGGATTTGACTGCACAATCTTGTGCTTACCAGGTAAAGCACTCAAGCCACTGAGCTAAATCCCCAGCAACAGGCACTGATGTGCTACATACACAGAGTTATAAATCTGAAGCACTAATTACTTGTTCTAGAATATTTATCAAAGACTAAAAGCATTTGAGGCCTTTGTTCAAAACTCATGGTCTTAGTTCAGACAGTTTTGTATAGAAATCTGTAGTTCACTTTTTAAGAAGTGTTTCAGGTGATTCTGATATAAAATAAAACTTGAAAAATCATTTATGAATCATTTTCAACATAAATTTTAGACATGATTTTAATTCCAAGAAGTATAAGTAAAAAGGCCTATACTTTCTTTCTTGGTATAAAGATGGAAACGTGTATAGACAACTCAAGTAAAATAACTCCTCACCATGTTTTCATTACCTAAATTCTTTGCCTTGTGTATAGAAATTCCCTTGTCCTGTAAAAACTACCATCTGCTCCAGTAATTGCCCAGGGAAATGTTAGCATTCGTATGTATATAGCTGGTGTTATGTGCAGCAAGTGAATGATATTGTCTACAGTTGTTCTTTATTTTAAAACTCATACTAACTCATACTAAATCAAGATCTCTACAGAAAGCATATTGGGCTCAAGCTTTCTTTTAATCTACAGCATCAAAACTCATTAAATATAAGGGCTACAGTTTTATTTTTTGCCTTTGATCATTTCTGCTACTATAAACAATATTTCCAGCAATATCTTGGCTATGCAGTCTCATTAACAGAATAAATCTGCTATTAAAATTACTCAGAGATGTCTACGGTTTAAAACTTAAGATTCTGAATTTAAACTTATTTCTGCTAGAAAGGAAAATTCTTAGCAAGGGTGGTTCACAGACACTGTTCTCCTTGAGTTGACTTAATTATAAAAAGAGTGCTTCATTTATGAATTTAACAGGACCACAAATGCAAAAGAAATAACATCAATTGGAATAAGTCACAGTGGAAGAAAACAGCAAGCATGGCAAAACCCTAAGAAAGCATGATTAGAAAAGATCTAAAAATAAAAAATTAACTAATAGGGTTACTAGAAAGAGACTTTAAAATCAATACAGTGATTGCAGTGATTATTTCAAAGATATCAAAGTTATTTCTGCATGGATATTTGTTTATTAATTTATTCAATAAACACATTAGGCATTGCACTAAGTTTGAGGACATAAGGAAAGATGTACTTCCTACCCTCAATTCAGATTGCTGCCCATAAAGGGATAGACACATTTGCCAAAACAAACAAACAAACAAACAAACAACCTTGCTTTTTAAAAAACTGAAAAATTATTCTTGAGAAACTCTGGGATGTTTTCAGAGCATAGTATCCAGGTGGCGTGCAAAACAGAGGAAAGCCAGGGATCTAGGCTACCGAGGAGAGCAAGAGAGGATGGACTAGAGACCAGTGTGTGGTTACATTGCTGCAGCAGAAGGCACAAGGTGACAGGAGTGGGAGCAGGAGAAGATGGGGCCAGACAGGCCTAGATGACACCTGATACCTGGACACGGGGCCAGGTGATGGAGGGCTGGGAAATTAAATTTGAGCAATGCTGAATAGTTCAGAATTTTGAATGGGAATATAACATACTTAGAGTCACACAAAATCCTCTGAGTCCTGGTGCTATTTTCACAGTAGCAGGAATAGAGCTAACAATAACACATTGCATATTTCAAATAGCTAGAACAGAGGATTTTGAATATTCTCACAACAAGTAATAAATGTTGGGTATACTAGTTACCCTGATTTGATAATTACTCAATATATACATATATTGTAACAGCACACCATACTGCACAAATACATGTAGTTCTTATGTATCAATGAAATTTCTACAAAGTTCTCTGGTGTGTAACTCAGCCATGGACTACTTGCCCAGCATGTGTGAGGTTCTAGTTCAAACCCCAGAATCCCCTCAAAAATAGCAACAACAACAACAACAACAACAACAAAAACCCCTCTGGAATCTGGTGAGGGTGTTGATGAGGCAGCAGGCCTGGGGACCAGAAGGCTTCCCAGAGGCAGAGCCAACAGGTTTCAGCAATTGCTTGGATGGGGAAGAGGCAGAGGGAGAAGTTCATGGTGTTACCAAAATGACTGGCTTAGACAAATAAGAGCTTGGTAGTGCCTTTCTTTAAAATAGGAATGGCTGGAATAAACATATGTCTTTCTAGAACTTCTTTCACTGATTCTTTACATGTTCTGACTCAAAGCAACACCCCTCACCAGTACTAGGGATTGAGCCCAGGGCCTTGCGCATGATAAGCACTCATTCTTTAAGCTCCATCCCAAGACCCCAAATACTCTCAATATTTGTACTTAAAAATATGTGTAACATTCCTGTGACTATTCTGAAAAATAGATGTCTCAATGTATATGTATATCTAGCATAAAATTTCGAATACAATGCCTCAATGATAAGTATAAATAAAAGGGAGAAAATGAAGGCAAAAGATCTGCATAATGTAAGCATTCAGTTATATCTAACATACAGAGTACATTTGGGGCTACAGGACCAGTCCCCTCTACTTACTTACCTGAACTTGGGCAATCCCAGCCTTTGTCTTGAGGCCTACTACCTGGAGGTAGAGATTTGGGGCATGTGTGCCAGATTGCTCTACGTAACCTACAGTAACCTGTCTTCACTTGGAATTCATTGAGGGTTCATGTCTGTGAACTGAATCTCATAATCTAATTATGGCAGAGTGAATCATGAGAAAGGATATGTGTGGCACATACAGCTGTGACTCAGCACCCTTCAATCATGTTGTCAAACACGCTCCAGAAGACCCGATGGGGGTAGAAATTCTTAGCCCCAAGCATTCATGCCATTTTCTTCTCCACTGGCAACATCCCGGTCTGACTGCACCATTGGTCCCCCAGGGGTATTATGGTGGGTACCAGATGCCAATACCATACTTTCCTAATGAAAATATGTACTTTAGCATAATGGTAGCCAGTTGTGCACCTCAGTAGCTGTGCTGGGGGAAATACAAGAAGTATTGTGTTTACTTCGTATAATAAGTGGCAAAGTGTATAATCATGTGCCAAAGTGTTAACAGGTGAGTTTTACCTATGTTATGTGCCATGTTACATTTATGTGTGTTTATAATTTTTTATTTTAAAGAGAATAAAATAAAACAAAACAAAACTATAATTTGTTCTATTCAACGTTGTCTTTTGATTTTTCTTGTAAAATTATGCCAATTCAGTGAAAATCCACTGTTACAACTTTGGCAGGGGGTTGATTCAGTTACTGATGATGACTTGGATCATGTAAATCAAAGAGATTGTGACAGTGAGGTGAAGCAAGATAGGACAGATAGAGAAGTACAGAATGAAGAACTTGATTCAGATGAGGAAGAAACAGTAGTATAAATAAATATTTGACTAGTCAAAATGCTACAGAATGGTCATATATACCTGAATGATTCAATGTTAGAACCAGGTGTCAGAAAATGATATTAGGTTCTTGCCAGGGGCAAAACCTGTTGAATAGAATGCCAATACTCTTATTCAATGTTGGAAATTGTTTGTGACAGATAACACGCAACCAGGTGTTTTGAAATACATTAATAAAGAAATACAAGTAGGACATTCTATGTGCATCAATAGTTATACTTACAAAATATATTTATTATCACACCTCACTATCTGAACTAAAAGTCTTCATAGTAGGACTGTATCCTTGTAATCATTAGAATCTAAGTATTTATGGAAAAGTGACAGATGTGTTGTTGAGATTTTTAGAACAATAATGATACTCAAGATTTGGTTTCCTTCAAAACTGTCTACATTTTGATAATGAAAAGTTCTGCCAAGAAGGAAAAAAAAGCCAACAATTTAGCTGCTATTTGCTCATTTTATGAAAGCTTTGTTTCAAATTGTCAAGCGATTTATACAACATCCAAATAGATGACAATTGATGAACAACTTGCATCATTCTGTGACTGTTGAAGCTTTGGGCAATATATGTCAAATAAATCTTCCAAATGTATTATAAAGAATATATGTCCTGTTAGATATGAAAATATTTTACATCTTGAATTTGGAAATTTATCCTGGAACTCAGCTATCAGGTCTTTGTTCATGCAGTAATAAACCATATGACATTGTGAACAGACATTGCTCCTCCATATTCAAAGGCCATATTCAACAACTGGTTCACTGGCTACCCATTTATGTTACATTTGCTACAGTAATACCAGTTGACCAGAATAGGAACTATTTATAAGAACAAAACTGAGATTCTTGAAAGCAATGTTGCAAGTTCACAATGGAGAAATGTATAGAACAGCGTTTGGATTTTAGAAAGACATAACATTGTTTATGTTGTAAAGAAAGACAAAATAGTATGTATACTATCAACATTACACCATCATAATAAGATTGATAGTGATATTATTACCAATGTGGTAATTCACCCCTCCAGTCCCAGCACTCAAGAGGCCGAGGCAGGAAGAGCCTACAAGTTCAAGGTCAGCCTGTGTTACATAGTGAGTTCTAGGCTAGCCTGGACTACATAGTGAGACCCTGTCCAGAAAAACAAAACAAGCAAACAAATAAACAAATAAATAGAATAATAGTAAATCCTCAATGCAAATGAAGCCAGAAATGGTCACATTTTACAACCAAATGAAAGGCAGAGTAGATGTTGTTGACCAGTTATGCAGCAACTATCATGTCACTCAAAACACAAAGCACTGGCCCATGGTTGTGTTTTACTCAATCCTAAACATGTTAGGTACAAATAGTTTCATAGTTTACGAAGAAAATAACAGGCACAAAATACTACAGAGAGCTTTTCTTAGAGGATTGAAACTAGAATTGATAAATGATGAATTACAGCAGAAGAAGAGCAGTATCCATCTGCCCAAAGAACTCTGCAAAAGAATTCTGGAGCAGACTGGTGAATAGACAGGTGAAACATGACAAGGACCTCCTGAGAAAACAGGAAGACCCACAAGATGTCAAGCATGTCCTAGCAAAATAAGCAGGAAAGCAGAACACAGGTGCTGTCAGTGGAAGTGATACTCGAGTATGGAACATGATGTTCTCATGTGTGAAAACTGCTATAGGTATGATAATTCAAATACAGATTATTTTTGTAGTAGGGTTTTATTTGTGTTTTGTTTTTATTCACAAAGGAATTTATTTCTGCTGTTATTTTTTAGATTTAGTAATGAAACAGTCAACATAGAAAATGTTAATGCTTATCCTGAACATCCATTATATATTTGATATTTTATTGACATTTGATTTTCCTTGTAAGTGCCACTATATAATTTAATTGGAACCTCCTAACAAAACAGGAAGACAAGGGAGGTGACAAACATGACCTGACCAAAAAGTTAGGAAAAAACCACATGTGCTGTCATTGTAAGCAATATTTATGTGTGAGACATGCTGTTTTCATGTGTGAAGACTGCCTTATGTGTGATAATTCAAGTAAAAATCATTTCTGTGGTGAAGTTTTATTTGTATTTTCATTGTAGTTCACATAAGAATTTATTTCTGCTATTATTTTTTAGATTTTGTAAGCAGGTAAACAGCTGATGTTGAAAATGTTGTTTATTCTAAACACTCATTGCATATTAAAAATTTAATATTTTATTGAACTTTATTTTCTTGGTAAGTACATGTTGTTTAATATAATCAAACTCATAAAATTAAAATTAATAATTCATCAATAGAAATGTTCCTAAAAAATAAACATGGGTGTTCTACATCCTCCGTACTGCACCTTTCAAAAATTTACCCTGATGCCCCTACCTCATTAACCTCTGCTGCTTTGTCTTTACCATCATGTGCCACTTCCAATTCTTAATTCATCGCACACAAAAACCTAGAAACCTTTCTGGGACCCGTCACCCACAGCAAGATGATCACACGATGAAGCAGACAGAGGGGGCCTATATATGACATCACAGTCTTTGGAAAGCATTTCAGGACGCATCGGTGAGAGGCATGCACAGATTTACCCAGCAGAATCACAGAGGTGCACCCTCAGAAAGGAGTGCGGGCCACCAGGGAGGGAGTGCGTTGTGCCCGGGGCTGTGGCATTTAAGTGGTGTTGAGAGTATCCTCATCACCCATGGTCCGTGTGGCGCTCATGCCACAGCAGCTGCTTTTTGTCTTTGGAAGCTCTAAAGAGTTCTCCGTCACTGATCTAGGATGTGTCTGTAAGGCTGCCCTTAGAGGGCTGCGTTAGACTGCAAGTCATTCGTACACGTTTGAAGCTTAGAGATACGGTACCTCGGGAATGCTGCTCCCCAGGGTGGAGGGTGGTAGCGCCTGTGACCCTATGGCATCAGCAGAAAGACATAGGCTGCATTCGTGTTTATATTTTATATACAAAATAGAAAAATATATTTTAACACTCAGGAATTTTGCTGGTGAGTAGTCCAGAAGGGAAAAAACATACAGGAGTGCATTTAGGGGCATTTTAACCTTAGTTAACTTTGTGTACTGAAGCCGCAGTTCCTTAAAACAACAATTGTTTTGTTGTAAGCGGTAGTCAAATTCCATTTCATCCTATTCCATTACCATGTGCTTTAGATTTGTTTGGTTGTTGTTTTTTGTTTCTTTTTAATCCTGAGGGGAAAAGCTTTTGATGATTGAATTGCTATATTTTATAGTGCCTATTCTAAGGCAATGACTTTGAAGAATTTCATGTCATTCCTTTTCAGATCTTCAAATAAAAGAATGTATAGAACGCCTATGCTAGCCCCACCACTGGCAAAGTAAAAAAGAATGAAACTGAGTAGGAAACAAAAGTTCCTCTCTTTGGTCCCAAAATAACTCAACTTCAAAACCCCCTGAGGAAAGGACAGTAAACTAAGTTACATCAGTCCTTCCAGTGGAAACCTATAGCAGGTGAGCTACGAGTCAGTGCTGCTGGGCTTTGGGGCGGGCCTAAAATCCCAGTCCTCTGGGAAGCGGAGATGGTAAGATCACAAGTTCAAGCCCAAATGTGGGGAGCCACTGGAGGTTGTTTCAAAGCCCAGTGCATTCGAGGACCCATGAGGACAACGGCCCGCTGTGTGGCACATGAGCACAATGGGATACACTTACATAAGCGTGACAACCACCACACAGTTATGACTGTACACAGGATGGAAAGCTTGATAACAGCCAGTATATACCAGCTGAACAATAGAGTTAATCGCTGCTGCTGGTGATGTTGTTCCACATGCCTTCTTTTCCTTGGGGACCTGGTCTACGAAAATACCCCTTCATCCCCCTGACCCCCGACAAGTGGCACAGTCAGCAGGGTGAGGTGAGTGTCCTCTCAATGTCTGTGGAAACAGCCCCTGACTGCGAAGGAGAGTCCCTGGGGTTGCTGACGCGCTTCCCCTGGCCTCGCCTTGGTTACCTGTAGCCACCTTTTTAGTGGCCTGGAAGGCCCCCTTGCACTGGCAGCCTGTCTGACACCTGGGGACATTTCGAAGGCCTTAGAAGTAATAGGCATGTGAATCCCCACCACCATGAGTCGGCAGGGCAGGTGGCTTAGTTATTTTTCACTCTTTTCCTCCATGTGGGTCAAGGGGCAGAAGACTTCCTCAAACAAGTAGGCCACTGACAGGCCAAAGCAGACCTGGGACAATGACTAAGGTTGCCACAGAAGTCATGTTGCGGGTACAGGGAGCACTGCCTCCTCCCGAACCCTAAGTCCCCTCATGAGGACAGTCCCCAGGAAAATCGCTCAGTATTGCATGTGAGGCTTGGTGTTTGACAGAAGGCGGAGGTGAAAGACCCCCTAACATGGAGGATCCAGCTACCTCTACCCATCACACAACATATATGACCTACATGGCAATACAGTTAAGGGAGCCAGCAAAATAAGCAAATGGTGATTAAACAGTGCCTGCGTGGCTATTACAGCTGTAGGATGACAAGGCTGATAACATGGAGTTCAGCTCCCAAGATATGTCCCAAATAGCTAGCAGAGCCACCATCCCCTCTATGCAGCAGGCTCTACTGGATGTACAAAGGACAGGCCTGCCGGCAGGTAAGCAGACTTCGATAAACTGGTTGATAACAGCAGCCCACCTCGTTTGAGCAAATCCAGGTGACTTGTCTTGAGTGTCATGAATGGACCACCTACCTAGACTCAGTAACTGTGCAGCGTGAAATAGGGATGTAAAAAATGATGTTTGCTGTGCAGTATCATAGCTCAGATGAGGAACTTCTTAAGACACATGAAGGACTTGATCGTGCCAAGGGGGCTGCCTAGCACAGTCAGGACAGTGGCAGCCCTCCTAGCCCCTTCACTGATTGCCCAATCCACGATGCTATAGACACCTTAGCCTGACTAGGGTACGTGGAAATAAAGCTCCAAGGTAAGGCAAGACTGGTAACAACTGTACCGCCAAAGAGAAAAACTGGGTGACCTCAGCCAAGTGGGGCTACCCCTCCATGGACAGGATTTGGGGCCACTGAAAGTCAGCACCAAATTTGGATGGCCCTGCTGGCTGCTGGCTTAGCCTCAGATAAGATAGATGGGCTGCCCTTGGGTGGGTTGCTGACTCTGTGGAGCAGTTACACCCTGAGCAGCGTAACAGCCAATAGGCTAGAAAGCAAAAGCAGGAAGATGTGAGGGAAATTTCCTTTTATCTAGATTAGGAAGTGGGCCGAGGTACTGGGTTAATGGAGACCCCGTGAGGCCAGAGGCCCAAAGGGTGTACAGCATGTACTAGAATTGGTGGACACCAGCACTGAACCAGTGCTAGTACACAGCAGCCCGGATCATTTTACAGGAACCACTACATGCATAGAAGGGTACGGAAGTCATTATAGCACAATCCGGAGACCCAGGTGACACTGGGTATCAGGTGCTTGGCTCTGCGCCCTTCTGATATCTATGTTTCCCCTGAATATAACCTGGGAGTGGACACTGATTAGGGCTTGGCTCAACAACATGAAGGGAGAATTTCACTTGTGAATTTGCATGGTAAAACCCATAGTCTGAGCATCTACACTACATGCCACTGACTCTGCCAAAGGTTACACGGGTTGTGTGCATAAAGCAGTATCAACTACCAGGCAGCTATGAGGAAATAGGACCAACCATCTTGAAACTGAAAGAAACAGAGGTGATATGCCCGGCACTTTCAACTCACCCGTATGGCCTGTGTGGAAGCTGGATAGGACATAAAGAATGACCGTGGATTACTGGGAACTGAATAAAGTGACCCCCCTATCACATGCAGCAGTGCCTAACGTTACTGACTTGATGGATCCTCTCACCCTGACATTGGGTTGATGCCTGTATGTTGTGGGTTTGGCCAATGCCTTCTTCTCTGTTGCTATCACACCTGACAGTCAGGACCAATTTGCCTTCACCTGGGAGGACAGGCAATGGCCTTTCCAGGTGCTTCTGCAAGGCTACTTACATAGCCCAAATTTATGTTATGACCTGGTGGCCCAAGACTTGACAACCTGGAAACAGCCACACTCTGTCACTGTTTCATTATATTGATGATATTATGTTAACCTGAGTGCCTTAGGGATTTGGAAGCCTCTGTGCACAGTCTGAAAGGAGTTTTGCTAACCTGGGGGCGGGCCATCAATGAAGACTAGGTCTGGGGACCTGGATTGCCTGTCAAATTTTTGGGTGTTATCTGGTCAGGTAGGATGAAGGTAATTCCTGATGCCATGATCAATAAAATCCAGGCACACCCCAAACCTATGACAGTACGCCAATTGCAGGCATACATGGGCTTTTCTGGGCTTCTGGGCCTAGCTATTCTGCTGCACCCTTTATACCAGATGACCTGAAAGGGTGCAACATGGGACTGGACAGATGCAGCAGTCACACAGACACAAGCCCTCTGAGTCACTGATCCTACCCTGCCCTTTACCCTAACAGTGAGTGTAGATGCTGTTAGGCATGGCTGGGGCCTATGGCAAAAGCAAGGGAAGTGGAAGCATCCTATTGGGTTTTCGTCACAGTTGTAGTAAGGAGCCGAAAGCCAGTATTCCCTGATGGAGCAAAAGTTAGCAATGTTGTGTGCTGCTCTCCTACTTATGAGGAGATCACAGGGCAGCAGACAGTGGAAATACAGACCAAATACCTGATAAAGCGCTGGGTCCATACATGGACATCCCATCCCAGGAGTGGAGTCGCCCAGGCCCTCACCCTCATGTGTTAGGGGACATACTGGCAGTGGCAGGCCTCCTCATCAGCCAATCTGTCAGCAGCTGAATTGGCAACAGTGTTGGGACCAGTGATGTATACAGCACAGGAAACCATACAGGATGATGGACTGCCGGGTCTGACACCTAACCTCCATGCAGAGGAGAAAAAGGGGCCCCTGGCTGATGCTTGGTAAACTGATGGGTACAGCCATGGCACAACTCCACAACAAATGCCAGTCTCGGTCCGGCCTAGTATGGAAATCCTCTGGTTTGAAACCAGAACAGGCAGGAAATGAAGCATAGCAGTAGGAAAGAATTCACCTTCCCTTGAAAGAGTGGTTTTTTTTTTTTGCAATCTTCATATGCATATGTACACTCAGTCCTCCCCAGCACAGACAGCTGCTGATTTCCTGGGAATGAGGACACTACTTTGAACTAAGATATTGGAGTCAGAGCTGGTATATAAAGACAATCTTTACAGCGTGGTTAGTAACTGAAGTGAAATACACTACGTGTGAATTGACACAGGGATTATTTTCACCATTCCCCGGATCATAATGGCATATTCTTATATCTCACAGTGTCAGAATGGAACCTAAGAAAAGTGTCCGAAGATTTTGAGCATATGGCCTTGGGGGTGCTTGTGTAGTTGAAACACAAAAGTTTCAATGTGTGAGAAGGTACAAATGATCCATTGATGAGCAAATTAACAAGTGAGAGTGAGCATTTGGGTAGTTACCATCATGCCTCAAGGAAGAAACCAGCCAAGTAAGTTTAATTTCTTTCTTCAGCAAACTGACAAAGGAGAAGCAATAGGTATAATATGCCCAGACTTCAGCAAGGCTTTTGATACCATTTCACATGACATTTCTTTTCAACAAGCTGGTAATACATAGCTTGGATCACAGTGCTGTCAAGTGGCTGAAGAGTTGCAATCAGAGAGTAGCTATCAGTGACTTCTTGTCATCCTGAGGACATTTATCAAGTGGTGGCCATCCGTAGGGCTGGTTGAGAGCCAGAGTTATCCACTGGGTGACAGAAGCGAGAGCAGGTTCAATAAATTTGCTGATAACACCAATCTGGAGCAGCTGCTTACACCTGGCTAGATGGGAATAGCTTTCAATGACCTTGATTGAGTTGGGCTGGTAGAGTGAGATGATCTCAGAGCCAGGACGCCAGGCCAAGACTCAGCGGGCAGATTCTCTACGCAGGAAGGTTATGGCGCATCACGGTAAAATCCAATGTTTTATCTCCAAAATTTTCTGAAGCACTATAATTAATGAGCAACTCTCCATGATGCCAAGTGGTTCAGGGCTACTTTTATTATACTAATTTCCTAATTTACAAAATGGAGACTCAAAGATTTGTCTCACAAAATTCTTTTAAAATGAAAACAACCTCTGGAAAATGCCTGGTGGATATTGAGTGCTGAGCCTTAGCTTCCTTCCTCCTCTCCTCTTTATCAGGCAAAGCCTTGATAATGACACAAAAATTTAAAAAGGGAAAAAATAGAAACCTTCCAAGAAACAAATATATTGGCATTAAACCATAAACCACCATCTGGCATATCAAAATACTACTCTTTTTCTCATAATATTTTACCCACCAAGTAGAATGCCTTTGAAATGATATTTCAAAATACTAGTGGTGCAAAACTTTTGAGAATTTCACCTTCCATAATTACTGTTTCCTTCACAACATGGGTCATGCAACCGATGGGTGCCACATACATGGTAGGTCCTCAGTATGTGTTTTGTTTTATTTGCCTCATGCATTGTCAGAAAGAACGTGCTTTAAAAGTCAGCCCTGGTTAATAACTCAAGCTCTAGGGCAGGATTCTGAGCCCTCTGGGGACTAGATATTCCTCTGGGACCAAGGAAGAAGTAAGTAGAGTCAACGCCACATTTAGGACACAGATTTACTCACAAGCTCTCATGGTTGGGATAGGTACTGAGTCGTCTTCCACTGAAAAAGCACAGCCCACAGGCTCAGGGTAGAGAAATCTGCCTGGAGATTTTGGTCAATCACTTTAAAAAACAAACCAAAAAGCTATCCTTCATTACAAATATTCTGCTTGAAGATGTGGAAAATTTCCTGTTCTAAATGTCTTAAATTCAACTGAAGGAAAGAGCTACAGTCAGAAAATCAAGTTTTTGGCATTTAACACTCGTTCCCTTCATCTTCACTCTCAGCACATTGATTTTATTCCATTAAAATAAATGCACTCATCAAAAGATGCACATTTCCACTGCTAAACCAGCTAATCTATAGGCATCTATCTCTGCAATCTATTTGCACTCTCACCTCCCTGATTAGCGGTGGGGTCATTCCCATTAGTATACACATTTTGTACCTAAATCTTGAATCTGAAAGAAAACAAACCAAGCCTTCCCTATGTCCTACTCTAACTAATCATGCTCTGCATGTGACTCTATTGCTTTTTAATCTCAGAGCTCAGAGAGCTCCCCATATTTTTGTCTACACTTCTTGTCTGTGCCACTTTGAATGAATTCTGATTAGGCTTCTGTGTACTGCATCCGTGTTCCTATTATTGAAATACTAATAACCTCCACATCAATGAAGCCAATGATTGGTTCTTAGTATGTGTTTTATTTTATCCATCTGTAGATCATTCTTCCCATTAGTATAGTTCAGAAACTTCTGCTCTTCCTGTGTCCTTTAAGACCCTACTTTCTCTGGAGGTTTCTGCTAGCTCACTGGGTATTTCTCTTTATTGTCCTTTGTTCTGGCTCTTGATGCTGGAGTATCCCAACACTCTGAGCTCAGAGTTCAGTTTCTACATTTACCTTGGGGATTCTGTGCTGTGTTGTGGCTTTTGGCAGTGCTGAGGATTGAGCCGAGGGCCTTTTGCAAAATACACATAGGCTAGGCCATGAGCTACACCTCACCCTCATCTTTATTACTTCATAAACCTTGTGTTTGTTGATAAAGCTGAAATATATATGTCAGTTGAGACATCAGCCCTGAACTCCATACTGATCTGTCTTCTTGAAATTTCTACTTAGATGTCTAAGTGACATCACAGACAAAATATGTCGAAGACCAAATCCTTGATTTCCTACACACACACACATAACTGGCTCTTTCCCTGGCTTTTTCCATCTCAGTAAAGCCAGATCTGTTTTTCTACTGCTCACATCCAGAAACATGAAGTCATCCCTGACCCCTCTATTTTTCAGTTGTCAGTTCTGTTTTTGATATACATCTCACTCTACTGTTCCAACTGTTATCATTTCTTGATAAGATCTTGCAATAGTCTCCACCTTGCCTCTGTCTTCCACATTTCTCTGTCTAACCTCTCTCTCTCTCTCTCTCTCTCTCTCTCTCTCTCTCTCTCTCTCTCTATATATATATATATATATATATATATCTTGCTCTCTCTCTTACTCTTCCTTTCCTCTCTCCAGAATAACCTAAAGGAGCCTACTAAGTCTGATGCTAAATTATAAAAAGCTTCTCAAAACCCTGCATTTGCCTTCCTCTCATCCAGGATGAAATCTTATCCTTTCCCTGATTCTTGTGACCCTACACAGTCCCATCCTTAGATTGTCCCGGCTTCACTGCCCACCATTCTTCTTCCCTCAGATCTCTCCACACACAACACAATGCCCTTTTTGCCTTCCTCTAACCCCCACCACTTTTGCCCCCACAGTCCTTCATAAATGTGAATGATTTTCTCACTCAATTTAAGTCTTCACTCAACTACCACTTTCTTCAATAGTCTACGTAAAATTGCACAACCCTATCTTCTCATCTCATCTCCCTCCATCCTAAAAAAGCAGGGTAAATACTTTAGTTTTATTTTTGGCCCTTACTACCACCTGACTCATATAGATTTATTTGTTATCTATCTCCTTCAAGTAGGATATACACTCCACGAAAGAAGGAATTCTGTCTCTTTTAGTCACCACTTTATGCTCAGCACTAACAGCAGTGCTTTCCACAGAATAAAGACTCTACAGTTATTTGTTGCTTAAGTGCTACTTATTTCAACTGTGTAAAGTTGCAACCTCTGCTTCAGATTGAGTTGAAACTAGAATTACTTGGACCACTTTAAAAATCAGTCTACAATATGCAAATATGTTCCCAAAATAATTCAGAAAATGCAAAATAAGTGTGAGATATTGTCCAAGAGGTCCCCCCTCCCCCGTCTGGTGCTAAGGATCAAATCCAGAGCCTCACACAGGACAAGCAAGTATTCTACCACTAAGCTACTTCCCCAGCTCCTTGTCCAAGAATTTTTGTTGTGTCTCTTACATCTAAAATAGAAAACCAGCTTCAGCAGCACATTAATCCACAGGAACAAACCAACAGGATGGATTGATTTATTTATCTATCATTTTCCAAAAGTACAACTCAAAGCAACTTCTAAGACTCAAAGTGATTTTGATTTTTATTTACTTTGAGTTACATAACTCCATGGTGCAGGGCACAGTGTAAACATTCCTGTTCCAAAGGGAGGAACAAAGCGATAGGAAAGAATCATAGCAAAGCAAGACCAAAACCCGGCAGGGCAAACAGTAAGTCTTGTAGCTCCATCTACAGCTCCCGGTACACACAGTGGTGAGATATGAGCTCCAGAGGGACTTGAGCAGCCCAGCCCACCCCACCCGCCCCATGGCCTTGCCGGTTGAAGCCTCACAGCCTCTCCCTTGGGCCGCCTCTGCTCACTGTCTGCAGCTTTCCTCCATAGAAGCCCATGCTCTTGGTATCTCTGAATTACTAGGGTCTCCACTACACAGCTACCTGCTCTGCTCTGTGAGGGCTCTGTTACACTTTATATCTGATGTCTCCAGAAAGCCGCATTGATCAAAGCTGAGACTTTGGGAAGATAATTGGATTATGTGTCATAGCTGACTTGCTATTCGGAGGTGGAGCTGATCAGAAGAGGCTGGTCAGTGAGGTGTGACCTGGAAGGATCTATCTCCCTCCCTGACTCCTCCCTTTACTCTCTGCTTCTTGGAGGCCATAAGGTGAGCTGCTCTCTTCCACCTAGGCCCTTGATCCATGCCACAAGGACCAAAACTTCTAAAATGCAAATCAAAATAAACTTCTCCTCTTTTACATTGTGAGTGTTGGGTATTTTGTCCCAGCAACATGAAAGTAGCTACATCAGGTGCCTTGCCTGGCTTCCCTGGCCTTCCTTTGAATTTAGGTAGAGGTCTTCTGGCTCTGTTGTCACCAGCTTAGGGATTTTTTCCAGGTCTTGAGGCTCTAAGCAGAGAATTAAGCAGTATTACCCAAAGTAGCAGCTAGATCAAAGATTAGTTTTAAAGAGAAAAGGGAAAATGTACACTCCACAAAGTGGGAACAGGCCAGTGAGAAAACAACATTGTCCCAGCACTCAGGAGGCAGAGCCAGGAAGGTTGCTGCAAGTTTGAGTCTAGCCTGAGCTACATAGTGAGACCTTGTCTCAGAACAAAACAAAACAAAATCATAGTCCCAAGAGCATTTGGGTGTGGAGGGTTTTAAGCCTTAGGGTTTGGGGCATAACTGAGAAGCTGATATGAGGTTTGACTCCTGCCTATGAGTGGATTCATTGGCTTGCCCCTCCTATTAGGCAGTGGAATTTTTGAACTTTTATGACTTGGAGTAATTGTCATGGTGTCCAAAGCCCACAGGGACCAGGGGACCAAATCATCCTAGTCAATGACATGGTAATTAAGGATGGAGTTGGCCAAGGGTTGCAGGAGGTCACTGGGAAAATGCCCGGTGATCTACTGTGTATAAGAGAAGTCACCTGGTTGCTTTTTCTCACTGAATTTAGATGTGGGCATCCTGGTCCTGGGCTAATCCTTAACTCAGAAGGTGGATCAGCCCCAGAAAGTGGGCTTCAAGTTGGGCCTTCTCTTATTTCCACAGCCATTATGTGGTTGCCTTTTGTCTCAGCTCTAGCTCAGAAAGAGGGCTCCAAAGCAGGTGACTTCTTCGTCCAACCATTTCCTTAGCTGCCTCCTGCTTCACCATAAGTTTTTCAAATACTTTGCTTATACTCAGCATTCCAGCAAAACCAGTATCATGTAGATGACACCAAGATCTGCTGCCAGGTCAAGCAGAAGCCAGCTTCCTTTGGACTATGGCTGCAGCAGTCTCTAGGTGCCCAGAAAGCTGACAATGAAATAGCTCCCCGGAAACCAGTTCCCCAGGCAGCCCCTCTCAAGCAGGTGGCCTAAGGGTTCTCCTCTCAAACGAAACATTTATAGTTTTGTACCCTTGAGCCTATGATATGTGGAGTCTTACTGATTCCTGAAAAGTCCTCAAGGTATTTTTTTTCTTGTCCCTATTCAAAGATTTCTTTCTAAAGGCAATAATCTCTTTAGCAACCACACCTCCTTCTGTCCCAAGTTTACATGTGGATCCTCCTCGGCCAAAATTTAAGTTTTTCAAATACCTCTGCTGTAATTTTTGTTCCAGATTCTCACTATAAATTTGGGTAAAAGAAGCCAGAAGTACTGATGCTATTACAGGCAGCTGAATTAGACAGAAATATTATAGGCAGTCAGACAGGGCGAGGCCCTCGAGGGAGCTGGCACAGAGGACCAGATGTCTTGTGACCTTGGAGGAAACAGACACCTCTTGCTGTGGGTCAGATCTCAAGACAAAAGGCAAAACAAATGTAACCACACTCTAAGTATGGATACTCTAAGTATGAGGGACTGATATTCTGAATAGGCATGGATCACCTTGAAGAAGCCAAGAACCACTATCCCAACCCCCTATGGAAGAGTCACTGCTCTGTAAGAATGACCGCTTACTACATGACTCGCTTCCCTATTTGTCCCCAGTTTGGTCAATTTTACCTGAACAATTAATCTTATTGGTTGATCATAATTCTGTCCCACTTCATGCCCATCTGCCTTAGGAGTTACCAGTTTTCCCCATCTTGGACTCATCACGCCTCATGGTTTTACTCTAGAAAATTCCCTAGAAAAGACAGTTTTTGGCAACTCACTCAGGACCCCTTCTGTCTTTGTCTCAGACAGAAGCTTTTTTTTTTTGTCTCAATAAATATATTCTGCTCTTAACCTAAAACTCATTCTTTGATTTTAGAGAACAGGAACTCATACTGGACATCTAGTAGGTTGGGACTTTCATTCCCCTATATCAATGCCACAGCCTGAACATTGTCTGCCTGAAGATTTCCTCTGCTTGATAAATTAGTCTGCCACTCTTAATCTCAGTCACCTGCAAAGTCTTAAGACATGGACAGAATGTAGACAATATTTTTGTCAGTGTAACACACATGCCTTCCAGTCCAATTGCCAATGGATTTTTTGTTCCCAGCTGAAACATCCTGATTCTGGATTCCCAGCATTTTGGTCTTTTGAACTCTGATCAGGGCCATAGGCCCTGCTTACAGCACTCTAAGGCATCTGTAGTTTACATCTCCAAACTTTCCCAAACTCCTTTTGAAAATCAGTTTCAAAGACTTCTAGACCACAAATTCAGGTATAGTCACAGCATCAACCCCAATTCTCTGGTAGAAATTATCTGTATTAGTCAGCTTTTTGTTGCTGGGACACATTACCTGATATTCACAATGTAAAGGAGGAGAGATTTAATTCAATTCATGGTTTCAGAATATTCAGATTAGGTCACTGGCCTCAAGGCAGGAATATCACTGTGGAGGAGTTTAGCAGAGAAAAACTGCTTATCTCGTGTTTGGAAAACAGCAGGGGAACAGTGCCAGAGGGGAAGATACATAGTATCTGAGGTCAGACTTCCACACCCAGGCAGGCACACCCACAGGTGTGTTTTAGTAACCTCCTAGGTGGATTCCAGGCCGATAATGTTAGCAATTAAACTAAATCATCATATATACCTTTTTCTCTTCTTGGTTTTTACCTCACCACACATTTTCTGTTATGTCTCAGAGCTGTTCAGGCTTTTTACAGATTATGCCCTCAGGGCTTCTTCTTCTGTCTGAAAGGGATCTTTCCAAGTATAGTCTTAAACCAAGACAGCAAGGCAGCCAGCTGTTAAAATACTTTTCTCATCTGTTATCTGAAAAGGTGACAATGGAAGTTCAAATTCCATATTTCTCATCCTGTATGTGTATTGTCTTTTTAAAATTTTTTTTATTTTACAAAGCAAAACAGAAAAAAGGATAGAAATGATAAGAATTTCAAAACAATAGTATGAAATTAACACTAGTTAATATATTGTATATTGTTGTCTTAGAAGAAGGGAAAAGATTATATGTATATAGGTATACATATATATGGATATATGTATATACAAAATGGATAACTATACTACAAATCTCTGTTAGTTCATCAAAATAACAGTTTGTGCTTTCATTGTTTTATTGTTTGATCATTTTTTATGCCTAAATCTTATAATCACTCTATCTGCCTGTCTATATGCATGTTTTTGTATTTTTCTCTGTCTCTCTCTCTGTCTCACTCTCACCTGGATCTTCTTGTACTGAAATACTGAAGATTTTCCTGTTGTTTTTTTTTAAATTTACTTTTTTTTCCTGATTCCATAATAAGCATCCTCTTTTAAAGAATGAATGTCTTCTTAAAAATTCTATCATGAAATTCTTGTGTCTTCATAATGAGAAGCAATTAGGATGTCTGAGTAGACATGCAGAGAATTGTATTTCTTTAAATATTACCTATTTTACTCTCAAAAGCTAAATATTCTTTATCCAGGAATCTAGAAAGCAGAGTACTGAGGTCATATGGGACAATTACAGAGGCCTCGAAGTGTAAGGGAAAGATGCTAGAATTTGAACATCCCTGGGTAGATGAGGACTGTTTGGATACTGTTAGCTGTATCACTAACAATTTGCTATTGTTAGGCCCAAGCTTAATAGTTGTTGACAATAACTTTTGTTGTTGTTGCAGCAAAAGGAACATTTTAGGAAATAACTTCACGGAACATTTGTATCCAGATGGAGCTATTGGTTCTTAGAAAATTCATTTCCTTTATTTTGGCAAAAATTCCTTTAAATGTTTACTGTGTGCCAAATACTGTTAGACCATACATGAGTGACATAATTTATTCTGCCCCACCACTCCCCAGGTAAATGAACCTTCTCCACCCCCATTTCACATATGAGAATCCTCAGGTGGGAGAAATCAGCTCATCTAAGGTCACAAGATGTTCATACAGCCTGGTGTGTCAGATAGGACCCTGGCAAGGAACAGTTGGCACACCTAAACAGGCAATAGAGGAGTTTAATGAGGGAAGTATTCGTTAAGATGTGGGCAGAGGGCAGCAGCCTTTGTAAGGGCTAGCAATAGTGGGAGCTCATGCTGCACAGCCCCAAGGGACACGGAGTTTACATGTATTCATTTTTAATCTATGCCCAACAGTTTCCATCTTTCCCAGCCATATTTCTCACAGGCCTCCAGAAGCAAGGGGAGGAGCACTTACCATAGGAGCAGTGAGAGAGGAGACACCCAATAGACGCTTAAGTAGAGAAAAGCGAGCCGTGTCAAACTATCACCCTAAGGGACAGGACCGACAGAATAAATTGCTTGAGCTATTTCTCCTCACACCTTTTGATCTCCCAATAGTAACTCCTAATTGACCAAATTCAACTGAATGCAGATAGCAAAGGAGCCTGGTTGATACAGTCTATAAAAATAAGATTCCCAGGCAAAAAGCAAGGCAGAGAAGATAGGCAGAAGGTCTATAGGGACCATTCAGCACCCACGTGTTCCTGAACCCAGAGCTTGAGATCTTGACTGCCAGCCACACTATCCTCTTGCTTATAGGTGTGTGATGACTTTCACAGGATGAGTTATTCCCGGTAAGTATGATATTGTGGAAAGAGTACTAGAGTAGGAGGTTGGAAAAGCAGATGCTAGGAAGAAGATAAAGTGCCTGGTACAGACAGTAAGACTAATAAATGTAAGTCCCTTTTCCCTTCAGATTATAAATCATGAGTTTCCCAAAACATGAAAAAAAATCCTCTGTTGTAGTATTAGGGGAAAGTTCATCACCTTGTGGCTGAAGCAAATGGTTTTCATTGCACTGCAGGAATTTGGAAAGTGAACCTCTGAATAATGACAACTAGTGAGGACAGAGATAAGTAACACATACACTCTCAGTTATCTGTGTTTTTAAAACAGGGGCGTTGTGTGATGCTTACATGAGTCTGGCATCATGAACTATCTCCTAGAGTAGGGGCCTATAGCAGGCAGAATTATGGCCTTCAAAATGCTCATATCCTAATTCCTGGAACCTGTGAGTATATAACTTTATATGGCCAAGGGGATTTTGCAGATATGATAAAGGTTAAGGATTCTGAGATGGGGAGAGTAGTCTGGATTGTACAGCTCAATCCAATACACTTGCAAGTCCTTACAAGTAGAGAACCATTCTCAGCTACAGAAAATCAGAGATGTACCAAATATGAAAGGGACTCAACTGCAACCCATGCTGGTTTTAGAGATGAACAAAGGGGGCCACCAGCCAAGGAATGTCAGCAGCCTCAAGTCTAGAAGGTGCAACAGGGAATGAGCCCTACCCTAGAGTGCCAGAGGAGTACAGATTTGCTGATACCTTGATTTTAGCCCAGTGACACCAGTGTCGGATTTGTGATCTAAAAAACTGTCAAGTGATAAATTCCTGCTGCTTTAAGCTGCTGAAGGTGTGGTAGTTTGTTATGGCAGTGATAGAAAATGAGTACGAAGTTCTTCATCTTTTTTTTTGTCTCAGGATAAAAGAGAAAGTTAGTATATAAATTTCCAGGTATGTGATGACTGACATTAAAGTGTTCTGCAGGCTCTAAACATCAGCTGAAGTATTGGCTCTCTTCCAGTTGTAGGATACAAGCTGCCTTCCATTGTGCACCACTGTAACTTGAGAATAGGTGGACAATGTCCACTTCTGTTTTTCAAATATCTTCACCTGGTCACTAGAAGGTTTTGTTTTGGGAGGTAGTAAGACAGTCAGGAATGAGTAGATTTGAAAAATACTCCCAGAACAAACAGCTGTATTCCTGGTCATGCGTCAATAAAGAACCACAAGTTAAACAACAACAAATAGAAAACCATCAAGTGAATCAGGCTCTTCGGTACTCAGTGCACTGTTTCTGCACCCAAGTGGTTACTCCGACGCACACCTAATGTCCAAGATTCCTGACTGACCAGTACTCACCATGGACATTACAGCTTGCTGCTGTTCCTCAAATACCACACAAGTTGAAGTACTGCTTTATGCAGCCACACATGAGGTGGAAGCTGAATGGGTCATTTAAGCTCAAGCTACCTGTGTCCAAGAGGTACAAATAACTAGGAAGTGAGAGGTGTAGGGAAGACCAGCGCTATCCAGGTGTTTACATAAATTCTCTTGTGTATATGCGATGTAGCCCTCAGAACCTCGAGTTCTGAGGGCTACAATACCTCGAGAGGTATTGGCCACAGGAAGGACATTTGATGCTTCAGCAACTGCAGAAACTTCAAAGTATAAGTTACCCAACAGAAGAAAGCTCATTCCAGATCCTTCCTTCTGTTTTGCAAGTGGTACCACCTAAGGAGAGTGAGGCTCTGCCTTTGAATTAAGCTTCTTTTGTTATTTTTGCTTCAGACATGATTTCTAAGTTTGAAGTCGTTGGATTCTTAGATGAAAAGGATTTCAGAGCTAGTTAAAGAGGTCACTATGTGAGAATGTCTGTTTCTAATCTCACAGAGCACCCACATGCAGAGAGGCTGATTAGAAACAGGCCACAGAAAGAGAACAAGGCAATCAACTGCATCAGGATGGGGGACTCGACTTTCTCTGGGGTTGACACCCATTTATTTTTGTTTATCATCAGTTTCTCAAGGGAGAAAGGGGACGTGTGTCACCTTTACCAGAACATCACAGCATCTGCATTAGGACAGATGGCAGGGCAACCTGCCAAAGAACAGAGAAGTAAAACCTGTAGAGGACTGCTGATTTTCTCAGCAAAGGATGTTGTGTTTATTTTCCATATCTTAACTTTTTCAAAAACTTTTTGTTGTAAGCCTCCTTTTTGCAACTCTGACAGGTAAACTGAAAACCACCATCCATAAACTCATGCTTGTGCCAAATATTTTAGTTACGTCTCCTAAGGATGACTTAGTAATATCTCCCTCAAAGTTTATTTACACAAGTCAATGCCTGTGGATTTTCTCACACTTTTGTCAAGTAAACCTTTTGATTCAACTCATTGTCTAGTGCCGCAAGATCCTGGCTTTTTCAAAGCTTGAGTCTCTACCAAATGTAGAACTCTTAAAAGCAACAAAAGATAAAAAATTTTGCCTGGCATCCCACCAGTGTATCATATAGCTTGCTCTTGGGAGCAAGTTTCAGAATATCCAAAGTGAGTTAAAGAATTGGGGCAATGATTGCTTCTCCAGCTAGGAAATCTGATGACTTCTGGGTGGGTAAGAGGTTGGCCCAGGGCTCAGGGTTCCTCTCCCCTTCCGGTCTACCATCCTCTACACAGTTACTCCAAAAGCTGTAGTGTCACTCACTTCCTGGACAACCAAGTCCCTCCTCAGCAAGTCTCTTCCCTTCTGAGGAAAGGAAACTGTTTCCCTGATGGTCCCAGCAGAATTGTCTCCTTTGAAATCTTTTGCCAAAAATGAATCCCTAGACCAACCCCAGGGAAACAAGCAGAGTGTGACCTTGTTTGAGTTCAGCTGATGCTGATCCACCTGCTGGGCCTGGTCACAGTTTCTAGAACATCTCATCCCCAATGCCAAAGCAACAAACTCGGTTTTCTATTAATAAGACAACAAAGAGAAGGAACTTAACCATCAACAGCACCTTCTGCATCAAAGGAAGAGCCTTCTTGGCATGCATTAGAAAAACCGAGGGTGGTAGTTACAAGAACAGGTCCTAAGCAGCAGATTTTAACTCCAGACGAGGTCCATGCTGAAAAGTGATAGTCTTTAGCATATTGGCAAAATGTATGGCAGCAAGTTCACAAAGCTTTTTTTTTTTTTTGGTACCAGGGATCGAACTCATGACCTCACGATTGCCAGGCAGGCACTTATTCCACTGAGCTAAATCCCCTGCAAAGCTTTAAATTTTAAAAGTAAATTTTCCATCTATTAGTTCCTATGACTCCAGTTTCACTATTGCACTTTTATTCCATCATCAGTGAAGTATGGTTCCAAAACTTCACTGCCCTGAGGGGGATGCAGAGAACTACCACAGTAGAGGGAAATAAGAACATTATGTATATCAGATAAATAGTCACTGCCCTGAAAGTGAGTTTTGTCTGCAAGAGAAGAGCAAATGGGACACAAAAAGTAAGATATTTCCTTTATGTATTCTGGTGATTTAAGATTTTAATTATCAGGTGAGTAAATCTATCAAGATCTGTGCCAAGTGCTGGGAGCAAAATGGGGAGACTGGATCTAGAGGGGGTTAAAGTAACTATCACGATACTGAGTGATAGTACAGAGCACTCTAAATATTCTTTGTTGAAGGTGCAATAGAAGGCAGAATTCAAAGCCGCCTGTTTGAGAATTACTTCTGTCTCATGCGTCTCCCATGTATACATGAAGTAACAGGTTAATCAGCGTCTGTTTTCCTTGTGTTAATCTCTCCCTTGTTACAAGGATCTGTCCCAGCTAGAAACCGTTAAGGAAAGAGAGAAAATTATTTCTCCTCCGCTGCACTGCCACAGGCCGGGAGCAAGAAAGAGCTTGTCTTCAGTGAACAGGGTGTCGTGTGTGTGGAGGATAAGGCGTGAGGAGCCGAAAGAAGGAGAGTGATCCACCCAGAGCTAAGCACTGGAACTCAGCGCAAGCCGAGCGATAGTAAGCGGTTTAGACTTACCCTGAGGGCAGAGGATACGAATATAGCACACGGGAGCTATTAAAGGAAAATTCCAGGGAGGAATATTTTACTCTTCACTGAAAAATACAATAAAAACAAGTTAACCATCCCCCGATGTGGTGTTTTTAAAGGATTATTAAGTGAATGAGAAAATGTACACAATGATCGGTCCTAAAACTCATGAGGCCATTGTGAAATTGGCTCACTCAAGTGTAGCTGTTCTCACTCACCTAGAACAGCCTCTTTGGAAAGCAATTTGGAAATTTAGATCATATACTGTACTGGTAAAGATTCTCATATTCTTTGATCCATTTCTGGGTCTTATATTTTAAAAAAATAATCCAAAACATGGAAAAAGCTACATGCCTGAAGTTGTCAATTACAGTATTAATATACTACATTATGAAGTGATTAAATTGAAAGCTAGGACCATAAACAATTTTATTTATTATGTTGTAGTAATAATTATGTGATAAATAAGCCATTAATCATGGGGAAACATTAGAAAAACTTGAACTGAGAGATATTTTACAGCCTAGCTGCTGTAAATCTTCAAAGATATCAACATTATAAAAGGTAAAGAAATTGTTTACTTTGAAGGAGGCTAAAGAGATATCACTGATTCTGGACTGTATCTGGCACAGAAAAATAAAAGTACTATAAAATACATTATTGCGATAATTGGCAAAATAGAATTATACAAAGATAATTATACAAAGATAATGGTTTGTATCCATGTTAAATTTCTTGGACTTGGTTACTGTGTTTTAATCTTTTTATTAAGAAACACATGCTGAAGTATTGAGTGGTAAGGGAACATGATAAATGAAACCTACTCTCAGAAAAATAATTGTTTAGTGAAATGGAGAAATATAATGGGAATGATAAGGCAAATGAATGGCAAAATATTAATGAATAGTAAGTTAGGTGAGAAATACATCAGAATTCTCAACTTACAACTCTCCAGACATTAGAAGTTGAATTTAAAAGTCACACATACACAGTGATGGACTGAAATACTATGTATCTAAGTCATGGAAGTGATGGTGTTAAATTAGTGGGGTTATGGGCAATTTCTTTTCTTTTCATCAAATTTCTGAAAGTAGTTACTATCTCTGTTTCACTATTTTATAAATATTTTCATTATTTTTATATTTTATTGTATTTTGGTAGGCCTGTGTTTGCATAGAAACATGGTCTAAATCAGCTACTTTCTAACAAATACTCTGGTTGGTCTCAGCCCATCTCCATAGCCAAATCGTACACACAATCTACACAGTGGTCAGCGGCTCTCACTTTCTCTGGGAAACAGCCAAGTAAAAGGGGCAGCCAAAAATTTACTACCTAAAAGCATAGCATAGATAATAGTGAACATATTGACAAGCCAAGGACAAAATGACTCCGACTAGAAAGCGCTCACATCCAGGTGAAGCAGATTAAGTTCTCCCAACTTATTTACTTGTATAAAACTTAATTTTAAAAACCCTAACCACAGTATGAGTACTAAAAGCAAGCGAAAGTTATGGTAGGTAACAGCCCAAATAGTTAAATTTGACATTCTTGAGGGTACTCATTTCAAAATCAAAATTAGGGCTCAGTAAACATAATAAAGCAAAGCAGGTTGGTGTCATGGCAAAGGCCTGTAGTCTCAGCTACTTGGGAGGCTAAGGCAGGAAAATAGCTTAAACCCAGGAGTTGAAGGCTAACCAGGACAATATGAAGACCCCTGTGTCTCAAAAATAAAAACCAAATAAAATAAAATAAAATATTGATTACTTAACAATTAAAAAATCAGGCATAGTAGTTCTGGTATTTGCCCTAGAAGTTGGTAATGAGGTCAGTTTAAAAATCTATGCATCTATAAAAATAGTGAATAATGTTGTGTTAAAGTAGTGTGCATTTTCCCTTCAGAATATTTGTTACATATATGCATTGCCTGCTTTATTAGCTCTTTAAATCAACTCACATTTTCTTAAACAAATGTAATTTATAAAGAAGCTTTAAATTACTACTGCAATTTGAGGAACATTATTTCACATCATGAATAAAAGATATCACATAAAACAAAGGTACTGTATTTTTCAATTTCTAGTTACCATTGTTCCCTAAATTCTTTATTGCAAAGAGATATTGTCGAGTTTCACAAAGGTGTTTAAGACTTACATCAAACTGAGATTTTTATCTTGGTATAGATGGAAACATTAAAAAAAAAACTGGAGGAAAATGGCTTTCTCACTGGGATTCCACACATACTGAATATATTTTTTGCATTCACCTAAAGCCATAAGGACTGCCAAACTTGGCTGAAGGCTAAGTTTACCTCTTTCCCACACAATTAATATTGCATGCCTTCTTCCCTTAGATCCATGTACAAAATTTGTATTATCAAAAGATTTCACTAGGCAGTAAGAACAAAAAAATGAAATTTCTTTTACTGCTAAATGCTAACCCAGGTAACATCTTTGGGATGGCCCCAGGTGACCTGTGCTGTAGTATTTCTCCAAGCTATATTTAGAGTGTGTATTCTTTGACCCACTGGCCTATATATTTGTGAAGTATCTGCCTTCTAATCTTCAAAGCTAAGATCCTTTTCCCCTCTGCAATACTTCTTTGACTCAGCATTGGCTCTATGTACCCTAGTCTGGGATATCTTCATGGAAATGGCCAGCAAAGTGTAAGATGGCACAAGTGCCAAGACCAGCAGCTCCCAGGAACACGCACTGACCCAGGTGAGAAAGAACAGGTTCAACCTAGCCAGTCTCTCCCAACCTCCCGATTTCTAGTTGTTTTAAGACAGCAGTGAGGTACTTCCAATGGGACAAAAATAAGAATCATAAAAAGCAATGTGGAAAGTGCAAATACCTCACTGGGCTTTTGCAGAGGCGTTTTCTTAGAATTGGAGGTCACGTAGCCATTATCCTGAAGAGACAGCTGGGCTACTTTATGTGACTCCTGGGGGCTCCAAAGCTGCTTCTGCCGGGCATTAAACAGGGCTGCAGATAACAACCACACCACAGTGGGCCTTGTTTCAGGAGCTTGCATTTTAAATTTTTTGTACTGGAGATCAAACTCGAACTCATGACCTCACACTTGCAAGGCAGGAGCTTACACCGCTGAGCTAAATCCCTGGCCTACATTTTAATTTTGTGGGGGAAGAGCCTTGCTGCAAACTGTATGTTTGCTTGTTCTTGTTTTGTTTTTATCACCAAATCTTTTTATTAAGATACAAATTGCAATAAATTGAAAACATAAAGGAAGTTTAAAATAGCAGAGTGTTTGCTTGTCTTTTAAATAGGGCCTTGCTTTGTTGTCCAGGCCTGTCTCTGAAATGCTTGAAACTCCTGGGCTCAGGCGATGTTTCCTCCTCAGTCTCCAGGGTAGCTGGGACCACTCCGGGACAAGGGCACGCCAGGGAGCCAGCAGCACAGGGGTTTTTAAACAGCTCCTCATTGGTTCAGAGAAATCAGAGCTGAGAACCACAAGGGTGTCACACTCAGCAGTTTCCAACCCTGCAGTTCAAGGGCAGGAGTAGAGACGGTGGCATAGGGTCATTACCTGCACAGTCAGGGGAGTGCTGGTGGCTCAGGTACACCAGCTTTGCTGCCAGGAAACAGTGAACCTGCAAGACTGGGCCAGAAGATAATGTTTAAAGAAAATCCTTAAAAAACAAAAACTCCATATACATTTACTCAGCTTAACAGCCCAGGTATGTATTTGCTAAATGTTAAACATCTTGGTCTCTCTGGTTCACATTTCAGGGGGTGGAGAATGGTCAGGACCAGCCAGTTCTTCTTTTTCTTCACTTCTGTATTTCCCTGTGCTTGTTAAGCTGATGTTCTATTTGCACATTTAAAAGGGAGGCTAGATGTGTCTAGAAACGAACACCTCTCCCTCTCTGTTCTGTGACCGTTTCTCACTTGCAACTGTTTAATTATATACAACTTAAAGCCATTCCTAAAACTATGTTTATGAATGTAATAGGATAGGTCACTGAATTTAAGTTGAATTCAAAACATTAATGTAACAAAACTCAGATCAGCTTTTCAGAGTCAAAGATAAAAATACCTTTGCATACATGGTGAGTGCGCAATGACTTGCTAGGAAAAGTCACCCTATCTTCCTCAAAGCCAGCAAAGGCGTTGTGGTATCATTTGTAATTCTGGCAGAATCAGCACATCTTCTGCTCCACAGGTTAAAGCTCTCTGTGCTGATTCTGAGTGACAGGAACAAATGTCACTCCAACCCCCGTCTCAGCACGAGCAGGACTCCTGGGTATAAAGCTGGTCCTCTTCCTTGCCTGGGTATTGCAAAGCTTAATTAATGTTTGCAAAACACTTGGAGGACCTTATATGGAAATTACTGTGTAATTGCAAAAGATGATTGTGAAGGGAAATGCTACTAAAATTTACTGGGAGAGGAGGATAATTTAATCGATAAATCTTATGCTTTACTTTGAAAGTTATGTCAGAGAGAAGTGAATTGACTTTGTAAGTGCCAGAAAAAAAGAAGTTATTTTTAACACAAGGATCTATAAATTCAAGGTATTATTGTTTCATGGCCTGGTTTAATTTTTGTTTAAATTTATAATAATGGTACAAACTTAACCATCTACATTAAAGCCATTTGTTATAGAGATTAAAATCTGCTATTTGATATCCTCCCCCCACAAAGCTCCAGTGCATAAGGATCCTTATTTTTGTACAAAATTGAACCAGAAAAAACACAACAGGCACCACACTGATGATTGTATTTCCTTTAAAGGCCTTCTTTTCCCATGTTGTTCTTGGATGTCTTGTCAAAGCAGCATGTTATGTTTGTAAATTATTTCTTAAGATATTTCAACAGTATCAGTAATGGTTTGCATTTGATTGGTTTTTGGGTTTTTCTGAAGCAGGATATCTGAGCTGAGCTTGTGCATTTCATAACCATATGATCCATAGTAGTTTTTCTCCCCCCTGGTACATCTTCTGGTAGAATGTTAAATTTACTCCTCTCATTTCAGGGCTAATGAATTAAGTAGAATTATTATTCTAAATAATGCATAGAGAGGAATGTTTGCAAACCCTGATTACAGTTGATCGTATGATCACTGAGAGGCTCAGGGCTTCAATGTCGAGTTACAGAGCTCAAATCAGGGCTGAGCTTGCTCACAGGTCCAAAGCAGCTTTGCTCACATACTCAAAGCTGCAGGAGCTGGAGTCCAGAGCACAGGGACCGGCACCTGCCCAGGGGGTGGGACAACTCTGTGCTGCTGCAGCTAGCCAGGCTTTGTCAATGACTTTCTCTAAGTAGGGAAGGCTGTTTGCTCAAGACTTTCCTAGCATGGCAGTCTGTTAGAAATTAGAATTTCAGATATGTTTGAGCCCCAAAACAAAGGGTAGAAATGAGACACGCTTTGTCATCTAAGTATGGCAGGATGTTGAGGTTGGGATCCAGAGAACCTAGGATCGAAAGCAATGACAAAAGTAACACACGGCTTTGTGAAAGGCCAGAGACAAGTTCTTTGTTATGTTTTCAACCAGGGTCTCATCATATTGCCCAGGCTTGTTTTAAACTGCTCAGCTCAAGGGAGTCCCCTGCCTTAGCTTCCCTAGTAGCTGGGATTATAGGCAAACACTGCTGCCCTGGCTAGAGACAGGTCTTTCCCATAGGTGCTAGTGGTAGCAGCCAGTTTGCATGCAGCATTGGTCTACAGTGCTTTTCTGATCAGGTCTCTTGAATGTCCTCTTTGGGAGGACAAGAGGAAGACTGAGGACATTGAAACTTGAGCTCCATGCCAAGGAACCCATAATGGTAGAGAAACCATCACCACCCTTTGTGATCCTACTGTGTTTGGAGGTTTTGTTCTGCAAAGGACCAGCCTGTCCTTACATTTTCCCAGTAAGATTCACTTGCACCCTTCCCCAATGACCTACTCTTTTTTCTCCCTCTGTAAGACTTGATTGATTGTGTCAATTTGAGAAGTTTAGTTAAGAGAAGTTTAAATTGGCTCAGCAATTCTATACCCTACGGTTTAGGAGACCCACCCTAGGATGGCTCATTACCTGGATGGTATAAAGGGGAAATTAGAAAGGACAGATCTGCTTCTGTTCTTCGATGGAGCTCCAATCTTCACCTTCACCTTGGACGTTGTCTCCCGGCTCCCAGTGCACACTCTGGCTTCTGCTGTAGACTCTTCAGCCTTATATTTCAGACTGGTCAGCCTCCTGATACATACTAGTACAGACACTGCAGTTATCTCCAGACCTTGCACTGAATCCTTTGGTCTCTGCACACTTCCTCACCCAACTCTGGCAGAACATTGTAAGCCTATCTTATAATTTCTTATACAATTTTACATCTTGTGTTATATATGTTTCTCTAGTAAAACATGACTGATACACTCTGTCTTTGAGACAATCTTCATTAGTAAATTCTCTCCCTCTAGTATTAGCCTGAATAAAATCATTTCCCCAGTTGCATGATACCTTTTGTCTTTCACAACTCCAAACTCCTTAACCTCTCACGAAAGGACCATTAGGGTCTCTTACACCTTCAGAGGACTCTTTCCCCTGTGCCAGCAGCTGTACTCCAGCTTCATTCTTCCCTTCCCTCCCTTGTCCTCCCTTCCCTTTCTTTCCTTCTTTTCTCTCTCTACTGGAGATTGAACCCAGGCCCTTCATGCTAAGCTACATCTCTAATCTTTTTTTTTTTCTTTAAGTTGCTAAGTTGCCTTGGCTGGGCTTGAACTGGGCACCTTCCTGTCTCAGCTTCCCAGAGTACTTAGATTACAGTCATGCACCACCATGTCCAGCAGTCTACTTCCATTTTACCATTGGTACTGTAGAGGCAGAAAGATGTGATACCTTTTTTCATGCATCATAACTGACACATAGAGTTAACAATCCTATAACCAAAGACGGGTTAACATGGAAAAAGCATAACAGATTTATTAAACTTTTATATGACATGAGAACCTTGAGAAATGACCCAAACACCCAGGGCAAACTGTCTCTGTTTATACTTCAGTTTGTTGAAAATGGGCAGCCATGTGGAAATGTGAACAGGCAAAAGGGTGTGAACTGGTGGAAGTGGATGAGCAGACATCTCGGCACGGCCGTCTGTTCAGTTTCTGGAGTCTTGCCGGAGTCCAGCTGTGGCAGGGCTAAGGGGTCCCAAAAGTGGACAGGGAGTTGGCGAGTGAGAGACAGAAGACACTGCACACCAGTCTGTGAGTGAATCTGAATCCGCTTTATTTTTTAGAAGCTGGAATATATATTTGCTAACCTTGGCAGCCACCCCCAGCCCCAAGCAGGAAGCGGCCCAGGCTCAGGGCATAGGTATCAATTAACATCTCAATCTTGTTACTTAGTTAGCTTGGGAAATGTAAGCCGAAGCACCTGGATGCCTGCAGGAGGGAGAGATGTGTGAGGCTATTGTGCCGCTCCCTATATTGTTTCCTTTATCACTTATGGGAGTATGGCAGTCCCTGTGAGGACAGTGCCTGTCTTAGGTCAAGGACTCTTCATATGAACCCAACCAGGCCTTACCTGTCGTGGGCCTGCAGGACAGTAATAGGTCCTGTGCCTGTCTTAGGCGGCCGGTGGTGTAACATATGTGTCCTAGTTGCCCGTCTTTGGCTGCCTGTCCAGTGTCTCAGGGCAGTTGTCTCACAGGAACCCCGCAAATCCTCCTCCATGAGTTCTCCCACCCAAAGCTCCCGCATAAACTCTCTCACACTACTCACAGAAGGCAAAACCCCACAACCAGTCCTCACAAAGGGGTTATCTAGAGGGCCCCCAGCAACCCCCCTGGAGTCTCCACCCTTGACTCCATATTGAGCATTACATAAAAACATACACATGTGAACTACACAAATTACAATTATCAGTACAAAACATTCCAAGATCCCCACGCCCAATACCCACATGTGGCGTCCTTTTCCTGGAGAAGCGATTCCTTGAAGCGCTCTCCTCCACCCATGGACCTTGTCACAAGGCGTGGATGGACTAGGATGTGGCATGGACAGAAAAGGGCGCCGCAGAGTCTGGGTATCACTCCTTCCTCAGGAGTATGGGAAGACCCCTCTATAGCAGAGGTTTTCAAGGGAGAAGGGAGACTGACCATTCTTGGTTTCATGGCTTGCTTTGGTGGAGAGTTCTAGATTCTATGCCTTGGGGGAGAGAAATTCTGGTTTCTGTGATGTATTTTAGGGGAGTGCAGTTTAGTTAATACACAAACCAGTAACATAGCTGTTCATCATCTTTATCAGGTATGTATGTATATAGTTATCTGTGCCTTCCTATCTGGTGAGTAGTTAGTCTATTTACAACAGCATCACTGTCAAGATGTGTGTGACCTTGCACTGCGACATGATAATGACAGCAAGTGACGTCAGTAGTTGTATGACTTTCTCAGACCTCTTATGATCTAATGGGATCTAATGGGACCAGTTGTGTGGTCCATTGTCAACCAAAATGTGATGCATGTTTGCTGAGGCACATGGTGGTACAGTTTTCCTGGGGCCTCATGTCAGAAGGTTCCCAAGTGACATCGAACTTTGATTAAATAGATATTTATTCTTTCCTCATATTAATCTGTCTTTTGTTACAAGAGTGTTTAGTCATGACCCTTGTAATGGTGAAGGAAAAAAGAATGACCTTCTTGCCCCTTGTAATAGTGAATGAATTCTGTCAAATTGAGTAAGAAACACCCAACAAAATTGGACCAGCATGGTTCTGAGTATGTCTGAAGGGATTCCTGCAGACAGAAGACCTGCCCTGGTGTGAGTGGCACCAACCAAAAGGCCTGGAGCCTGAATGGAATAAAGGGAAGTGAAGAAGGAAGACTAGAATCTGTTTCTTTGAAGAGCTCCAGTCTTCACCTCTCCTTGGACATTGTCCTCTGGCTTCCAATGCAGATTCTTGAGCCTCCTGATATGAACTCACATTGGACGCTAGAATGAGCTCCAGGACTTTATCTTTGACTGGATCCTTCAGATCTCCATCCCTGACACTACAGGCCAGCACTATAAGACTATCTTGTGTATTAAATTGTGTTTCTCTAGCAACCACTGACTGATACAGAATTTGGTACCAGGAACTAAATTTGTCTAAGCTACTTTTCTCACTGCTGGGACAAAATACCTGACAAACACAAGTTAAAAGAAGAAAAGTTTATTTCAGCTCACAGCTGGTGGAAATTTCAGCCCTGGCTCCAAGACAGGGAAGCACGGCAGAGGAGCAAAGTAGAAACAAGCCATGGCAGGGCAGACAGAAAGCAGTGCAATAGCAGCAGTAAGTTTGCCTTCTTCCTGTCCCTTTATATTGCATCCAGGCTAAAAATGCATTGATTGATGCCACCCATACCCAGGGCGGGACTTCTCTCTTCAGTAAATCCATTTAGCTACACCTGGAGCAGTGCTAATTCAACCAGAGGACTAGTCCAGTCACCTCCAAAAAGCCCCACCTGTGAGTGCATTGGGCTTTGAGGGGACATCTGAATAAAGTCATAACACCCGACACTGCTACCATCACTTCCCTCCCCTTATGCTCACCTTATATAGGGAAAACAAATTCACTCTGAGCTGCATGGTGCCTGCTGCACAGGTACTTAATAAGTTAAAAAAACCATGCTTGATTAATGACCCCAGAGTGAGAGCGGACTGGCTGTGACACCACCACCTCCGTGCTACTTGTGCGGGAATGAGCATTGCTGTTACTCTCACTTGATTGATAGCACTTGCCCTTCACAGATTGGAAGCACTAATTAAATGTCACAGGGACTAAATTGCAAAGAGTGAATTGTCTCCTAATTAAAGGGAGAGAGCAATTGAATTAAGTGATCTCATAATTGTTTAAAGTGACCACACTGAAAGCTTTGAGTCACCCACATCTTTCTTAGGTGCTGGATTATAGCAGAGTTGCAGGTGTCACAATGTCACATAGGTCCTGAAGAAGGAACCCTGGTGCTCCTTAAGGAGATCTCCATCTGTCTTCTCTTGTTATGGTTTATATTTAGATGTCCCCCCAAAGCCTTGAAAAGTCATAGGTGAGGCTTTTGGTAAGTGGCTGGATCTGGAGTGTGTGATGCTTGGATTAAGCGTGTGTATTACTAAATCAGTCAGTGGACTGATTTAGTAATACACTGACTGATTTAACATAGTTCTGGGTAGGATTGAGGTTGCCCCACCCTGGGAATGAGTGTACCCACCCTAATAAAATATAAGGGCAAAGAGGGTCTCTGCTTGTCACTTGTAGCTTGCTGCCTTCCTTCTGCCTGCCATGAATTGTTTCTCTGCCATGCCGCCCTACCTTGCAGCCGGCTAGCTATGAACTGAAACCTCTACAAAATATGAGTTAAGTAAACCTGTCTTCCTTTAATTTTGGGTGTCAGGTATTTTGTCTCAGCAAAGAGATAAGCAACTAAGCCTTCATTGCCCACAATTCTTTCTTTTTTCTTGTCCAGTTTTCTTTGCTCTTTCCTAACTTTCAATCATTACCACACATTTTTTATAAATCCTAAACCATTTTATATATATATATATATATATATATATATATATATATACACCATTAATATTTTATGCGGGGCTGGGGATTTAGCTCAGCAGCATAAGCACCTGCCTGGCAAATGTGAGGTTGTTTGATCCCCAGTACCAAAAAATAAATAAATAAATAAATAAATAAATAAAATAAAATAAAAATATTTTATGTGGTCCATGTTTTATTAATGAGCACACACAAAAAGCAAACTTTATAGGACTGAATTAAACCATAATTTGTCATGAACAAAGCTCACCTTAAAAACAATGAGAAATTCTTGGCCTCTGGGAAAACAGCTTCATCCTTCGAAAACGGAAGAATTCAAAGAACTCTCCTCCTTGGAGACTGGCTGTGTCTACAGGGTCTTCCTCTCCATTACTTGCTTGTTTCACATGGGCCAAAAGGCTGTGTTTGAAATTATAATCCTAGTCTTATGTGAAAGGAAGCAGCTAATAAGGTCTGAAGAGTGAACCAGATACCTCCAAACTGGTACCTGCCCTGCACTGAGTGGTGCTGCTCTAGTTTTCAATCTCAGAACAGATGAAAATGTCTTGTTAGTGTGTTGATTGCTCTGTGTTAAACAGGAATTCCTAATTTTTCCCTCATGTACCATAAAGAGTCCTGATGAACATCTCTCGCATTTTGTTTTCCAAACCCTTTCATCCCTTCAGAAGCTCTACTCTAAGACTGTCCCTTTCAAAATCATGCGCTTATCATTTGCAACTGACACTTACAGCAAGCATCTATTTTAAAGTAACTTACATGGCCTGTTCTATTCATCTTCTCAACAAGCCTTGAGAAATAGGTATCACAATCCCTGTTTTATGGATGTGGAAATTTTTCTGAACATGACAGAGAGAGAGATCCAGTCGCAGAGTCCTTCCTCCCTATCCTGGGTGTCCTCTGTGAACGGGCTAGTTTTTTCGGTAGTCAAGTCATGGCTGAGTATTGTGGCAACACTGGCTCAGATTCCTTTGTGCTATGTTCCTTGTGATGAAAATCAAATCAGTGATGCCTGGGACTCGTTTCCAGTTTGGGCTCCCTAAGGCCATTCTATCTAGAGACCATAGAAGGTTTCATCCGAGTGCCAGCGCCAACAGCAAGCAGCCGTTGCGTGGAGCCCTGCATCAGACACCGCTGTGGTGCTGGCAGGAAAAGATGATTAATTAGAAATGTCTCCCACCGGCTCTGGAGCAGGGAGCCACGGCACAAGTGCTGCCCATTTGCCATGCGTGGTGCAGCCTTTTCTGGAACTAATGTGTTCAGTCATTTCCCAGTTAGCTCTCACATGCTCACATTTTCCCTTTGTGTTCATGGCTTAGTGGTGCCTGGGTTTCATATTACTTCTTTGGCTCCCTAAGTTTTAAAATTTGAACCCAGCTGTGAAAGTGTTGCAAAACTTTATTTTCTTTCTTTGCATAACCCAACGTTATCTATCTGTGTAAGGTGATAGTAAATAAATGAATAGGGCAACTTCACAGACATTGCCAGTAAGACTGTATGCCTGCATTCCATCTTATAATCTGTTGAAAAAAATTTCACAAAGTACATAATTAGGTTTTGCCAATTTTTGTGGTTGTGGTTGTTAATTCCAAAGTTGTTTGCCTCTTACTGAACAAGTCCAATATTAAATGCACTACATAATCCATTTTCAATTTCACAGATAAAATTTTTTCCTAAGTTTGAACATTAGCTTAAGGGTTCAAAAATAATTTGGGTTGTTTGTCTTAAGAATTTCACTGTTTAACTCACAGGCTAGAATTCAATAAAAGTGATTTAAAAGTTTTCTATGGTTTTTAAAGCATCTTTACATAATTTTTCTTCCTTTTTAACATAAAGTAGGTCCTCAATATGAGTTTACAAGGACTTTTAACCAGTGTTTGAGGAGGATGTGTTGTGTGATCATCTTCACCCAAAGAAAACATTTGAAATTCTTTCCCCTGAAATGACATTTTAATAATATAAGTAAAGTATATGTTTGGCAGGAAAGGAGGGAAAACACACATATATTAAGTTTACAATTAAAATTCTTGATTTTTTTGTGTTGTACAATGGGAAAATATAAAACTCAACACTTTTTCCTACCCCCCCCAAAAAACACACACACATAATTTAAAAGAGTGAAATTCTAAAAACCAGAACATTCTATGGTTAGTATTTGCATACCAATTCTTGGTTAAAGAAAAAGAATGAAGAGGAAACAGAGGAGGAGGAGGCGATGCTATCTCTGGATACCAAATTTACCTGCTTAATAGTATTTTCTTTGAGAATTTTACTTTCTTCAAGTGCCCTCAAAAGCATATGAAACAAGAGACAGCAGAAGTCATATGGCAACCTCAAGAGAATATTCATTTTAATTGCACTGATCTTTCTAAATAAGGTTAAATACAATTGTTCCCCAAGTAATATATCATTTTTATTGAGGCTAATGTTGAGTCAAGATCTAATTTCAGTAGCTTCTTCCAGTTACTTGAACTGTTTTCCCTGGCAGCATGATGATTTTGTTCACTTGAGACTCCACAATGTCTTACTCATTTGTAGTTTTAATATTTACTTTTAATAAATATGATTCAAAGTAGGTGTACATGCTAGCTAAGTACAGAAACTTCAGAAAACTTCTATTTCTGAATATGGCAAACTTTTTCTAAAATGCTGTTGTTTTGAAAGTTTTAAAGAACAGGTTTGTGCTTTATATTGTTTGATCAATTATGATGCCTATTTTTTGTAACCTGAACAACCACTCTGAAGATAATATGCAATATATTAACCATTGTTAATATCCTATTAGCTTGTTTTTGAAATTCTATATCACTGGGTTTTTTGTTTTGTTTTTTTTTCTCTTTAAAACAAAAAAATTGAGGCAGAAGGATCACTGAAAGTTTGAGACCAGCCTGTGCTACAAAGTGAGCTCAAGGCCAGCCTGAAATGCATCAGGAGACCCTGTCTCAAAACAACAACAAAAACAAATGGCATACAATAAAAGCAGGACTTCACATTCTTTGACATTCCTCCCATCCAGAGGCAAAGTCTTGACCTTTCCCCTTGCATTTGGGCAGGTTTGGCAGGCTTCACTCAGTGGAAGTGACACTGAGCGATCTATAACGCTAGGGTTCAAAGGACCACACAGCTGGTCTGCTGGAACACTTGCTCTTAGAGTCCTAATTCACCATGTAAGAAGCGGGGCTGTTGGGAGGTTAGCAGGCTTTGAAGACCTCACCTGAGTTTTCTAGCAGACCTGGGCAAGGCCAGCCTTCCACCCTCCCCACAAATGCCTGCCATGAGCAATCAGGGGACTCAGATCCCATGAGTCACACCCAACTATTCAAGGCTTTTCAGCTGAGCCCCCAGATATTATAAAACAAGGACACCACCCCTCCTGTGAATTCATCATCCACAGAACCCAGGAGCAAAAATAAACTAACTGGTGGTGATTTTATGCCTTGAAACTGGGGGTTGTTACTCACCGATGGGTAATCAGAGCATTGCGTGGTGCCTGGAAAAGGGTGCTCTCCTAATGAAACTTCAAAACCATGGCACTGATTTTAAAGTCAGGCTGCTGGTGAAAGGCTCATGGCTTTCAGGAATGTGAGAGGAAGACTGAGGAGGCAGAGAGCATTGTGGGAAGTTGGAAGAAAATGGCCCCTTGCTAGTGTGATTGGGAGGTTTGGTAACACCTGTGACACCACAACAAAAGCCAGGAGATACACCTAAGGGGATATCTAGAAAAATAGATGTTTTTTTCTTTTTGCAGGGGTGGGGGGATAGTGGTGCTGAGATTGGTGCCGACACACTAAGCATATGCTCTACACTCAGAAATACCCTCGGGCCCTCAGAGAAGAAATTTCTCAGCATATTGAAGGCATTTCCTGACTTTGTCACTCTGCCTCCAGTAGAAAGTGAGAAAGTAATGCCCTGAGGAGTACAGAGTGGAAAAAAATTAAACAGACATGAGTGACTTTTTCCAGTTAATAAAGAGTTCTCAAAGTAAGACAACTTTGAGGTAAAAAATCAAGTCTCAGAGCCAGGTGTGGCAGCACAAGCCTCTAATCCCAGCACTTGGGAGGCTGAGGCAGTAGGATCAAAAGTTCGACCCCAACCTGGGCTACCTAATAAAGCCCTATCAAGAAACAGTGAGACAGACAGAGAGAGAGACAGACAGACAGACAGACAGATACCTAGAAGCTATCAGAAAAATGGCATCTCAAGGGAAAGAGCCCAAAGTATGACTTATATACCTGTTATGATGTCACAAAACTTTAAGGTGGGGCCTCACACAGGCTTTTCAAATGATCATAAATCTTCCAAAATTCTTAAGGGTGTGCTTTGCAGACGTGCTCCATCAAACACTTTCTCAGAGAGACAGATGAACAAACTGGTAGGCTCTCAGTTTGTCCCACAGCAGCCTCAGAGGAAGCCCACCGGAAAGACTTCCTGGCTGAGCTCTCTTCCTAGCAGGCGTGTCTAATGCAGTGCGTTGCTTGTGGTTAATCAATAAACTCATAAATCTTAAAAAAGCTGTATCAGTTTGAGATCAAAGGGAGAGAAACTGTAATATAAAAGGACATTTTTGAACCCCTGAACTCCTCTGAGTAGGAAGCAAACTAAGACTGTTTATCAGATGGATGTTTGTGGCCTGTGAGACAACTGGTTTTAAAACCCAGTGACAAGTTCTTGGAGACCTCTACACAGTACAAAATGTCAAAAGCTACAAAATACTAACAAAGGCGCACCAGTATCTTATCTGCATACTATTTTTCTGCTTGCTAAACTAAAGGCACAAATGGTTTTTACTCATCCACCAAACATTTAGAGTCTTCTAAGCCAGTTGCTGTGATAGATTCCGGGTGCAAAATTATAAGTAAAGCACAACCTCGATTTTAGACATCTGTCCCTCTGGCATCACGCCTGTGTGGACAATTACTGCCTATCCATGATAAATGCTGATGGTTTACACGAGGTGCCCACAAGAGCCTCAGGGAGAGGAAAGGACATATGGAAACACTCCTGGAAGAAGGGGCTTGTAAAGAGTGCCCCGAGAGATACATAGCAAATAGGCAGAAAGAAGAACATTCACAGCTTTCAAGGAGTGTGGGGTGCAAGGCCTCCAGACAGATGGAACTGAAGAACGGGCCCAGGTCACAGACGACTGGGCCCAGTCCAGCGCTGTGGAAGATCCACTGGAAGTATCTGTGCTGAGCACTACTAAGAAATCTTTGCATGTTAATGGTCTGCAGTTGGAGCTTGACTCAACAAGGTGCAAACAGAGGAGGACTTTGTGGTCTTCCAGCCCTCCTCAGTCACCTTGCACTGCTGAAAAATCCCTCCTTTGGTCTTGGAGGAAAATGTAGGTAGGTTTCCTCACCACTCTGAAATAATAATAAAAGCTCCAGTTAGTTTAACAACACTTTAATTCCCAATCTAATGCTATCTCAGTTCTCCGGAGAACGCACTTAAATCTTGGGCAGCTGCACGGGAAAGTGAGACCTGGTTTGTTTGCTGTTTTTCCCTTGGGCCCTGTTTTTCTTCATATCTACCACGTTGGACCCTTCCAAGGTGAGGCAGTTGAAGGAAGGTTTTACTTAACTGATCAGTTGAGGTTTGAAGCTGATGTCCCCCGGGTGTAGCAGGAGTCTGAACCTGGCTTTATATCATCACTGCATGTTCCTCAATGGTCCTGTACCAGGGTCCTGAGACCACAGTTTACTTGTCTTGTGCCTTTCCTCTAGGAGCTGTGCACTCCTGCAGCAGGGAAAGGAATAGCCTCAGGTTGTCACTGAGGTCATGCAGTATGGCACATCTACCAGGCCTCCTGGGAGCGGACCCGTTAAGATGAACCCTGGGTAGTTCTACTCTGTGCCAACTTTTGTCCTCTGGAAACCAGAGGACGCAACTGAGTTCCTTAGTTCCACTATCCACTGTCCACTGGAAACCAGTGACTGGCTGTTGCCATCACTTGGAGAAGGACAGGGAGCCATCTCCCTGCACCTCTCTCCCATCTCCCATTGCAGATCTAGACAGGGCCTCTCCTCTTCCAATTCTCCAGCCACCAGTCAGTCATGAGTCATTCCCCTGGGACGTTCTGTGCATTTCAACCTCTCAGCTTCCCCTTGGCCTCTTCTTACTCCGAGGTGCAAAGCAGCTATGCATCATTATGTGGTGACAAACTAACACACGAACACATTGGCACACCCACAGCCCACGTGCAGCCCTCTCCAGATGCTTTCCGTTTCACTGCACAACTTCTGCATCCTCCAGGAAGGTGACAAGTTAATGAGCAGTGGGTTAACCAACTCTCTCCAGTGTGACTTTCTTGCATGAATGGTCTGCAAAAGGGGTTTGTCAAACTATGGCCCATAGGCCAAATTGGGCCTGCCACCTGTTTAGGTAAATCAATTTAAATTGAACATGGAAATGTCCACTGAATTACATATTATCTGTGGTTATTTTTGTGGTACCATGGCAAAGCTGAGCAGTTGCAGTAGATACTACACGCCCTGGAGCCTAAAATGTTTGCAGGGAAAGTTTGCTGGTTGCTGGTTTAGAAAGGTACTCTTCAGTGTGGTACCCATTAATCATGAGGCTTTTTAATTTAAAAATTTAGTTCTGTAGTTCCACCAGCCATATTTCAAATGTTCAACAGCCATAGGTGCCTTGTGTTACTGTAGCATATACATATTTTTTTTATCAATATGGAAAGTTTTATTGGACAGGGATGATTTAGAGCATTCATTCACTATGTAAAACACTTGATACCAGTAGTATTTTGTTGGTTTTTTGATCTTAAGCAGAACTAAGAAAAAAAAATGCTTGCATTTTAAATATATATATATATATATATATATATATATATATATAGCATTATCCACGCAATTTTCACTTAATCCTCTCAATGCCCTTATGAAGTAAAGCAACTGTTTATAGTTGATAAAATGAAGGGACTGGGAAGTTAAAACTGGAAAATACCACAGGATAACATTTCCTTTTTAGAAAGAGCATGTTGGAAACGTGGAAAATAAATACTGGCTATGAGACAGAAGGCCAGTATATGAACAGAATAATCTAAGCGATGGATAATGAATGTGTCCTAATTTCCTAGGGCTAATGGGAAGCAGCCATCAAACTGGGTGGTTAAAACAAACTGAATCTTACTATCTCTTAACCCCGGCAGAGCCGTGCTCCTGCTAAAAACGCTAGGGAAGAACTCTTCCTTGCCTCCAGCTCTGGGAGCATCTGTGTTCCGTGGCTTGCAGCCCCACCACCCCAATCCATCACCACCTGGTCCTCTGCCTGTGTTTCTGTGTCTCCTCTTCCCTTGGTTACATCTGCACACACCCTACTTCCAAATAAGATCACATTCACATGGACCCGGGGCTAGAACCCCCAGCGCACCACACTGGGGTCACTATCCAATCCATACAAGGCCATGGAGGGATCAGGAAGAAAACAAGCAAAAATTTAAAAATAAATTAGGTGTACTTTAGATGTGTTTGTGAATCTTGAGAAGCCTAAAATAAGTAGGTTTGAGGGTGGAGTGGTCAGTGAGATAGAAAACCTCGAAAGGAAGAAACTGCTCTGGTGTTTGATGCTAGCAGGGCACCTAAGCAGAGCACTCCATTCAGGAAAAGGTTTGGGATGGGGACACATTTAAGATGAGACTGATCAACAGGGGTGTAAAGAGTGAGACCGAGAGAGGACAAACTGGGGTCCGCAGATGTTCAGTAATGGGAGAGAAAGAGCTGCCCATGAAAGGAACTGAGAATGAGAAATCAAACAACAACAAAACAAAACAAAACAAAACAAAACTCCTAGATGTAAACATGGATGTTAAAGGACACAGCGTTTCTAGACAAAAGAAGTAGTGAACAGTGCTGTGTGTTTACATTGCTCCACTTAATAGAATGGAAATAAGGACAGGACTTGGGAATTGGTAATGCCACTGGAGTGAGGAACAGATGACAGTGAATTGTGGGGCTGGAGTGGTGGACCAAAGGAACAAAGAGAATGTTACCAATCCCAGGCTGGGTTACAAAGTGAGTTCAGGGCCAGCCTGAACTGCAGAGCAAAGCCCTATCTCCAAATAATAAATAAATAAATCAGTGGGAGGAAAGCAGTTTAAATACTGGCTGTGAGTTGCTGTAAGAACAAAGGAGATGTTGATGTTGTGTTGTTTAGTGTTGCTCCTTTCAGGTTAGAGATGGCTGATTTAGACATGGAGAGGAGGGAGCCGCGTAGATGGAAAGACAGAGGATTCTGGAACAAATGATTCAGGATGCAGAAGATTTCAAAGGAAGGAGGAATTTAGCAGACATTTTTGACAGGAGGAGAGACATATTTTCCCAGTGGACAGTGAAAGAAAGCCAGACTGTGACAAGTGTCTGGTAACTTTAGGTGGACAAGGCAGAAATCTGACGAAGTCCTGGCCTGATGGTCTCTATTTTCTGGCCATATATAAGGTAAAGTCATCAAGAACAATAACTTTAAAGAATTTCTCAAAATACTTTTATCCCTTTATGTCAGCAATATTCTTTAGTATTTTATCCTGTGAGATTAAAAATCATTTTGTGTGACAGACTCTATACATCATTTTGATATGATCCTAAAATTCATCATCCATTATTTTCACCAAGAGACTTGCCCCTGTCTTTCTCATTTGTTTGAATTACTCTTCTCACTACTGTTCATTTTAGATCCAAAAAGCTAAAGCTTAGGGAGGCTCAGTCTGGGATGGTCAGTAGAGGCTCCTAAAAGGCCTGGACCTTCACTAGGAGTCACATAATTTTATTACTGCTTCTCATAAGTGATGATTTTATTTCTGATCAAATGACTTGGTGTCGTGTCCCCTCTAGAGACTCCTAGAAAAATCAGCCATGTCCTGCTCTAGATTTTACCAACAAATATGATGAAAACATTAAAAGTTATGGGGACTGGATGATATAAAAGATGACAAAATTACGATGCCAAATGAACTCGCTGTGCTAAAATAATAGTCCAAATAAGCAAAGGAAACTTTGGAAGAGCTGAAGTTAAAGTCTTGTATTTAGTTTTAGAAATTATTAATTGCCAGACTCTATGCCTGACATGCAGGGAGAAAAGCCAGGAAGGGTTACTGATAGTAGTGTCTATAAGAACTTACAAAATTATACTAAGGAAAATAGTAAGATGTTAGTTCAGGCTATGATAAATAAATAGTCAAATGGAAGAGACTGAAACCAGGAACACAACTGTCCACATGTGGCTGCGGTACAGTAGTCTCTGCTTACCACCCTGGATGTGTTCTAAGATGCCCAGGGGTCTCTGGAACTATGGATGGTACAGAACCTCATACGCACTGTTTTTCTTATACATTCATATCCATGGTAAAGTCCACGATACTGTAATAAAATTTCTGTGAATGTGATCCATCTCTGAGAACACCTGACTGCACTCTACTCACTGCCCTCCTCGTGATGAGAGATGGTCCAACACCTGTGTGATGAGACACAGAGGCGTGGGCAATGTGACACAAAGGGCCTCTTGGACACTGGACACCACACCACCACCATGATTACTCTGACCTAGTGACCAGCAGGTGTAGCATAAACAATGGATTTGCTGGACAAAGGGACAATTCACTTTCTGGACAGAATAAACCAGGCTGTGAGATTTCATTCCATTCCTCAGATGAGGGCCCAATTTAAAAGTTATGAATTATTTATTTATGAAATTTTTCCATTTACTATTCTAAATTACAATTGGCTGTGGGTAATTGAAACCTCAGAAAGCAAAGCCATGGAAAGGGGAACTACTAACTGTAATCAAACTGGCACTGTCGATCAACAAGTAAAACAAAACAAAAAAAGATTCAGCCCATGGAACAATTGATTATGTGGATTTTAAAAGAGAGAAATACAGCCTTACATATACCATATACAAACTTGAACTCTAGATGAGTCAAATATTTCAAAGTGAAAGGAAAGTATTATGAACACCACAAACGAATACCTCTGTACCTGAGATACGGAAAGATTTCTTAAATAAAACAAACAACCTTCATGAACCACTATGAGACAATACTAATAAACTGAGCTACACTGAAATTAAAAATGTGTGATTATCACAAGCAACCTAAAGAAAACAAAATATAAGGTACAAATTAGAAGGTATATGTAATATATTACAACAGGTTAATATGCAGAGCATGTAAATGTAGCCAATCATCAATAAGAAAAAGAGATTTCAACACAGTAGCAAAGAGGCATCTCACAGGGACGATACAAGAGCAACCAATAAACAAACAAAATGATGTTTAGCCTCATTAGTAATCAAGAAAAAACAAATTAATATCACAGCAAGGCACCATTTTATTCCCATTAGATTGGAAAAACCAATTAGTTTTACAATATTAAACATAGCAAGACAGTGGAACTGCAGACCTCTTAAACACTGTTGATGAGAATGCATATTGGTAAAATGTTGGAAAAGTAATATTTTTCTGGTAAAGATGAACACGTGCTTACTTTGTGATTCTTTAGGTATCTTCCTTAGAGAAAATCTTGGACAGGTGCAACAATGTTCACAACAAACTTTAAAGGCATAAAACTAGAAACACCTCGAATTATCTTCCACTGGGGAAATGGATCCATGAAGCAGTTAAAATTAACAAAACTACAGGGCTGTGGATGAATTATTTCAAACAATACAGAATGAAAAATACACATCAGAAAAAATGATAAACAACATTTTTTATATAGGGTTTTAAATGGGGTAATATATACAACGTGCGATTTAAAGACACGCACTTTATGTAAAAATGATAAGCAAAAACAAAGCCATGACAAATACAAACTGCAGAACAGTGGCGCCCTCTGGTGGGAGAGAGAGGGTCCAGTCCGCAAATGGCTAGCATTGGCCTCAAAAGCATTAGAAATGTTTCTTAAGCGGGCTAATGAGGCCTCTGGTGCGCAGATATTTGTATTTTGATTATTCCATGACTGTATAAGTACATGCCATAGACGCTGTTACAACTTAGAAAATAGCAAATAAGAGCTGGGGATTTAGCTCAGCGGCATAAGCGCCTGCCTTGCAAGCGCGCAGTCGTGAGTTCTATCCCCGCTACTGATTAAAAAAAAGAAAAAGAAAATAGCAAACAAAAAGTATGCTCGTATATGTAGGGTATTCCACACAATTAAAAGAAATCTGGATATGCAGTATTTTTCCTTTTGTGACTAGTTTACTTCTGAGCATAACATCTTCAGGACTCATTTATATTACTGTCATACAACAGGATTTCTTTCTTTTATGTAGCTGAGTAACATTTCATTCTACACACATGAACTGTTTATCTGAGTCATTCAACTCTTTGGAGAAAAGTAGAATGGGAGCTTCCAGGGGTAGGACAGAGGGGGAAATGGGAAGTTGCCCATCAAAGAGTACAGAATTTCAGTCATGCAAAAGGAAAATTCCAGAGATCTGCTCTATAACATTGTGCCTACAGTTAACAATATTGTACTGTGCACTAAAATTTTGTAAAGAGGGTAGATTTCATGTTATGTGGCTTGTGCTATAATAAAACACATACACAGGGCATTCTAGGTAGCATATGCGTGGAGATCTGGTCATTACTAAGCAGTAGTCTTTCCTGAAAATGTGGCCAGCTGTACACCATACCTCAGATCCTCCCAGAGCACCTGGAGTTGGACAGTGACCTCTAGAGCCTGCTTCCAGGTGGTAGGTGATCCTTCACCCATGACATATGACAACTTTGAAGGAAAGATCAGCAGGATACAAAACAGACTGAGCTCTCTTCAAACATATGAAGAGAGGTCTTTGGGAAGGGAGAGACTTATGTTTCAAAGAACCAGGATGTGAGAGCTCATGTCGTATTGAGAAAGCCTATGTATGGTTCTCTCCAAGTACTCAGAGCTCCTTAGTAACAGAATACGATGTCTCATGAAGGGGCGAGCTGAGTCACTCAGTTGCTGGTGACCATCTGCTAGAAAAATTGCAGAAGAGGCTCTTTCATATCTGAAACTCATCAACTTAATGACAAGACTTATCAATTAAATTAACAAATTATTCTAGGTTAAGCACTGAAGTTTCAGCAAGGACTCACTCTGTTCTTTCTCTGCTCTGTGATAAATATTAGTGTGAGTCAGACCTGGGTGAAATATTTCTTTGAGTCCCCTGTGTGAGAAGCAATGTGCTGTCACATCCTGGCCTTCTGGCCTCTGCAGTTGGAACCATGTAACCTCCTGCTTGGGGAACCAGGCTTGTGTGTCTGAGTGACAGAAATCTACTTCAAACCAGCATAAGCCACAGTTTTAACAAAGCTATTGCATGGACTTCACAGTCAAGCGTGATGGAACCCGGACTGGGAAAGTGATCAGACTGTCCATTTCTCTCTACCCTCTTGGGTCTAAGTCTCTCTATCTCACACTCTTCATGAGCCCATTGGCTTCATTCTATCCTCTGTAGATGAGCATTCACGATTCTTGGCCTTTCCATATGGTGCCTCACAGGTTGATGGGTGAGCTCACAGCCATCGCCAGAGGCCTCAGTTCCTGGTGGAGTCTGAATGGGCTTGAGGTTGGATCAGGTGTCCTTGTCCACTCTGCACGGTCAGTAGCCAAGGGCATGTGGTAGAAATGTGGTATCAGAGTCTGACCACAGAGGCAGAAGAAAGATCTCAGAGGAATGGAGCAGCCAATGAAGTGAGAAGAGACCCTCAAATGTTTTCAAGCAAATCTCCAACTCACAGGACTGTTTTGAAAGTTAAATATTGTACACAGGGTATATGGCCCATGGGCACTCAGTTAATGTTAGTTTTATCTTGTTTCTCTCCTTATTTTGCGGGGGGGGGGGTGTACCAGGAATCAAACTCAGGATCTTGCACGTGCCATGCAGGGGCTTATGTCACTGAGCTATATCCCCAGCCCTCACCCTCATTTCTAAGCCTCAGGGTTTTTTTTTTTTATAAGATCTAGATGACAAAACCTTTACTCCTTTGATGTGTGGACTACATTAAGATAGTATATGTGAAAGGATTGTGTACACTTAAGAGTAAAATACAAACTACCTCTACACTTGACCCCTGTCAAGTAACACCAGGCATCTAAGTGGGACGTGGCTGACAGACAGCATTGATCTCCCACTGCAATTGCTTCCGTCCCCTCCAGTTACCTGCTTTACCTCTACAGGGCTGTCCGGTTCCCAGGTAATGAAGGTTCGCTCTACCCTGGCTACTGACCAAGCCCTAGTGAGAGCCAACTACTCATTTTCAGGTCTGCATCAATCCAATTTTATTTGTTTTATCCCGTTTTGTTTGCCCTTACCTAGAGTAAAATCAGTGGACAAAATAAAAGCTCAGCTGTCTCTTCCATATGGCCAGATAAGCCCACTGTGTCGATTTTGGCTTCTTCATTCACATCGGCCACCAACTGACAAGCAGTTGATTTCATCTGCACAACTATTTTGCTTTCTCAGCTACCTTAATGACTAAATTGGACCAAGAGCATACTTATGAGTCACTTCTTATTTAGTCATTATTCTATAAACAATGATGAGGCTGAAAACTTAATTCTGCGTGTATTAGACATTGTTCCTACTCAGCTCCTTATGCAGTATGGATGCTTCCTTACCTTATACTGACGGAACTCAATACAAATAATAAATAAAATAGAGAAGCCTAGACATATCTGCTAACTTTTTGCTATTCATAATTAGTAGGCACATAGATGAAGGGTATTTTTATATTGATATTATTATGGTTTATGTCTAGATGTTTCCCCAAAGGTGGAGCTTTGGGAAGGCAATTGGATTATGGGGCTTATAGCTGACTTGCAGTTAGGAGATAAGAATTGGTTCACTAGGGCATGGCCTGGAAGGGTTTATCTCCCCTCCTGGCTTTTCTCTGCTTCGTGTCCACCCTGCCATTACTCTGCCATGCAGCCTTGCCTCGAAGCCACTTGACTATGGACTGAACCTCTACAAACTGTGAGCCAAAACAAAAGTCTTCCTTTAAATTATGGGTGTAGGGCATTGTGTCTCAGTGATGAGAAGGTAACTAGCAAGACAGGCATTATTGGAAATGAGGTAATGTATGTAAATGAATTTCCTGCTAGTTTCTACTTCCTCTTTAAGTTCACAACAACAACAAAATTAACTGTGTTTTTCTTGAGACACAGTCTCACTTTGTAGTCCAGGCTGGCTTCAAACTCATGATTCTTTTGTCTCAGCCTCTCTGAAATCACAGGTGTGCACCACTATGGCTGGCTAAAAAATAACAATTTTTGAATGACACTTACCAGGAACCGAACTCACAACCATGCACTTGCCAGGCAGGTGCGTAAGCCACTGAGCTAAATCCCCAGCTTGACACTCTTTTTAAAAATATCATATAAATCTAAAGCAATACACAAAACAAAACAGATGCAACGCAGCACACCCTTGGTATTTGTAAAGACTTGTTGAGGTCTTGCCTTCCCTCAACTTTGAAGCCATGGAAATGTCTGTACAGATGGCCAACTTTCTGATGGATCATATTTATCACAAATTTTAACTTCCACTAAAATTTTATCCTTATTTAGTGGTTATGGTTCACAGAGAAGCACACTTCTCAGGCTGTGATTTCAATGCAGTAGTGCTACAATGATGTAAAAGGCAGAGGGCCAGGAGCCAGGGTCCTGGCATCAAATGCTGACTTTTTAATAGTTGAGTGACCTTGGGCAACTACTTGACTTTCTCACACTCTGCTTTACCTCATTTGTTTACTAGGGGTTGCTATGATTTGAATACAGTGTCCCCCAAAGGCCCATGTGTTAAAAACTTGGTCCCCAAAGTGGCCCTATTGAGAAGTCCTGTGGTTCTCTAAGGGCTGGGTGTATGGACGGTCTGGCCATTGGGCATGTGCTCCTGAAGAGACTGTGGCATTCCAGTTTCTGAGCCCCCTCACTCTGCTTCCAGGCTCATGATGGAAGTGGTTGGTTCTGCCATGTCTCACTATGATGTGCTGCCCTTGCACAGGTCCAAAGCCATGAAGTTGCCAGGTGGGTGATTGCAAAATCCAGAACCATGAGCCAAAATGAATCTCTTGTCTCTCTATGCTATTTGCTTTGGGTATTTCATGATAGAAAGCTAAGACAGGGATCATAATCAAACTAACCTAAAGGCGTAACTGAGAGGACTGAGTGACAAGGTTTTTTCCAGTACTTGGCACAGAGTAATCCCTAATATTAGATTTATTAATGAATCACAAAGTTGACTTGAGATATGGATTTCTCCGTGGGGGTAGAATATAGGTTCAAATACTAGTGAAGTGATTTGAAAGTCAAGGAATTCACATTTGTGTTTTAACAAAGTTCAGTTTTATGTCACAGGTGTCTTACTTTACTATTACTAGGTCAAAACTGTGATTTTTAAAACTCAGTGTGTCAGAAATCTATTATAATTACATTTCTCTCAAAGTCCCTCCTGTAATAACAACAAAGTAAAACAGACAAACATTTCATATGCAGTTCCTAAGATGTAATGTTGGTTTATAGGCAAATAACATAAGGCTAAGCAGTGTACCTGAATGTTTCAAATTTGCTGCCACATGCTGACCAAAAAAAACCAAAAAAACCAAACAAACAAATAAATAAACAAAACATGGTAGAGCAACAGGGAGAGTTGTTTAACACGCTACATCTTTGAAGTCCTTTTTGTAAATGTTAGGTAAACTTTGCTATTTTACTTAAGCATCTGTCACTTGCTAGTAAAACTTCCACTGGAAATATCAAAACCATCCCAATGGGGTTAAAACTGGCCCAGAGGCTGAGAAATTTGCTTCTTGAGAAAATATAATCTAAAGCGCTGCAAGGCCTGAGTTGGTGTGATTTTTATATAACAAAGCCAATTATAGGCACAGCCACTCTCTGCTTACTGAGAGCTAATTTAAACTATCATTTCATACACTCTTCCTTAGGAACTAAATCCTTTGCTTTTTAGGTAAGTAAACTTTTTTTGACTTCAAAGGGAGTTTTGCCTGCCACAGAAACAGGGTCAGGTTTTAAGCATATTACCCTATATGATCTGCCCTTTCTCTATCTTTCTGATTCCTTCATGTTTGAAAATCCTGATGGACTATGTATCGACAGAGAGAGGCAGCTGCCACGTTAATTTGTATTCATGTCTCTCCTTTTCTGCATCAACTGTTTAAGTAGATTTTAAGAAAAGTTTGGTTGCCACACTCCTAAGAAACAGCACAATGTAATAGGTATAATTATCCTAACAGGGTATTGATATGTGTTTAAAGTGCCAAGAGAAGTGTTGTATGAGAAAATATATAATCTGCAGCACTGGTATGATGAACATACCTTGTTTTTTGCTGTTATGCTGCTAAAGTGTTTTTTAAATACATGTGTGGGTCATGTAGGGAGGTAGAGACGCTGTACCAAAACACTTCAGCAATTATTTGATGTTTAAAATGACTGTTGAACTATAGCCCAGTGGTGCTTGCAACTCCTTTCAAATGAAAATGCTTCATGAGTCTTCCTCACCTCTCCAAACAATGACCAGGAACCAGCCTTGTCTCTGTAAGCCAAAACTAATTTCACTCAATGGATTTATGCAAATTGATATTTCACTTGAAGATGTTCTCAATAAAGGTCAAGAGAATGCCCCAAACTGAATTTGGTTTCAAAGGCCAAACAGGAACTCCAGACACATTTGTTTTCATTAACATTGTGCAGCCCTCGCATTACACACAGGCCCTAGGAAAATTCAGGCTGAGTAGAAAGGCCTGTTCCCAGCTCCCAGTGCCTGCTGTTGCCTGACTTTGGAGTACCAATATAGTCACAAAACAAACTCGCTCTGTCCTCCTCTGCCCTGCCCCTCACTGCTGTGTTTCAGTTTGGGAAAGTAATGCCAAGCTCAGTTATTTGAGTAGTGTTTTTAATTAACTGAAGTCATGTGATCATAACAAAGCTTTTGGCAGCGATGGTTGAACAGACTTATTAATGATGATCAATTATGGCCAGGTGGACTTTTTGACAGCTGATTTTTACCTGACAATATATGTAAGAGCTTTAATTAGATAAATAGAGCTAACAAGCTGACCTCACCATCTGCTGTCATTTCTCTTCCAGGGCAGAGCCGGCCCTTCCTTGCATATGAAATTTCAGCCCTCCCAGGTGCTGGCCCTGCACCCAGCCCTGTGCAGAGCTTAAGGTTCATCTGTCAGGAAAGCAGGTCGTTGAGCACCTACTTAGAGGCTGTTACAGCTCCACAACAAGAAAACAATTTTCCAAAACCGGTTGGTGAGGATCTAGACAATTTCACTCTCATTGTAAACTGAAAGGAGTAGATGTTCTCTTTTACTCAGTCAACAATAACTTCACATCAAGAACTCTGAGGTATGAAATGCGTACTTTACTGTGATGGCTGGTGACAGGTATAGGGCTGAGGTCAGTAGTGAACCCAGGCAGGGTAGTGGAGCTCCTGTGCCTGACTTGGGTCCTTTTCAGCACTGAGGCATTAGCTGCCAAGTGTGTGGGTAGAAATGGCTCACAGATGGGGTCCCCTCATCTGCCCACCTCAGGAACTGTCTTTACTAAAAGGAGCTGCTTTGCCCTGTGTGACATCACTGCCACCTCGCTCTTCCCTAGGCCCCCAGCAGCTGCCATGCAATGATCAAAGAGCCAAGAAGGTCTGTCTCACACCTGGGACAGCTGTGGAGGCCACCTCTGCCCAAGCTTGCCGTGGGGTAAACTGAGGCTTCTTCATCAAGAGCACCTCAGTCCAACTCCCTCTCTGCCTAACCTTGCCCCCCTCAACCCTCAAGATCTGTTCAAGTCCCCCAGTAAAAACCCTACATGGAAATCTATTCCACAGTCTGCTTGCTGAGTACTCCGACTACAACAAACAGCTCTGTCACAAGAGCTTGCTTGCAAACAAATACTGGACCTGGTCCAGAATGAATTTTCTGCCGTGAGACTAAATCCACATTTCTCTGTCTCTCAGTGGGTGACGGAGACATTGTGGGTCTGTTATGCGCTGGATTACAGACAGCATGGCTAAGGCTATCGTTTCTCTGGGTGTTCACTCTCAGCACATCCATGCAGTCAGTCTAGGATTTCGGGGCACTATTTGCCCAGGGAGTTCTCCCTGCTCATCTCTAGGGCCCTTTCTATTTCCTTTTTTCTATGGTCATCTCCTCCAAGTCCTCTTTGCTACCCACAGCTCCCAAAATTACTTTGATTGTTTGATTTTGGAAAAGCAAAAATGGAAATGTTTACAAGACATTTGGTCAGAGTTATCAATTGGGTTACTGAATAGAGAAATTTTGAACTCAGAAGAAATGCGAGTGTTAGCATAAAAGGGCGATGGAAACCCGGACTGGGATGAAGTCATTTATGGAGGAAGGAAAACAAAAGAAGAGGGTTAGTGACGAGCTTGGGTGCCTCATGCCAGAGTTCTGGGACAGGAAGTAGAGCCTGCAGAGATGGACATGGAACAACCAAAGAGAGAGAGAACCAGAAAAGTGTTCATCTGGGTACCCAGAGTGCTGTGGGAAGGACAAGGTGATCGACTGTAGGGTTTTAAAAATTTAACAGCTTGGTGACATGTAATTCACTTACCACCGATTTCACTTTTAATGTATAGCTCAAATGCGTGCAACCAGTACCACTCTCTAATTCCAGGACATGTTCATCTCTCACCTTTCCCAGGATAGAAACCGTATTTCTGTCACCAGACCCCGTCCTCTCTTCCCCCAGATCCTGGCAACCCTAATATACATTAGGTCTCTGTGAGTCAGTACTGGACATTCAATACGAATGGAATCATACGACACACACTCCTTTGTGACTGGCTTCCTTCTCATGTTTTCAAGAATCCTTATGTGGTGGCACTAGGCATGGTATTTCCTTCTTTATATTGCCAAGTAATATTCCATCATGTAGATATACCATGTTCTCTTATTATTCATCAGCTTGTGAACATGTGGGTTTTTTCCATTTTTTGGCTATTCTAAACAAACAAAAAAATGTGTTTTATGGAGATATATTTCCAGTTTTGAGTCTCTAGGAGTGGAACGGCAAGGTCATAGAGTAACTTGCTGTTTAATCATGCGAAGAGCTTCTAAACCATCTTCCAAGTTGGCTTCATTATTTTACCTTCCCATACCAACGAGATCTGAGGGCTCCAATTTCTCCTTGTCAACACTTGCCATGTCTGTCACTTTGACAGTAGTTATCCTAGTCGGTGTGAAAGGGTATCTCATCATAGTTTTGGATTGTTTCCCTGAGGACTAATGATTCCAGGCCTCTTTTCATTATTGATTGACCATTTATAGATCTGTTTTGGAGGGCTATATGAATTGCTGATTTTTAATTAGGTTGTCTTTTATTGTTTAGTTGTAAGAGTTGTTTATTCTGGAAAATATATGGTTTGCAAATATTTTCTTTTATTCTATGGGCTGTCTTCTCAGTTTTAGTGGTGCCTTGTAAGGCACACAGTTTTCAACTTTGGTGAAATCCACCTTACCTATTTTTAAGTTTGTTGCTTAGTGAGACAGGGTTTCCCTAAGTTGCTAAGGCTAGGCTTGAACTTGTGATCCTCCTGCCTCAGCTTCCCAAGGGGCTGGGATCATGAGTATATGTCACCACTGAGCTTTGAATGCTGCTGAGAAACTGTAAAGTCCAGAGAAATGAATTCAGATTTGGTGACAAGGAAGTCATTTTTGAGCTTGGTAGGAGGTTTACAAAGTGTCACGGCTGGACTTCTGATAGAATAAATTGTGGTAGAAGCCCCTGATGTGTAAGAGGAAAACTGCTTCTACTGCGGAGAGCTATTGCTTGCCGCAGGGGTGCGCTAAGGGGATACAGCTTTGAGGTAGATCAGGAGGCCAAGGAATGTTCAGAAAAGAACTGAGAGTCCACAAAGGTTCACTGATCACCATTTGGGAGTCAGTCAGAGAAGGCCCAAGAAAGGATGGGGACTAATACAGGATTGGTCGACATAATCCATTGGGGGAACTTGATATAAGTTCTAACTGATCCTTTCTCTTCACACCAGTAGAACAGGGGGTGAAATCCGGAGGTGACACAGCCAGCTAGAGCGTGCTGGCTGCATGAGGCAGAGAGAAGCAGGGCCATCACTGATGGTGTATCAGAGGGACATGTCCACCACTGTAGAACACTGTGCTAGCCATGGAAGGCCCCCAGATGGCAAGGGGATGGGTTCTCCGTCATAGCCTTCCCTAAAAAACTGAAGTCTGATAGGCATATTGTTCGATTTTTGCCTATATCTTAAAAGAATGTTTCAGATAAAATCCTTCTGACTAGTGGACTGATTCCATATCAAGTCAACTATGTATCTCATTTGCTATCACTTTTAAGTTTTTATATTAGGTCTAAATGGCTTGAGACATGAATTAGATCAGCCTAGATTTGGGGAAGAGTGGGTAATCTTAAAAATTTTAAGGCATTATATTTTTAATTATTTTTAGCACACACACACACACAGACACACACACACACATAGACACACACACAGACAAGCCTCATTGAAAACAGACTTTCATGCACATGTAAAAAGTATGTCAACTGTGTTTTGATTTACCCGCGTCTACTCATGAATGCTTACTGTGGCACAAAAATTCAACAAGAAGCCTTTGAAAACAAGATTTAATTTCACCCACAAAGTTGCATCACTTTTCTAATTCAAACTGCACACGTTCATTCTAAACTACTAGGTACCATGGGCTAAATTTGATAGAAAACATAACATGTAATAATCCAAAGGTTCTCGGAAAGCTAAGTGGCTCTGCTCCATGACTAGCAATTTCTGCCTTCAAGGCATGGCTTTCTGGTTTGTCCCGAAACCACATAATCTGTGAGGGTTCGTGAGTTTGCATTTAAAATTTAAAAAATGAACTCTAAAAGGGTATTTAGGACCATGGAATAGGCTCCCAATAATTGTTGTATGCACAACAGGCTGCTGAGGCCAGCGAAACCAGTAGGTCAGAGTAACAACTGTGCTTTCTTTTCATATTTCTGTCTTCAGAACAGCTTCAGGGAGTCTAGCCTGGTTGTAACTGTGAGGAAAACAGGAAATCTTAAATTCTTTCACTTGTATCACTAAGAGCTAGTGGTTACATGGGGAAAAAAAGTTTTCATAACATTTAAGCTAACAGTTCCAGAGATGGCACCAGTGATCTGGAAACTACTCATGGTAAAAAATATGAAAGGGGCTTATGCAGAAGCACTTTTGGAGGCTTTTGTGAGCACCTCTGCCACTTGGCATCTGCGGATGCCTGCGGGGCCCTGCCCCCTGGTGCAATGCTCTGGCTCTGGTTCACCATCTGTCTCTTGGCTCGTTACCTTTGATGGGGCTCCTGAAGTTGGGAGACTTAAGCCTCCTTGGTGCTTAAAAAAGCAAAACAACAAAACGAAACCTATAGAGAGAAAAGGGACATTTGAGTTTCTCATTGTAGTTTTTAATCAGACATCAACTTGTTTTCTCATTATACGTGAAGACAGCTGGTCACTGAAAAAGTGCTACCGCATGAAGAAAGGCAGCAAAAATATGGAAGGAAGAAATGGGAAATGCCACTTAAAGCCTAAAAATTACATGAGAGTGCTCACTAAAGACCAATTAATCGGGAAAGATATCTCTGAGGTTGACCCTCTGCACTCGCCAGTGGATAATTGTTTTCTGAATTCATGGTCTGTTCTTTGGAGACAGAAATGTTTGAAAATTCAACTCCTCTCTACTGAGAAAGAGTTCTGAACTGTACCAAAGAAGTGTTGTAGAATCTAAAGATTCCTGGGATGATCTACCAAGGCATTAAAGTGAACCCATCAAATACAGGTTCAGGGGTGCAGAGGTCTACTTTATCCTGAATGAGCCAGAAGACAGCACCTAACTTCCTTTTTTTTAAAAAAAAATTATTTTAAAATGAAAAAATAAAAATGATACAGATTTTCAAAACAAAATAACAGATTAACAATGGTTAATGTATTGTGGATCATCTTCAATGTAGTTGCTCAGATTACAAGACAGAGATATGAAAAAATGATCAAATAATGACAGCACAAAAAGTTCTTTTTGATGAACAGAGATTAGTAGTATACTTATTTATCTTGTGTGTATGTATATTTATAATCTTTTTCCTTCTATTCTCCCTTCTCCCATTCTGGTTGTTCTTTCCTTTTGAGCAATTTCTTCCCCTTTCACTTTCACAATAGCTATTATACATTTCGAATCTTATTTATTCTTTTACTTTCTTATACTAGGGAGACAGTACGATGTTTATTCATGTGAATCAGATTTATTTCACTTAAAAATATGGTCTCAAATTACATCCATTTACCTATAAAAACCTTAAGTTTATCCTCCTTTATAACTGAGTAGTACTTCATTGTATAAAAATACCACTTTTTTTTTTTAACCATTCCTTGGTTGGTGGGCATCTGAGTCATTTCCAAGACTTAGCTATTATAAATAGTGCTGTTATAAACATGGGTGCACATACATCACTGTGGTATGATGTTTTCAATTCTTCTGGGAAAATACCTAGAAAGGAAATAGTTGGATCGAATAGGACCTCCAATCCTAGTTTCTGAAGGAATCTCCACATTGATTTCCACAGTGGTTATTTCCACAGTGGGGAGAAGGGTTCCTTTTCTCCCCACAGCCCTTGCAGCATTTATTATTGGCTGGTTTCTTAACGATAGCCATTCCTTCTGGAGTGAGGTGGAATCTCAGTGTTGTTTTAATTTGAATTTCTCAAATCACCGGGATGTTGAACATTTTTTCATATATCTACTTGACAGTTGTACTTCTTCATTTGAAAAGTGTGTATTCATTTCAGATGCTTATTTTTGGATTGGGTCTTTGATTTTTGGGGTCTTGATGCCTATCAATTCTTTATATGTTTTAGATAAGTCCTGTGTCTGAGGGACAATTGGTTCAAAATTTTTCTCAGTCTGGGGTTTTTCACTATGTTGGTGATATCTCTTGATCATTTTAATAAGATGAGATCCAAGTTGTTGATTCTTTTTTTTTTATTAAAGAGAAAAAAAGAAAAACAGAAAAAGGGGTAGAAACAATATAGAATGTCAGAAAAAAATAAACAGTAGGAAACCACTAGTTGATAAATTATATTTTGTCTTCTTAGACATAGTTGTTCAAGTTACAAAATTAAAGCATACAAAGTGGACATTCAAACAGTGAGGCTGCAAACAGTTCTGTTCAATGATCCAATAAAAACTTAGCAACATGGTTATCAATCCTACACACTTAAATATAAATGCAGCTATATCCCTTATAGCACTTTCTTTTCCTCCTTTTACTTTTTAAGTCCATTATCTGTTTAGTTATACCCTGTTTCATGTTGCTCAGTACCTTATTGACCTGTTTTGTGGTTATTTACTTTTCAATCACCTTGTATTATTCTGTTGCTTTGTTTTTGAGTTTCTCCTCATCCATGCCCCATGGATCAGCTTTGGTGGAGTTAGGAGTTTTTTGGAGGTATTTTGTTACTTTGTTATCTACTTTTTTTTTTTTTGAAGGTAGCAAAATACAGCAGAACAGGACAGAACAAACCCATGCAAGGCAGTGCAGTGAAATTGGCACAGAACCTCACAGCAGGTCACCAGGACAACAGCAATAGGCACAATAGTACATCCCCTTCTGTTCACATTAGCTGTTCTTTCAGTCAGGCAGTGCAAAATGGAAGGAAATATCAAACTTGTAAAAACAGAATATTGAATAGAACAGTACAAGTAACCAGACTGAGCAAAACAGTGATAAAAAGATTTGCCTTAAAAGAAATGGTAGAAGGAAATCCCCCTTACTTGCCACACTGCATAAGGTTCATCCTCCCAAGAGATCCTCAGACCCCCGGCTCCCACTTGCTAAAGGGGTTCAGGGGTAGGAATGGATTGATGTCTGATACTTAGCCCCCCCCCCCCCAGCAGGCCCCCAGCCGCTTAGCAGGCGGTGAGCTGGCTGCCTCTTCTCCCAGTGCCCCAAGTTCCAACATGATGCAGAGCTCAGTTCTCGCCCTGGAGCGGCAGCAGCTTGTGAGCCCCCAGCCCAAGTTGTTGATTCTTTGAGATACTTCTCATGCAGTGTGGGTTTTGTTCATGTACTCTTTGTCTACTCCCATGTCTTCAAAATTTCTAGCTACCTTGTCTTCCAGTAGATTTAGTGTTTCTGTTTTAATATTTAGATCTTTGATCCATTTTGACTTTAGTTTAGTGCATGGTGATAGGCATGGGTCTAGTTTTCATCTTCAACATGTGGAAAGCAAGGTTTTCCAGCACCATTTATTAAAGAGCCTTTCTTCCAGTGAACATGTTTGGCCCCTTTGTCAAAGATAAGGTGGCTCCGTGTCTTTGTAGTTGCATCTGTATCTTCTGATTTGTTCCAGTGACCCTCATATCTGGTTTATATTTTATTTTATTTTATTTTGCCAATATGCTGATTTTATCATGGTAGCTTTGTAGTATAATTTCAAGTCAGGAATTGTGATGTCTTCTCCCCTGCCTTTGTTGCCCAGGATTGTCTTTGCTATTCTAGGTCTCTTCTGTTTCCAAATGAATTTTAGGGATGCTTTCTATAGATCTGTGCATAAGGTATGCTAATGGTATTTTGATCGGGATTGCATTAAATCTGTATAAAAGCTTTGTGTATCTATTGAGATGATCATGTGATTTTTGTCTTTGGCTCTATTGATATGGTGTATTACATTTACTGATCTGCATATACTGAACTACATTTCTGGATGAATCCTACTTGGTCATGGCATATAATATTGATGATTTGCTGCATTGCTTGCTAATATTATATTGAGGGTGTTTGCATCCATGTTCAATTAGGGAGATTTGTCTATAATTCTCTTTTTTTCACTGGGTCTTTCTCTGGTTTTGGTATCACAGTAATAGTTGCCTCCAGGAATGAGGGAGAATTGCTTCCCTTTCAATTTCATTAAGGAGTTTGAGGTTATTCACATTAAATCTTCTCTAAATTTCTTGTAGAATTCAGCCCTGAATCCATCAGGATCTGGGATTTTCATTGTTAAGTTTTAAATTATGTTTTCAATCTCATAAACTAATATTGTTATTCAAAATTTTCATACCTTCTTGATTTGGCTTTGGTAATTCACACATTTTTAGGAATCTGTCCATTTCTTCTATGTTTTCCATTCTATGCAAGTAAAGATTTTTGAAGTACATATTGATGATCTTCCATTTCCACAGGAGCTGTAGTGATTTCACTCTTTTCATTCATCATTGTGTGAATTTCAGGTGTTTCTTTCCTTTTTTTTTCATAATGTTGCCTAGGGGTCTATCAATTTGGTTTATTCTTTCAAAGAACCAACTCTTTAACTCACTAATTCTCTGTATTATTTTCTTAGTCTCAATTGTGTTAATTTCTGCTGTGATCTTTATAATTTCTTCCCTTGTATGAGCTTTGGGCTTGATTTGTTCTTGTTTTAGAAGCTTCGGGTGCAGCGTTAGGTTGTTTATTCGTGCTTGTTCTGTTTTCCTGCTGTGAGAGTTCACTGCTACAAATTTCCTCTGAGGACTGCTTTCTTGTATACCACAGGTTCCAGTATGTTGTATTTGCATTTTCATTTGATTGTAGATACTGTAATTTCTTTAATTTCATCTGTGACCCACTAGTTGTTCAGAAGGGTATCATTTAATTTCCATGTGTTTATGGAGTTTTTGAAGTTTCTTTTGCCATTAATTTCCAATTTCATTACACTATGGTCAGATAATATGCATGGGGTAATTTCAGTTCCTTTGCATTTACTTAAGCATGTTCTATGGGCTAGTATATGGTCTATTTCAGAGAATGTCCTGTGTGCAGCTGAAAAGAACGTATATTCTGTTGTTGTGGGGTGGACCACTCTGTAAACGTCTACTGAGTCTACTGTCTACAGTTTGATTCAGTTCTGTTATTTTTTGCTGACTTTTTATCTAGTTGATCTATTTCTTTGTGACAATGGGGTATTAAGGTCCCTCATTACAGCTGTTATTGCTTTTCATGTCTATTAATATGTCTTACATATGTGGGTGCTCCCATACTTGGTGCATATTAATTTATCATTATTTCTTCCTCTTGAAAATGTCCCTTGCAGTGACCTTCTTTATCTCTTTTGAGCATTCATGAAGTTCATATTGTCTGCAAACAGTGACCTCTGCTTTTTTCTGGGTTTCTGTTGCATGGAGTATTATTTCCATCCTTTGACTTTCAATTTATGGGTTTCTTTTTAAGTTAAATGTGTTTCTTATACATAGCATATTGTTGGATCTTGTGTCTTGATTCATCTGTTTCATTTGATTGGTGAATTGAGGCCATTTACATTGGTGGTTATAACTGATATGTACTGGTTTATCTTTGTCATGTTATTTTCCTGTTTCCAATTCCCTCATTTTCCCCTCTGTTTAACTGTTTGCCCTGCCTGATGGTTTCTTTCTGTTGCTGTTCTGGGAATTGTGGTCATTTTTCTCTCTGTCCAGAGTATCTTTTAGTACTCTCTAGGCTTGATTGGGTGGACAGGATTTTCTTCAGTTGTTCTTTGTCATGGAAGTATCTTATATCTCCATTAATTTTGAAAGATAGTTTTCCAGGGTACATTAATCTGGGTTGGAAAGTATTTCCTTTCAGGGCTTGAAATACCTCACTCCTAGCTCTTGACTTCAAGGTTTATGCTGAGAAGTAGGCCATGATTCTAACTGGCTTTCCTTGATAGGTAATGTTTCTTTTCTCTAACAGCTTTTAATATTGTGTTTGTGCTGAATTTCTGAGATCTTGATTACTATATGTCTGGATATAGATTTATTTAAGTTATGGCTGTTAGGAGTTCTATATGTCTTTCTTATCTGTATGTCAGATTCTGTTCCCATGCTTGCAAAATTTTCTATGACTGCTGCAAATAGTTTTATGCTATTTGTGTTGCCTCCTGCTTTTTCATTGACACCTATCAGCCTTATATTGTTTTTCTTTGCATTATCTTGGAGCTGTGGAGTTATTATTTCATAGTTTTTTTTTTTTTTTCTTCTTGGTACTGGGGATCAAACTCACTACCCTATGCTTGCCAGACAGGTGCTTATGCCAGTGAGCTAAATCCTCGGCCTTCCCTTGTTATTTTTAAGAGTTCTTTCCTTTTGTGATTGCTAGCTGTGATCCTGTCTTTAAGGTCTGAAAGTCAATCTTCATTTTTGTTCAAGACATTTTGCCAGCTTTCAATGGAATCTTTAATTCCTGGATATCTCTGAATATGTTTCATGCATTCTATTTTTTCCTATATTGTTCATTCAGGATTTCCATCATTTTCCCATGTTTCTGTTTTTTTTTTTTTTTTAAATCTATGTCTTCCCTAGCTATGCTAAGCAATTCCTTCATTAAGGATGTCATTTCATTTTTATACTTGACAGATTATTTTTTATCTGATTTTTTCTATAGCTTCATGGATTTGTTTCTTTACTTCACTTGCTATCTTTTCAGAAATTTCTGGTGTGTGTTTTCTAATATATTCTATGTTAATGTCTCCTGTGCTTATTCCAGATGGACTGGAGTTTTGAGGCTGCCTTTTGCTTTTTCGTCTTGTCATTTTCACTTCTTAGTTTGTATCTCAGTCTTTTCTATCTTACTATTTTTGCCTTTCCTTTGTGTGCATCTTAGTCAGGGTGGTACTGTGTGGTTGGCACTCACCCAGTTGCTGTGTCCCACAGTGTCAGGGAGGAGCCAGTCACCTGAATTCCTCCTGTGGGGCCAGTTGGATGAATCCCAGGTTCTTCTTGGGCTGATTAGCCTAGGAATACTGTTGCAAACCAACCTTTGGCCCATGTTGTTATTGCTGCTTCAGACTTTTCCAGGCCGTGAAACCCACCTGTCCATGGTATGTACCCCAGCTATGGCCCTACAGTGTCACTGGGGGTCCTACAGACTCACTTGTGGCCCCCTGCACAGAGGGAGGGCTTGTTTGCACTGTCATTGCTCCACTGAGGTCCTCCAAGTGGAGGGAGGAGCTGTTGGTTCTCTCAGGGGCCCGCCAATGTCCTCCGGCAGGAAAAGGGCTCACCTGGCCCTCACCAGTCACAGAGGTCCTCTAGGTGGTAGGAGGGCTCACCCAGGTTCTTACGGGCCTACTGAGGGTAATGGGAGAGGTCCCTGATTTCCTTTTTTAAAAAGGATTATTTGACATTATAAAATTAAGAGAAATAATGACTATTTTGACCAGCATCAATATAAAAGATCTCTTAAGTATATGAATAATACTACAGAGTTCACCAAAGAAATGTATATACATCTCAGCAGTTTGTTATACTAATAGATGTCTGGAAGCTAATGGTCATGATTCTGAGTACCTCTTGTAATTGTAGAGGCCAAAGGTAACTTGTGTTAACCTCATGATGTTTCAGTAAATTTAGCATTATAATATTTATACACGTTTTTCTTCTCCTGATATGTACATATATTTTGTGAACTCTATATTTTAGTGGAGAAAGACTCCTCTACAAGAATAATTTATAAAAAGTTAAAATAGTAAGTAAATGTATTGCAAAGATGAGTGCATCAAGGGCTATTAAGGAAATAACATTATGGTTATTTGCTACGTTTTGCTTTGATTGCAGATTTCATCTGCCCTCAGCCTTAGTCACTCTCTTCCATTGCACATATTGGACTACTGATGACTCAGAATTGATCTAAAATTCTAATGCTCAATACTCCACACTTGACTCACATGTGCTCTTTCCAACTCTCACTTTGATTTTAGCCAAATACAATGTCCAGTCAGATTTGAATGAAAAAGAAGTCACCCTTAATCTGCCTTCTTGGAGGTTAAACTTTGACCACTGGTTGCTGCTGAAAAGTCAAAAAGATGCAATGACTGATCACCACAAATTCATTATCCTTCATCTTAGTTGACCCCTACACTGTCCATAAATTCTTGTATGTGTTAAGATATCATTCAGTACAAATTTGGCACAAACTTTACAACTCTTCTTAATAGTTACTGTCAAGTAACTATTCTACTCCTCACATAATTTTCTTCTTGGGATAAAATATGGTCCTGGGAGTGAACTCTTAAACTCACATCACAATTCTAAAAGACAATGGTCTATGTTCGGCAGCAAGACTCCAGTGGAAGAAGCATCCTTCATCCTTCCTGTTCTGGATTCTACTTCCATTCTCAGGGACACACTCCATAAGTCAACTGTTTTCTTCCACACACATCTTACTGTTTTTATTGCAGATAGACCTCTTGAATTTGTCCTCCTTGCTTTTCCACAACTCTGTCTTCAGTCAGATCATCTTTATTATATGCCTAATAGAACCCCTACTGGTCTTCCTGCCTCTCAGTTCTTTGCTTCTTTCAATCTATCCTCTTCATCACCTATGAGTAATCCTGTGTAGCAATTTTTCTAAACTATAAGCTTCAACAATCCCTTCCCTCTTAATCTTTATAGGTTCCTTATCACCACTGGGAGAAAAGTGTGCTAAATCATACTCTTCAGAACTTAGCTTCCTGCCCCTCTACATCTCTGTTTCTATGCCATTTCAGTTTGCTCTCTGATGCTTGTGCAGTCAGAATCCACATACTATCCTGAAAACACTCCTCCTGCACAGTTCTCTGCTTGCACTAGTCTCTCTGCCTGGAATGTCTTGTTCCTGCCTTATCATTCTGGTTATTCTTCAAGTCTTTAATAATGAGTCTTCACTTCTGTAATGGCTTCTTTATCCTACTTCACTCTTTTATAACCTACTGCAGGTTAAATGCTTCCTTAGAGTCCTTCCAGTTCTTACCATGCTTTTATGCTTTATTCATGTATCTTGCAATTTATGCCTTTATTCAAAATAACTGTAGAAAAATAGTACACAGACAGGGAGAGAGTGAGAGACAGATGAAGACAGGGAGAAAGAAAACCACCCTCTAGTTCTTCTACCCAGACTTAATCATATTCACTTTTGGTATATATTTTAGTATATATTTCTAAATATGTATACATGAATATAGTGTATGCTTCTTTGATAATGGATTTATACATACTGTTTTGTCAATTTTTTCAAGTTAATAGTGTTATTTCTCTGTTTCTCTCTCCGTGTATATAATACATAACTTTAATAGCTGTTGAGTATTACATTATATGGATATTTTATTGGAACCATTCCCCACTGTTAGCCATTTAGAATCATTTACAATTTAATTATAATCGATGTTGCAATAATTATGCATAAAAATTTGTGCACAGTTCTTTTAAGGATATTTACTTCGAATAAATTCTTTCAAATAGAATATCTGGGTCAAATAAATTCTATTGAGTGTTGGTGGATATTTTGTCTGAAGCCTCATTCTACTCTTTTCAACTTCTGATAAAGGCCTAAATAAGGGAGTTAGGGAAGGCACAGAGCACATTCCTAACATTCAGTTCAAGGTGTTTCTCTGCCTAGTTATCATTCACAGGTGGCAGGCCCTGGACAGTCATGGCTGAGGCAGCCAGTGGGCATTGTTAAGACTCATGTACAAGTCAAAGGCCATTTCATCACCTCTTGTAAACTTGTGCTTGGTATTGCCACAGAGACCCTGCCTTCAAATCAACCATTTCTTTTAGCAGTATGTTCCTAATATTTAATGTATCTGATTTTAACATGTTTTCTGAATGGCATATAGCTCCCCACAAATTTTAGAGAATATTAGGATTTTACTTAAAAGCTAGTAATAGAAATTTGGGACAAAATTAGTGTCTGGGAGCCATTACCAGGCAGCAGGCTGCTCAAGTACTTTCGACTTGAATTGTGCAGCAATCAAGCACTTGAGGATCTAAGTTCCAGACGAACCCCAGCCTCTTTAGCCTAAAATGTCCAAAATCACAGCTAAGAATAAGGTAGAAAGGAAGTAATAAAACAGGCTCAAAGGTACTAAATGTAAAATTACAGTGCTGCTACTAAGAAATTATATGTACTTGAGGCCAATGCTATAACTAATCAGCTCATTTCTGTAAAATGTTTCAACTCTTACAAAGTATTAAGGTAGCTTCTACACATGTGCCATGGTATTTCATCAATGCCCATGGGTCCTGGTCCTTACCCACACTGGGCACCAAAGAGTTAGGTTTTTACCTGACTCCTGCTCCTGCTTCTCAGCCTTGGAGATTTCATGAAGCTGTGAAATGAAAAAGTGGAGAACAGCTATAGGTTGTTTTAATTGTGCAAATATAGAGATTGCAAGGAAAAAAATCCTCATCTATGTCACTTGTAGTTCAAAAACAGAAGACACTGTAACATCCTAAAATAGACTAAAGAAAAGTTTTTTTGGCTTAGGACTCTTAAGAATTTAAGACATCATATACAACGGATGATCAAAATGTACAATGGATGTTTAAATTTCAATGAAACTTTATTATAGTAAAAAACACATTGCCATTAGTCCTCTCAACATATTCTCCTTTGCTTCGAATGCACTTATCGCATCATTCTTTCCACTTTCTGAAGCAGTTCTGGAGATCTTTTGTGAATGTTCTTCAGGGTCTGATAAAAAAATACAGTGAATGCTACTCCTGAGTGCCATCAAAAAGAAAAGACAGACTTGTAAAAAAATTAAGGTACATCCTCACCTATTTTATTCACTGGACCAGGTATCACGAGACTTCTGGCTCGTCCCCAAAGTAACAATAACTATGGAAAATAAGTTTTGATTCAGTTCAGCACAATGAGGAAGCCATGACAGCACAATTAAAGACACTCATGAAAGAGAACTTGCAGAGATGCTTCAGAATTATGGGATAAGTGTGTTTGAAGTGAGGGCAATTAATCGCAGTGTCTTTTATTATTATGTTTTTTTTCTATGTTTATTTCCTATTGTCTTTTATTTTGCTCTATATTCTGGGTTTCTCATAAGAAAATCATATGCTATTTAAGATTTCAGGTGAGTCTCAATTGTTTCACTTAACATTATTGTCTCGAGGTATATTGAGACTTTTTCTGTAATATTTTAAAACTGTAAATATTCACTGTATTTTTATAATACTGTATATATCTATATCACATTTTTATTTTTCTCATTTTAAGTTGTGTGGAAATCTCCTATGGGGCCCATGCTGGCATTTGGGAAATACTTCTGCCTGCCAGCATAGCATGTTTTCTGTTTTTCCTAAACACTCAGCCCAAAGCACTGGCTTTCTATTTTTCAGTCTATTGTTCTGGGACACCCAGTCACCAGGCCTCCCTGCTTACTCTAGCGACAGCTTCTTCTTCTCCAGTTCTTTCTCTTGCTGGCCTCTCCCCTGATCCATGGAGCTCTGGTTCCGTGGAGGATCAGCACCTTCTTTTGGTACCGCTTATCTTTCTCCTTCCACGGGCTTGGCCTTTTCAATTGCTTCCCGATTTCAGCCTGTTCCCAGGGAGGCTCAGCATTGCTGAGAGGGAGGGAGGAAGAGGAAGGAGCAGCCCGCCCCGTTCACTTGAGACTGTTCCAGTCCCTCCAGCGCTGGCTACCGATGCGGCTCCCCTGTTCCACACACGAGGCCGCTCCTGCTTCTCCTTGTGTAGGGTTTTCACTTCTAGAAATGCTTTGACTTCTTGTCTTTCCATTTCTATTATCACTTTTTGAAAAAAAATTAGGATAGAGATATAGCTTTTTGCTCAAAGATGTAGAAAATTTATAAAAAGGGTACTACCATCATTTCCCTTATAACTATTATCAGTTGGTTGAAAATACAACAAAAATTTAAAGTATGCAATTTTTAAAATGTAGATGCATCACAACATACACCCTTTTTTTTTTTTTGCAGTTTATACTAGTTTTTCCTTGTTATCAATCTTGAAAAATTTTCTCAAAGTCTTATATGCCATTCCATTGGCTGGATGAATAATAGCTGATGCAACCATCTCTCTACTACTTTTTTATTACTTGAAAATTTTGCCTGATTCTCCAAGTGTTCATGTTCCCCTTTGGGATATTTTCTTAATATAAATGTAGAATGATGGAATTATATAGCTCAAAGGACATAACCATATTGAGACTTTTGGTCCACACTGCCAACTGATTTTTGAAAGGTTATCATAACTTAGGGCTACTAACTGTATCACTACATATTCTTTCTACAATTTCACCATATTCTTCCTACAGTTAAGTGCTATCATTTTACACATTTAGCTAAGATAATAAACAAATGTTACTTCACTGTTGCATTTTTCTGATTAGTAGGATGGTTAATTATTTTGCCACATATTTGTTTATAGTTCACCTTTTGTAAATTATTTATTTTTAACTTATTTTCTCCTTTCCTTTCTAACAGTATGCATCTTCATGTATCTTAATAATTATTTTTAAATGCATTTGGATGCATTTTTTCAAAACCAAAGATATTAATGTCCTATTCGCCGAAGATGTTCTTTGTCTTATTTGCTCTTTTAATTTTGCTTCTTTTTTGACTTGCAGAGGTTTTGAAGCCCTTTGTGATGGGTTTAGTGGTCTTGCTCGTTAAAAAAAATTAAGGTACATCCTGTTAATTCTGCTAGCTTTTTGTAAATTTTTAAGCTCAGAAAGTTGTTAACCAAAAGGAAAGAGGGTAAAACAAAGTTGTCTCACAGCCTGAGGTCAGTTCTGGTCAGGCTTGGGTACCAGCATGGCTGAATGGGTCCTCGGCAAGACAGCTCTCCTCACTTCCTCACTAGTGAGCAAGGACTGAGAGAGGCCACAGGAGACAGGTCAGCCAGTGTCTGGCCAGGCAGCTCAGTGCTCGGGAACAGCAGCTCTTCCTCTGTTTTAGAACAAAGATTTGGGGGAGTGGTTGTGGCAAGGCCTGAGCCAAAGGGAGTGCCACGTATGTACAGAGACTGAAGGGAGGGAGAACTGGTTTGCAGGACAGCTTTGCCAATTTCTTTACTGTAGAACTGAGTCCTCTCAGTACTCACCATACATTAATTACTCTCTCCTCTTAGAGAAATAATCTGGCATAGGTAACAATCCTGCAGTTAGTCACACCAAGACCTGTGGATGCCCACACCACAATGAAGGAATTCACAGTAATGACGCAAGAGGAACTTGTTGACCCATGAAAAACCATGGAACATTTTAAACCCATGGAATCCATTTAACACAGCAGCGCTCCTTTTAGAACTCTCTAACGGTTGTTTCTATTGGCTGGTTAGTGCTGCTCCTAACAGCAGGGTTAGCAGAAGCAAGCCCACTAAACCCATCACAAAGGGCATACGTAGTTAAAACTGGCTGGTCTCACAGCCGATCGCTTTGTTCCAGCGGTTTTCACACAGGCCAGGAGACACTTCTGCTTCCCCTCCTCCTACCTGCATGCACATTCCTCTCGGTAGACACTGGCTGCAAGCTTTCTGTGTGCTTCAAAGAGGGCCAGATCCAGATGTGCTCTGATGAACAGAGGATGGGGAAAAAGCATGTTACTTCGCACACACACTAATTTCTTCCTTCCTCTCATCTTTCTGTAAAAGATAAGTCAGTTAACTTACAAAGAAGCAGCCAGCTGGAGAAAGGGCCTGAGGTAGATTTGGGCAATCAACTCACTCTAAAAATTAAAGGAAGAATAGGCAGTGTGAAACTAGGACTTTGACCAGAAAAGCAGTTTCTTGGTCCATGTGAAATGCAACTCTTCCCTACACTCAGGGCTGAGCTGCAGGCCCCTCTACAGTTTAAGGCTGTGTTTCTAGAAACTTAAAAATGCTTATTTTAAAATCAGTTTCTTTTAAACTCTGGAAACTAAGTAACTGGTCTAGAGAGCCTGAGTTTTGGTTGGTCACTGTAAACCCATGGAGCCACTTGTCATTAAACAACTGAGCAAATTCCTGAGCACTACTTACCCACGAGGAGTTCTCCACCCAGATCACTTGGCATTCCACTTTCTGGAACCCCTTCTGGCTACTGGGAGCCTTTGTTATTCCTATATTTCCAACAAACACTTCCCCTTTAACCTTTCTGTCCATAATTTCATTATTGGACTTTGTGTAATAATGGGTTCCATCTGTATGATGATAACTGTTCCACTTCCTGTATAATTGTGTAATATTAGTTTGGGGCAGGATCAGTGTTTTACATTTCTATGACAAGGTAACTGTAGCTCACATTGTATAATACTATAGTTATTTACTTTCTCAAATAAAATTTTTTCATTCTCTCTGGAATTAATACTTTTCTTTCATTTGTATAGGTTTCTCTTACCCACTTTTCAATAATCTTAGAGAAGTGTAAGTCTCTCTGGAGTAAGTTCAAACACACAGGCTACTTCATCAGCTTCACCTTCTTGGAGACAGTGCACTCAGTGAGCAGACAGTTGTATTTACCATGGTTGCAGGTCTCATTCATATGTGCGCCTCCTTCTCTGGCTGTGAATGACACAGAGAAACTGCATCAGAGGTTGTATGTGTTCAGGATGCTGTGGATTGCCTAAAATTCTATATAAACACTCTCAAAAGTCTTCTGAACAAACTCTTCACTAGGATGAGGCATTTTCAGGGGGTGGTAGCCTATGTCTTAATGCCTATTACATTTTATCTCACCTTTTCATTCTCTGTCAGGGTATCAATGTCTTTCACAGATTTTATAAAACATTAAGTTGATTTATTAATATCTTCTCAAAGTTTAAGTAAGGTAGCAATATTTTCTTCCACATACTAAGCACAATTAAAGAAAACATTGCATCATTAGCTCGTGGTCAAAGCGCCTGCCTGGCAAGTGCGAGGTTGTATGTAAGTCTGATTCCCGGTACCAAAAAAAAAAAAAAAAGAATTGTCACAGAAGTCACAGAAATATATTACTAGTATAATGCTTTTGGGAAATGATTTGCCAGTATTCAAGTATAGGAGATCAGAATACGGAAAACAGGACTCCGAAATACGACTGTAAGACACCAGGTTGAATCACCCGGCAGAAGGGCTCTCTGGTGAAGTTTTACTTTGCGCTGATTATCTCAAGGATGAGCAGATACTGGAGATGCTCTGAAAACAGAACAGAACTTACCCTTTCGTAAGAGAAACTTACTTCCATAAAGCAAATCTCCATTTGTAAGTGGTCCTCTCTCTGCGCCAGAAAGGAAAAAGCAAATCAGGAGAAACTTTCAACAGTGGAGAAGGCTCGGACTCAAATCTGCATAACAAACTTAGCTTGTGTTTACTTTTCCTGGTCAGGCCACTACACCTGGCCTTTCTTCTACCCCTTTTTCTTTGTGAGCCACTTTGAGCTACTCACCCTATCTTGGTATCTCCCCAAGGTATATGGCATATACATGTTAGCAGACTTCTTGTTTTTCTCTACTTAATCTGACTTATTTATTAGGGTTGCCCAGAACCAGTTAAGGGTACAGGGGAAATTAGTTTTCCTCATCTTACATAAGAGAACTCTGAAACTCATTATCTGTTTACCCTTGCAATTTCAGTCAAATCTATTTTAAGGAAACAATGCAAAACACGGAAATAGCTCTATGCAACTAAAAATCAAATATAAAATAATGTACATTCATAGGCAAATGGCTATATAAATTGTAGAATATATGTTTTGCTTTTTTACATGTATGTAATGAAATGAAAACAAACACTAAACATTCAACAAAAAATAAGGGTAGTATTTCTAGGTTCATTATGATCGCTGTGATGCAAAACGTATATGCTGAGAACTGAAACTGAAGCCCAGGAATGGGTCACCTTACTCTTGGCAAGTCTGTGTTTCCCTGTTTCTGTCTGCCTCACTCTGAGGTGCTTTGCTTTCCAAATAATTAACCAATAAAATCAGCCTTGCCTGAGAACAACCAGCAAAACGTCAAAGCACAATACCAGTTGCAGGCCTCTTAATCAGTAATCTTTCTTAAGGTTTACAGGAATCAGGAATGTCTGGAACACCTGGTGACCTGTGGACAACATTGCAAATCACATCAAGAGCATTGATTATTACAAGACTTAATGATTACTCTAAACAATACATCATAATCTTAATACTAATGGATACTCAAAAGACCCACCTTAAACAAAATTCTGAGATTTCAAATTGGAAAAGAATTTGTCCTTCTGAGACATTAACAAATCTCTGTCAAGATGGGGCTTGGTATAGCAGAGAGCAATATATTCAACTCTGTATATATACTTAGCTCTGTATAAGTTAGTAATATTTGGGAAATCAATCAATGATGTAGAAAAACTACATAATATATGAATACAGAAAAAGGCAAAAAATATGTAAAAATATTATTACAGGCTGGTATTCTATGCATTTTTCAAAAATTTTGATATGGCTGTCTTAGGAGAGCAAGGCATACTTTAATCACTAAGAGTTCATATTGTACAAGCCACTTTTTAATGTGTAAAGGGCAAATAAAAGCAAAGTTGTACAATTTAGGCTTTTTTTTTTTTTTTGTCTTTTGTAGAATAATCACTAAAAATCCAGAAAGAAGCTCACATAGGAAACTGAGCTATATGTTTGTAGACTTAGAATACTGGTCTCAATTGTAATAAAAATGCTCTAAAATCACTTTATGTTGAGAAACAATCAGGACATTGACAATGACCTTTAAATGGGCTTTGGTATGTAATAGGACAGGAGTTTTAGCCAGTGCTTTCCTTAGCATTTAGTTACACAGATGTTGTAAACCTAACATAGGACAGACACAATCTCACAAAATTAAAAGCCAAGCTTATATTAACAGAAATCTTGTAGTTGGGGTTTTGTCATTATGGTCAAATGTATTTCTTACCATTTTGTGAAACTCAGGGAGAAAAGCTGACATACAGATGATCCTGTCACAGCTGGCCAAGGCAGCATTTAACCATTCCCTTGTCTGTCTGGCAGTTATCAGGTTTGTGTCAAGTTTTCTAATGCAAACAAACTTTGATGGTTTGACTTGTTAAAATGGCTCTGGTTAGGCCAATTAATGTTCAGCCACCCAAGTAAATGTTACCTTTCCCACAGGACAGTAAGCCAAAGTTTTACCTTTTTAACACTGTTTTCTGTGGCACAAATGAGCTGGAGGAAGAGTAAAGTGCAACAATCCAGGTAAAACAACAACAAAATAGTATTTATCAACAAAGAAGTGGAACAATTTCACTACGATCGGATCAAGAGATTTATGTAGCTGCTAGTCTTGGTAAAAAACAGAAATAAACACAGGGATATTAAGATTAATCTGGTAACTTTATTTAATATTTACCATTCAGCAGCAACCAACATGAACATCTGAGCTAACAAAATCTCCTGAAATGTTCTGCTATGTAGCTGCTTTAGGAATACACACATGATTAATTCAACTGTTCATTGCCAGTTTTTAAAAAAATGGCTTCAAGAGCAAATAACACTGATTTATTCTGTGCCAAAGCACTAATCAAGAAATCTATTAAATTACACAGGTAAAAGAAATCAAAGTTTTGTTATTTTATGTCTCTTATTTAAATTGGAGGTTTTACTTCTTTAAAGCAACAGAAATATGGAGCTTCATACATATATATATTTTAGGATGTGATTACAAACACAAAGTGTTATAATCAAAAGCAAAAGCTAGTTCAATAAATTTCCAACTGCAAAACTTGCAAGATACAAAGCTAAAATTCTTATGTTCTTTTCCTCAATTATGAATACTTTCACTAAACATAAATATTTTCACATATATTAATTTTTTTGACATTCAAAATTGTAAAGTCAATATGGCAGAATTATTGTTAAAAGCACATATGTACAAATATTCTTTTTCCATACATAAAGTATTTGGCATAATTATAACAATCATACTGCATCCACAACTGTTTGATTTTTTCCTTTTTTTTACACATAATGGTATATCTTATTAAAATTAACCAGTTATGTACAAAAATACTTGAACATTTATTATAGAAAACTTCTATAACCAGCCTCAACAGCATTATGCCTGCTGAATGGTTTCATTAAGAGAATATAAAAAAGTGGTCACTGCCTTCCAGGTAAGCTATCAACAAAAACAAACACGGTTAAACTAAAATGAGCTTCCCAACAAAAGAGGGAAAAATATTTAAGAGTTCATATCTATTGTCAATTCAGTGTTATAAACAGTCAGTAAAAGATAAAACAAAGATACAAAATACATTACTACATACAAGGTGCTTTTTTTCCCGCACTCCTACAACTGGGGCATCAGCGTGCCTACCTAGATTTAAATGCTAACCGCAGTACTCAAGCTAGAACCATCTACAGCCATCCTTCTCCTACAAAATGACCACAGGATCAGCTGAGAAGACAAGCTCCACTGGTAAGAAAGGAGGAATTCTTTATAATGTGCAGGATAGAAAGTTAACAGCCTTGTCTTCTGGATGTCCTTTTGCCATTTAATCATGCTAATATAGTGTTGCTAAGATTTTTTTTCTTCATTTATGCTATTGATTGAATACTGTCCTGTATTGATTCCTGAATTCTCATTAACGGGGCACGGTAATTTGTGCCTATTTAATACTTGAACATCTGCTCTTCTTCAATGACACAATTTACACAAACTATCAAGTAAGGAAGCACAAAATTCAAGTAAACATTTCCTCTGGGGTCTCTTACTTAATCTAGCTGATTGGAACTCAGAAAGCAAATTGCACCTTAAAAAGAAATACAGTAGATAGCATGGTGTCAGGGCACTAAAGCATTTAGCAACCAGTTTAGAAAGTAGTTTTAAGAATGCAGACAGTTGTCAAATGTTAAAAGCAACCTTAAAGAAGCATCTTGTTTCAAGAACATTTCCAGTCCCAATCCTTGCAACCCCTTAAGTATGCTGTCTAGACGGCCTGCTTCCACCTTTAATTCTGAGGATGAATTCTGCAGTGATCATTCTGCTCCCGGTAAGAGTAGGAACCTTTGCTTTCTTTTCAGAAGTCTTCGAAAGTAAGGACCACTGTGTTAGGATGCGCATCGACAAATAAGCTTTCTTGGAGTATCAAGTATTCAGTAAAAAGTGTACAACATCATCACACGTTGCATTGTTTGACAATATTGTATTGGGTTTAGGATTAAACTATGTAAAAAAAGTGAACATAAAAAGATACAAAAGGAGTCTTTATCACTATTTACCACCGTCAATCGAGAAACGTTTTAATGAGATTCGGCCGTACTTCCTGTAACATCTGGCGTTTTAGATCAGTTAACTTTTAATATTGTGCAACATCATATTAATAAGCAAGTTTCATTCCCATTCACTGAAAGAAAGATCTGAGTACGTTATTAAAGTGCCTAGGCTAACCGTCTTCTGCTCACACCTCGCGTTCCGTCGCCGGCCAGGGCCGCGCTGCAGGGCCGCGGGAGCGGCCTCAGAGCTGCGAGACCTTGCGGGGCAGCGGCCGGGGCCGCGGGCCGGGCTCGGTCCTGCGCGTCCCGTTCTCCAGGTGGCCGGCGCGGGCGGCCAGCGGCTTGGGGGGCAGTGCGGGCGGCTCGGCGGCCGCGGGGATGGACAGGCTGTGCGGCAGCGGCACGGGCCGCCGCAGGGTCCGCTCGAACACGCTGTAGGGCGGCGGCGTCTTGCTCTCCTTGCGCGCCGGCTCCTCGGGCCCGCTGTAGCCGGGCGCGGCCGCGGGCGTCGCCGGCTCGGTCACCTGGTTTTCGAAGCCTGAGGTTTCCGACATGCTGCACCGGCTGAGGGACGAGATGCCGCTGCTGTAGCTGCCCGACAGGACCGGGGAGTTGGAGGTCAGTCCGGGGGAGTGGTACTCCACGGGCGAGGGGGTGAAGGACTGCGCCGAGCCCTGCTCCCGGCGGCGCAGGGCAGGCAGAGGGGGAGAAGCAGACAAGGCAGAGTCAGGCCCGCGGGCTTCGGCCCTCCGCCCACCCCACCCACCCAGCCCTCCAGTCCCTGGGCAGGCACCGGCACCTGCGGACGGAGCCCTACGGCAGCGACCAGGATGCCCCTAACCGGGGCCGGCTGCTTTCCTTACAGAAGGGGACCACGGTCACTGCGGAGGGGCGCCTGGACTCTGCTCCCGGGTGAGCACCGCGCCGAGGCCCCCACTGCAGCCCCAGGCAGGGGCCTGGGGGAACCGAACGCGGGAATCGCCTTCACTGGCCCCCGCGGTCAGGGGCCACAGCTCTCTGCAGTCTGAGCCACCCAGTGTGTGGAGTTTTGTAAGGCAGTCAGCGCTGACTCCCATCACCTAGTGCAGTCACGCACAGCGCTGAGAATGCAAAAGGCCTCCGCACCAGGCCTCCCTCCAGGGTTCACTCCCTGCTGCTCCGCGCCCTCCTTAATTTTCAGATAAAAAAAAAGATGAAAATGAAGGGGGCACATCACTAGCCCCAGGCCTAATCTCGGGTAAGGGGAAGAACGGGGAGGAGACCTGCAGGGGCCGCTTCCTGTTTCTAGCCCTGGGCGGAGCTCAGGAGCTCGGGACTGGGACTGGAGCAGGTGGCCACAGGCCAGGGAGATCACCAGAGGACAACCCTGGCGCTCCGCCTCTAGAGCTGAGGCTGCACACTGGCGGCCCTGGGGCTGCAGCTCAAGATGAGAGCCCTTTCATCTGCTGTGCGTTAAACAAAAATGGGTTCAGCGGCTAATTTTTTAAAATTGGAAAACTTCATTATAAAACTCCAGATTTCTGGCATTTCATAAAGAACTTGCAGTTTTCCAATAACAGCACAAGTTCTCTGAATAGAGATGATGTTTTCACAGCAAGCACATTCTGCCTGCTTTAGCTGGGACCCAAATGTCTCCGTTTGTCACCCTCGGCAGCCTCCTGCACTCATACTACACTGTACATCAGGGTCTGGCGCCGCCTGGCATCTGGATGTGCTGCTTCCTCAACTGGCTGGACCAAGGACAAGTCCTAAGGGACGGTGGGGAAGAGAGGCTCCCACTGGGAAAGGCTAAATGCTAAACTATCAGCGCACCACATTTTACAAAAAGAAACCAGAGTAACTTTGTTAACCTTGGGGTTTTCTAAACTTATGTGACCACAGACCAAGTCTTCACTCAACACTTACTGTCCTAAAAAACTGACATTCATGCCCAGCATCGTAGTATATGCCTAGCACCCAGGAGGCTGAGGCAGGAGGATCAGTGTGAGTTTGAGGCCAGCCTGGGCTATATAACTGAGTTGTTCAAGGCCTGCCTGCACTACACATTGAGACCCTGTCTCACAACAAAACACAAAAGTTCCCTGGAACACAGATTGAGAAATGCTAACTCACCTAGACTAACTTCACTTTGGTCTCTCATTTGAAAAAAACAACAGACAGACACAAACCCTTTCATTTAACAGGAATGTAGAATTAAACATGGCTAATCAGGAGATTCGTACTCAGTGCCATCTTTGTCAAAAATTAGACTTCATATTCAGAATAAAGCAGGTAAGTTTAGTCTTCTCTAAAGGGTGAACTTTATCTTTCAATGGTTCAAAAAAAATCAATTCTGGCAGCAGACTGCATCTTCATCATGGCAAAGGTGGCAGTGTGCCCTCTAATATAACCCACGAGTCACAACACAGTAGCAGGGCCTGTTTCTCCTCCTTCAAATGGCTACAAGACTGTCGATGGCCAGCAAAAATAATACATGCAGGTCTGCAGAGAGACAGCACACACCACCTTGTGAACGAGAGCTCCCTGAATATTTTCAGCCCTTTTAAGAATTAATCCTTTAGACCAGTTATTATCTTACTGCTACTCTACAAAATCAAATTGAAAAACACAGATGATAACTCTGTGACAACAGGCAGCAAGCAGCTCTCTGCAAGGGAGTAAATGCAGAGATGTGGAAAAGCCTCCTTGCTTTCCTTTCCTCGAACAAGGGTGACAGCAGTGGCTTCCAGAGCAAACGCCGTCATGGGTGCTCGATGCTAACAGCTGCCACGCAGAAACACAACAAAACCAGCAAATAAGTTGCACTTACTAGCAAATTTCTACATTAGATATGTGGGTTATGCAAATGAAATCACATTTCTTTGCGATTTCCTTTTTTATTTTTGGTTTTGCTTCCCAGATTCTTCATTTCTACCAGCAGCTATCCTTCACAGCGCAGATGTATCAGACCACAACCTGCCTCTGTGTATTTGCAGAGGCTAATTTGTCTTTTTCACATTAGTTAGAACTATCTCATCAACAAGAACACAAAGCATGTAAATCCTAAGTCACTCAGGGATAAGTAGTTGTTCTTTCAACACTTACTTCAGCCTCTTACTTGCTTCTGATACTGCAGCTCTAAACACCAATCTTTCATAGCTTCTGACAAGCCCTACAGCCAGTCTGATTCAATTTGGATGGGGCCTAAATATTATTCTTTATCTCCAAGACAGATTTGTGTGTTTAGAGATGCTAAGTAGCCCCTATCTACCTGCCAACCAAATATCTGACCTTTAAAGCTTTCCAATTTTGTTTTCCAGGAATTTTTAAATCCATGTTATCATCTTGTTTTTCATGATCAAGTACATACTTGTAATATAAATTATATCCTTCGTATAAAATATTGGAAGAAAATTGAATTTGGCTTTGTCAAAATGGCTAAGACTAGATAAAGGCCAGAAGAAGAAAAAAGCAAAAACAAAAACCTTGCAGAAGAATGTTTAGTAGATCTTGATTACTGATTTTTTTTCAGTCAAAGTATATGTGTGCTTGAGATGTACTTCAAACCGAAAGACTAGACTGAAAATGTCCTAGGAATGACATTGTAGACCCATTTTCTCCTGATTCAGTATATATACAGATTCTAAGTAGCAGGGTCTCGTTGCTACAGTTTGGAGAATAAGACTAAAAATCCAAAGAATGGCTGCCTCCCCAAGGGAGGGTCCTCGAGGCCAAAATCCAGAGTTGTTTTCCTGCCATCTTCTCCTATCTCTTTTGTCTTGTCTATACAACAGAAAGTACCTCTCAGTGTACCTAGGATGGGTCTAAGACAAAAAAGGAGGCAGGGTCAGGCTCTGACTTCAGCCTCACAAGGGCCTGTACCTTCAGTGGAGACCGCCCAGCCGGTGAGGGCGAGACGGTTGTCGTGTGTCTCGCTGGCGAAGCTGTGGATGAAGGGAGAACATTTCAGTTAAGAAAAGTCACTCTGTTGGCCATCTGTAAATGCTAATGCAGGGAGATGATGCGGTGGGCACGGACCTCCTACGTGAGGCAGTGGGGTGGGGCTGGGGAGTAGGACAGGGAAGACTCTAAAACGTCTTTCTGAAGATTCCTCGCGGAGGATCGGATTACCAGGACAGGGGCCAGTTGATGAAAAGCTACCAGTTTCACACATGATGCTCTGACCAAAGTGACAGAGCCCTAAACTGACCCGGTGTCTTTTCTTTTTACTCAAGGTCTAAATATTTCTTTGTTGCTTGATCTCTGTCTTGCAAGGTGCTTTTAGGTGAGAGAGGCCAGGGAGGACTATGGGAGACAGCTGCTGGCTTTGGCCTGGGCAGCACTGGGAAGAGCAGACAGGCAGCTCAGAACAGGCCCATGGGAACAGATTTAACCAGCTTCCCTTTTCACCCCCACCCCATACTCTCAAAATGGGTAGAAAGCCTTGGCCACGTCAGCATAAGAGATGAGTGGTTCTCCATTTCCCCCCAAAGGCCTACATTCTCGGCCTTGCCTTTGACGCCTGGTGGTGGTCCTGTGTATTTCATCATCATGGCAAGGAAAAGTAATCTCTCCTTGCTTCTCTCACTAGACAGTCAAGCCTTTCCCCTGGGGCCAGCACTGGTGAAGGCCATGCTTAGGGATCAAATCCACTTCTCGAACGTGTAGCTGTGTAGAGTCAAAGCCACCCAGGACACAGTCACTAGACAAGGGTAAAGCCACAATGCCCAATTCCACACAGAGAGGTTTCAGTGAACGCAGGGTCTGTTGCTCTGTGATTAGCTGCCACTCACCGCACTGTCACAGTGAGGTTTATAACTCATGGGAAAACTACACAAAGGCTGGAAGGCAGAAAGACAGACGGTTACAGAGCTCCACAACAGTGACCACAGATGATGACATCAGGACAGACTACGAGAGCAATCAGTGCAGAAGGGACGGCAGGCCTGCCAAGTTAACTGCATCCTACGGGAGCAGGGAGGGAGGGTCCATCATCATGCTGCAGGGCCGCGCAGTATCCACCTGACATGCTGGGGCCAGCTGCCAGACATGTCACCTTCTGACACCAGCATGAGTGCGCTCCTGCCCTACCAACTGGGAGCAAAGATTATGGAGGAAAAGCATGTATGTATGAAGAAGCCAGCCCTGATTGGGAGCTGTATTTCTGCCATCATGGTTGTAGAGAACGAGTTTCCTGTTCCCCTTGAGGCAGGCAGTTCTAACAGCGTCTCAGGCTCAAAGTTTTCCGGAACAGTATTTTCCCACAGCCCTAAAATAGTTCAGTCACTATCCTTGTTTTCCTAGCTTAGGAATAGGACTACTATCAATATTATTACCGCTTAACAATAATTATCAATATTGTTTCTTTAAAACTGCCTTTTTAGTTCCCAACTTTAGAGATACAATTGGAGGCGGCTGAATATATGTAAGTCATGAATGAAATATAAATAATTTGGCAGGTGAATCTTAACCTCCTGCAGGCATACTGAGACAGGAATGCAGATGATCCATAAGCTTAAAGTTATTTCTTGTTCTGTTTAAAGACCTCATAGGCCTTTCTAAACTTTTGGCAACTCCACTTTTAAATTTGATGAGTTTAGAACAAACTGGGTACCGTGCAGTTTATTTTTAAAAAGATAAAGTCAGCTTTCTTTTCTTAGCAAAAAACAAAACAGGAGGAGATGTTAGAGTAAAGCAAATGAAATGTGAGTGATCAGGCCTGAAAAACCCATGAAGGAAACAGTGTCATATTTTCTCTTGTTTTTAGGCCTGCTGTGTTTGTAAAGCTTCAGGCTTCTTTAGACACAGGTGCATGCTGACAGCACTCTCCCTGTCGCAAGAGCTGGCAGATCGTGGAAGACTGCCTCACATGCAGGCTATCGAGCAAATGGCTTGTTGAGGAGGAAAGTAAATGTAGTGCTAGAAAGTCACAAAGACAGTTTCATTTTCTTTTCTTTTGGGTGCTGAGGACAGGACCCAGGGCCTCATGCATGCTGAGTATGTGCTTTCCCACTGAGCTACACCTTTGGAAGAATCTGCTTCTTAGAATCTACCGAGTAGAAGCATCACCTGTAGGCTTTGGCAAAAATGAGATTCTAGGCCTTGTTTCAGAAATGCTAAAGTTCTGATTCAGGAGGTCTGAGGTTAGGCTGCAACTCTGTCATGACCCTAAGGGATGCAGTGCCTGCCATCAACACTCTGAGAGAACATGACCCTTGGATGCGGACCTCTCAAAGCAGCAGATAACTGCCCATCACAGTCTCTGTTAGTTAATTTCTATTTAGCGGCAATTCAAGCCTTGGCAGCAGTCCTAAATAAAGCTGAGGAAAGCAGCTGAGTTAGCGGAGCCTGGAAAGAATCAAGTGGTGCAAGCAGAGGAGAGAGGAAACGCGAGTGACCCAGCCAGAAGAGGCCAAGATGGCGTCTGCCTGAGGCGTTTACTAGGAACAGACTATTGTTTGAATCCGTGGAACAGAAGTCTGGGGAATGGGAGAACATTGTAAACAAATTATAAAGCTACCAGAGTTTTTACCTCAGAAACCAAATGCCTACCTTTGTCTGAGGAATTCAGGACAAGCTGGATCGGTCAATAAAAGTTATTTTTATAAAAGTGATTGTTCAAATGCTTCAAATACCCACCAGTCTGTGTGGGTCTTGGAGGGACAGGGGGAGAGATAAGTTTCCCACTATCCGACATGTTCTTGGCTTCCTTCCCACTGTCCAGGCTCCAACTGCTAGGGGTGGGATTCACAGCTGGAAGGGAATAACACAGCTAAAAACACATGGTCCAGCTTTGCCCTTCGAATGCTTGAGATCTTAGGAGAAAGTCAAAATTATCCAGAATGAAAAGATCAACTGGATTAAAAAACCAAAACCACCCAACATGATATCTGCTCAACACTACATCTCTATTAAACTGGTTACCATACAGAGCTGACATTTAACTGGGTTACAGTGTATCTTTTCATTTCCCTCAAGATGTCAAATGCAACTACAAATCTCCACACTAGAGTGTAGAAACTTGTTGTAAATAACAATTGTGTTTAGATAGTAGGGAACAGATGGAAGATAGTCACTGGGCTACATTGAAATTTGGTTTTTAGTGGAAATTTTTGGACTAGTGGCATCTAAAAAGGGAGAAGGCAATGACATGCCAATATTTCAATTGTCTGGCAGAACTACCGGGAAAGAATGGCCCACCACACCATCTCGATGATCAATTCCTTGAAGAAAGGACTCTTGCTCCTGAAACTGATGGATCCCACTGATGCATGTCCTAAGAAAATAATGTAGAATATTGAGTGTCCTTCTTATTTAGAATCCATCTGCTCCATGCTTCATTAAGATGCAGCCCCTCTAGGAGCCACGGCAGCACACAAGGCTAGGGACAGTCACCTTGCGATGATGAAGTGACAACATCCAGCTCTGGAGTTCAGGAGCTTGCTCTCTGAACAGACACTGCCATCTCATGGACAAGTGGAGGAGTCCCACATTTTACCACTGGATTGAATGAGGCAGAATTACTCTTGAAACAGTCTTTGTCTATCCCTTTTTAATTCGTTTTGTGGTTTTCCTTGGTAGAAGGGGTGAGAAAAATAGCACATTCCTGTGTTCTACTGGCAGAGATCAATGCTTTTAACATGAAGGCTAAATTGGTACTTTAAAATAATTTTGGCTATGGTCTCACTAATTTCCATCTCCCTTTGGAAAGTTTTAATGTTAATGTATCTGTGTAGCCAAATGACAATAGTCTAGTTCCTAATGATGGCAATTAAAGTGCACTTTACTGGGACATTTCATTAGGGACTCTTGATTCATTGGCCCGTGGGGCTGCTCCTAATTTTGAGGCTTGACCCAGAGAGAGGTGAATGGGTGACTTGCTGTGAGCCCCCACCCTCACAGTTAAGGAAATGACATTTAATCTGCTCTTCATCTTCTGCTGTGTTGCAAAGGCTGATGCTAATTGGCTACTTATTGCTGTGCGTATATTCAGTTATCATTCATGTGTGTGTGACCTCAAGGCAGGGCACATTCCACTGTGCACTAGATTGCAGTTCTTAAACAGTATTTAATTTTACAAGAGGCATATCTGAGTCACCATAAACAACAGATGAGGTGGCTGAATGTGCTTTGTAAGGGAGACAAAAGATGGGGACCAAAGAATCAATCTGGGAAGTCTCAATTTTCATTGTGCTGAAAAAATAGCCTAATTGGCATCTTTGTTTCAGGAAGACAGGCATTGCCTGGGTGACTCACTGAATGACAACAGAGTCACTACACAGAGGTGTTCCTGACATGCTCACATTCTTCTAGATAAATCTGATGAGCAAACAGGTAATGAATGGATCGTGAAAAATGGTCCTTCACTAATTCCCTAAAGAGCACACCAGCCCTGATCACTAAGGACCTGGAGCCTTGCCTTCCACATGACACACAGAAGATGGGAGAAAATGAGGACAAAACAAACCCTTAACATCCCAGGACCAATGAGGGGCTGGTTTGTACCCACCTTTGTCAGGTGCAGAAAGGTTGGGGTCACTGCGTGGCAAGGCCCCGTCTCCAATATGATTAAACAGCATCCTCTGGAAAGGGACAAGAGTCTGTTTTTATGATACAATATGGTGACACCTGAGGCCTTTTAGAAAATGACGTGATTATCTCCTTATTGAAGCACTTTGTTCAACATATCGATTATATGGTATGATGAACCTAGGAACAAAGAATTTACTTATACTGAAAGAGAAAGGGGGAGAAGAGCCTTAGGTTTTGAGAAAGAGATAGGATTTTAAAAGTTTGTGCCTCATTTTAAATATAAATGTTCATAAAAAACACGGAGAAAAATTGTCAAGAGGAACTGAGCTATGGTGTTCTTTATAAATAAAAATGCCAGGCAGGCAAAATGAAATGCAAGTCAAAATTAAAGGAGAAACAATAGCTCAGTCAGAAGCAAACGGGCTTTAACTTCTTCGTATTTCAAATCCTATGTCAGGTTAAAAAAAAAACACGAAATGGTTAACATTCTATAATTTTTAACCTACAAAAATGCCAATTTGGCATGTCTCTACCTAATATGCTAAGAGAAAAAGTGCCAAATTCTCAGAAGTAGACACACTCTAGCACTATACATTATCATGACTCAGCCAACATACACATTGCTTCAAATTTTACCCAAAGCAGGAAACTCGGGAGGCTAATCAGGGAAGGCTTCCTCCCGAGCAGATGGAACCAACTGTGAAATCCCCTCACAACATCGAGTGACACAGGGAAACAGAACTGGTGAGCTGCTTCAGCCGCACGCACTCAAATATAATTTCTGCAAGACATCAGTGTTGCGCAGAGGAGGTTTCCTGGGACTTTCAGGAAGATCACGCAATCAGCAAAGAGAAACCAATCAAGCCCAATCTCACTCGCTCTCACCCACTTCCAGGTGCAGATACAGACTTCTGCCAGGATGGTGTAGAGAAACAGAGACATTAGATGGAGCAGAAGTAACTATTTTTCTCCACTCCTAAATTAGTCGCAAATAATCCATTAAGCTGAAGGTGACACATAAATCTTCAACTTGAAACCACCCTTCAGTGTTCTCAAAGTGCACAAGGGGCCAAGTCCATGGCCCTGCCATTACTCAGGCTAAGAGGGGTCATTTCAAAGGCCAGTTCAGTGGGGAGTGAGGGCCATGTTCCCTCACCCTGAGCAGGGACAGCCACTCTGCCCTCAGTGTGTGAGAGAAGAAAGCCAAAGGCAAGTAGACTGCTCCTGCTCTCCTGGGGACGTCAGGAAGGAACTGAAAGCTCCCTCAGTAGGTGTGGGCACAAAGAAGAGGGCTGGGCAATAACATCGCTTCCTGCAGAATCTTTTGCTAACATAAGGAATCCCCCAGACCTCTGTTACACTCACATGCACATACACTCAGGCAGTTCACTCACCAGCTCCCCCTTGCAATGTTTACAAAGCAACAGAGTCAGAATGAAGACTCTAGAGACATCTCCCATTTCCCCCTCAACTTTACTGCTCGGGGACAACCATGGACCCCTACCAGAGAAATCCCTGACAATAGGCAGGAAACACACTAGACTCTTCACCCAGCCGGCTGTGGTCTGACACTGCCCATCCGGGTACCTTGGGCAGCTGCAGTGCGCTTGTGCAGGGCTGTGGAGGTAATCCCAGACTTTCCCGCTTTCTACTTTCTTCACCGGCAAGGTGTACCTGAGAAGGCTCCCCAGGTGTCGGATAAATGGCACTGCATGGTCTCTCTCTTGGGGACAGGCAGGAGTTTTCTCTGGAATGTTTGTGTTTGTCAGACAACAAAGGAGAAGCTGGGAAAAGAAAGCAAGGATGAATCATTAGCCAGGAGACAGAGCTGGGCTTCTACAGAGGAGAGAGCCTGAGTGTTGGGGCAGTTGGCATAGTCCGGGAAACTGAAGCCACAGTTCTTGGGGTCTGGAAGGTTCTCTGGGCCCCGCAGTCTCCCCGACATTCTGTCACTGACCTCTGGCACTTGATGGAGCAGAACTTGTCACATTAGGTGAAGCAGAGTGAGTGGAACTCAAGCTTGAGGTAGACGGACTTGGCTGGAAATACACATGGAGCCATTATCGTACACAGTCGAGAAGTTTCACACGATGCTGACATATTTACAACAAAATTGCCACAATCTTTTTTTCAAATAAACAAAAATGAAAAACATACAATGAAAAGGTCATTTAGAAATACAGCAAAGTCTATGAATACAGACTAGTGTGGGGCCTGCCTGTAATTAACCGGGAATCTGAGCTTTTTAACACTGCCACAGGGACACATTCAGCTTAGTCCTGGTGGTCCCTGACCGAGTATGACCAGACAGACTTCCAGCTAGGGCAGGACAGACAGGCGCTTCCGAAAGCAGAGAGCCTGCCTTCTCAGTATTTAAAATGTACTCCAAGCACAGACTTGGAAACATGTATTGTACCCCTTTTCCAAAGATGGGTGGGAAAAATTCAGCTTAGCCTGACTGAACTATCCAAAGTGCCACCTTAGCAGTGTCTAAAGAAAATATTTTCTTGTAAGACTTACATTCACTCTAAAATGCCTAAAAACTTGCTGTTTAAAGAATAATTTCTTAACTTAAAGAATCTTCTGATACATGTGTTAGGTAGAGAAAATGTTATAATGGACCCTCTCCGACCACGTCTTCTTCAAGAGGCAATGCCAGAGATGCTAAGCGGCAGCTAGCGCGTGTGTGGATCACACCCCGAGAGTCCAGGACCGGGGAAGCTAACCGAGGTGGCCCTCAAAGCTGCGCCTGTGCAGCCTGCCTGCTTCTCCACCACTCAGTCCTGTCTTCTTAAAGGGGCGGGCAGCTTGGAGGGAAACCCGGTAAAGCAAGGAGAGTGTCTATAGGTTTGTTCTTAACTCAAGTTCTTGCCTGAAGGTCCATTCACGGGCTTAGTAGCATGGACAGACACTGTTGCAATGGAGACAGAAAGGGAAGGAACACAGGCAGACAAAAAGCTAATAAAGTACCTGCATGTTAAAGACTTCATCAGAGCTTTCTGATTGCCCTGTAATATTGCTTACTTCAGCAGAAGCTTGGGAGGACAGTGAGGAGGAAGAATACCGGTTGACAGCTGGGTAACTTAATGGGCTGTTTCGGGGGAGAAAAGATGGTCGTTAACTCAGGCTCTGAATTGTTCTTTATCATCTGCTGGCATGGAATAAAACCAATGGTGGGAAAAAAAACACACGTTCCATTTTGTTCTCTCCTGTTTGCCTCAACAGAATCAAATGTTGGAGCTTATTTATTTCTCACAGTGCGGCTGTTTCACAGGTGGCAGATGTCTGCAGCTGCCCCGCAGGTTAATTATTTCATTAAGAAATAGCATATTTGACAAATTGTGCCATACAGAATGAGAGGATCATTCCAGATCATCTTGTGGAGATGCCAAATTGTGAAGTAATTCAGAATATGACTTACCTGCGTCTAGGAATTACCCTGGTACCATCTGGGCTCATGGAAGCAGGCACTGAGTTTCTACACACTCGGGGGCTTCCATTAGGAAAATGGACAGGACTGGCTTGAATACAAGCGGAGAACTCCTAGCGACACAAAGAAAACAGTTTATTACAGGAAGGGTATGGGCAGCTTAACTTATGTGCTGTCCAGTCTACTAGACACACAGCATGAATGTCATGAAACCTTTACACAGGGATCTATTAGAGCAAGTTCTAGTATTAGTAAGCCTTCTCTCACATTTTTGTTTTCATAAAAGGCCATGGCAAAGGCATGCAATGCAATTTTAGTAGCTGGTACATGCTGTACTTTGGCAGAAAAACCAAAAGATGTCACTGTTGAACACTTCATCCTCACCCTAAGAAAAAGCAGATGGCAGTGGGCAGACTGCCCCACCGTGGACACTCTGAGTACATACCTGTATTCCTAAGCTTGACTTCATCACAAAGAACTGGTCCACCAGCTTTTTGTGAAGGGGTCTCATATCTTGAGGCACAAACTTCTCATGCACAGCCAAACTAAATTCCAGAATCTGTGCCTTAATAACATAAGGGGAAAAAAAAAACCTCACATCAATGATTATCTCTAGGCAGGGTTTGCTTCAGTCCAACTACTATACTATGCATTTTTCAGGCATTATTGCCAATCTGCTGGATCCAACAAGACAGGAACAGTTAGCACATTACAGGCGAGGAAATGAAGAATTAGAGAGGTCCCACATATGCAGTAGTAAAGGGGGATTTGAATATTTGGGTCTGGTCCTGAAGACTCGACTTTATTCTTGGATTGATGCCAAGATTCCTTCCCAGGTATTTTAGATCTTTAGTTACAACTTTTCTTAATCCTTTCACTCCTTGCTGCCCATCCCAGGATGGGGCCAGAGATGGAGGCAGGGGCTGGCTCCTTGTTAGGAGGCTCAATCAAGCAGGTGTCTCTGAGGGGTCCCTTCCCTAGATGGCACCCGCCCCATGCTATCCTCCCCTCCTCCCTCAGGTTCTTCTGTGGCCCCCATCCCTCCCACAGATTTTCAACCCCTGTCAGGGATGAAGGAACAATGTACAGGTATCCCGCAACAGTTGTTATGTTTATTTTCATTTGAAGATGTTATATTTGCTCATTCTAATGCAACAAGAGCTTTACACAGTGGCAATATCATAGCCAATGAGGTTTATCTGAGGCAAGATTATTGCTACTTGGAAACTTATTTAAGTACAAGTTTTCTTGTTGGGAGGATCCAAAACAAAATGAACATAAACATGCAATTCTCCTTTGTGCAAATATCAACAGTGTACAATTCCTCTGATTTGAATGACAGCTGTGTTTTACATTTGAAAAATGCCCTCATGTTTAGCTGGGTGTGATGGCACATGCCTGTAATCCTAGCATCAGGAGGCTGAGGTAGGAGGATCTTTGTGAGTTTGAGGCCAGCCTAGGCTATAAAGTGAGTTCAAGGCCAATCTGAACTGCATAGCGAGACCCTGTCTTAAAAAGACAAAAAAAAAAAAAAAAAAAAAAAAAAAAAAAAAAAAAAAAAAAAAAAAAAAAAAAGCCCCCATGCTAAAGTGATCCAAAAAATCCCAACTTTGTATCCTGGGAGGAAAACAACACAGTAATAGTCTATTACCTTTGTAGCTTGTAAAAATCTAGGTTGGAAGCTCAAGGTCAAACAGGACTGACCTTTGTGGAGTATAGTATCCAGAATCTTCCCTAAGAGACAAGATTGTGACAACTCCCGTCTGGATACCCACCCCATGCCAGCACATCTGCATAAGGGAAAAACACCCTGATAAAATACACCTTTGAGAGGCAGAGATGGAGTGCAGCGCACATCTGAGGTGTGCTGACCCTTGAGTGAGGAGATGGGGTGGGGGTTACAGAGCTGAGTCTAAATATAGGAGCCACCGTCTTCTCCAACCAAAACACCACTGTTGGGCAACCACCCTGTGATTCAGATGATGTTCCAAGTTGGGTCATCCAAGAGGTCGACCTTGGCATGGAGATTGGAATTCTCTTTGGGGTCACTGCCAGAGGGTGGAGCAGAAGAAAGACTTGGCAGGAAAAGAAGCTGTGTTCTCAGGCAAGGGAGCCAGGCTCTACCAAACCCAGGACCCCCTGGATCTTTACTGAGATATCACAGTTGTCCAGTGTGGGAAGCAAGCACCTGGCCAGGCAAGATAGAGAAGGTGACTGGCTTCCACCGTCCTTACCTGCTCAAGCATCAGTTCTCTTAACCGTGCAATTTTCTCTCCATCTTCAGGATGACTTAGAATATATTCTTTGACAAAGAAAGCCTAAGAAGATAAAGGACAGTCTAGTGAGTTACCAAAGAAGTGAAAGGAACAGTTGTTGTTTTTAAAGACCTGGCATTCTTTAGAGAATGACACGATTATAAACCACATTTGGGGACAGATGGAGTGATTCCTATGTGGGTGTTTGGTCAGAAAGAAACACAAGGAAAGGACTGGTAAAAGAAGACCAGAACTTGTACAATAAGTACGTTTGGTAAAATAAACAAAGACCAAGTCCAAGTCCACAAGCTATATGGAGCTCTATCCTAAAACCAACTGCCTTAGGGTTCAGTGACAATGACCTCATCTTCCAGGCTACTACACCTTTCTGTTTAAGTGGGCTGAAGCAAAACCCACTTAAAGCATCTTTTAAACAAGATCAGACTTTTCTATGCCCATGAACATCTTTGCTCAGGGAAATTATTTTAGACATTTATTAAATAATCCTAGAGGGCCAGGGATATAGCTCAGTGGCAAAAGTGCCTGCCTGGCAAGCTCAAGATCCTGAGTTAAACTGCTGGTACAAAAAAACAAAAATAAAAACAACAATCCTGCCTGACCTTTTCACTACTTTTCTTCACACACACAATGCACAAGCAAACTTTTTTTTTTTTTTGGAGGGGATACCATGAGTCAAACTCAGGACCTTGTGCTTATGAGGCAGGCGCTTGTGCTGCTGAGCTATATCCCTGGCCTAGCACACATGCACTTATCCAGAAAATATCATGTACTGGAAAAATGGAGTAAGTGGACATCACAATGACTACATATTTTCTCTATTTCATAAAGCACCTCGTTTGTGTCAGTTGTGGCCATCTATATATGGGTATATATTTTTGAGAAAAGTCTCACAAAACTCTTCAGAAATAGCAACTGAGCACTTCATCTCAAACAACAATTGCTAATGCTCACCTCCTGGTACCTGGAAACCCCACCGTTTACTGCAGCATCGATGACCCCATTGAGGCACATGGTCAGAGGGTTAATATTCTGCATCTGTCTGGTCTGACACTGGCTAATTAGAGTCTTCAGCTGCTGATTCTTATTTTCCAGGACTTCAATTGCATTTTCCAGAGGACTCATTTCTACCTGAGAAGCAGATGAGCATAAATATATATTCACATTTGTAACAGTTAAGAAGATAAAATTTTAATGAAGAGGAAGGAGGAGGAGGAGGACAAAACTGACTTCTACACTGAATCATCTGTGGTCCCCTTGGCCTCCTCTGACCGTAAGCTCACCAGAAACCATTTGGTAGAACAGACAGGGAATGTGTAGGTCAAGTTAGTTAGTAAACAGGTAATGAACAGGGCAGGTAATTATATCCACAGGTTGAACTGTGGTTTGGATAATCATCGGTTATCATTTCTATATTAATGCTGCAACAAGTTACTACCTAAAGTAATATCCAAGAAGTTCATGCTTTTCTTTACTTTTGAAGGGCCAAATATTCAAGGCCTTTGAATGTTGTTATCACCTTTGTAGATGATTATTTGATACAAAGCACCACTGAAGATACATTTCTAGACCCTGTGTCAAGGAGCTTCCAACCCAGGCAAGGAGAGAGGATGGACATATGTGTGTGTCACAGCACCGTGCAGTGATACAGGATGGCGCACGGTTGGGGGTTACAGAAAACAAGGTAATTATATACACTTCACAACCTATTTGTTGAAAGAGAGCCAAACAGAACCATAATGACTTACTGCATTGTCCAGGGGACCTAACTGTGAAAATGACAGAAGCGCTCTTCAGGTGTCTGGTGTGGAGATGGTGCCTGTCACTAACATTCTCTTTGAAGAGAAGGTCTGCCAAGTAATGCAGGCTCACACTAAGCACGGGTAAATGCTGGCTTTTTCAGTTAAAAAAAAAAGAGCTATCAAGCGTTAAAAAGTCACTTAGATCATCCTAACCTAACACTGAAAAGTCCTAGAATAATCTGACTATATCGAAATTAAGAATCATATTTGTTAAAGATACTCTAAAGAGGGAGGAAGACGAGCAAGGACAAATGAGAAGACATTCTAACATGTATAACCATCAGAAAGTTTAGGTGCAGAATATAACCAGTAAGAAAAAGGTAAACAAGCCAATAAGGAAACAGGTAAAAGAGTTAAAGGAAGAAATATGAATGGCCAGGAAATATATTAATAGATGCTGAATCTCATCTATGATCAAAGATATGGAAAACAATATCATTGTAATATATTATTAAACATCCACTGTAATGGTAAAAATAAATACACCAATAGCAAATGAAAGTGAGAATGTAACAGAATTTCAGTTCTGGCTGTTAGAAGTTCAAAGTAGTTCACTCACTTTGGAAAACAGTTGAGGTCACTGAGATATGTTTCTGTAACCATATTCATATTCATATCCATCTCATGGCTCAGAAATTCTACTACTAGCATAAATTTGAGGAAAAGTTGGAGATGTGTAACATGTGACAAAGAAACATGTACTTGTTTCTAAGATCTGTAAGTCCATCAACAGGAGAATGCATAGTTATACCGGGTATGTTCATACAATGGAATAGCATACAACAATGAAGAAATACTTCAGTCATAAGTAATACTGTAGAAAAATACCATAAAAGATACTATGAAACAGCTAATAGAGAATACTCAGTTTGACACTATCCCATAATGTTCAAAACCAAGTGAAACTAAGTTGCCTTGTTTGGAGAGGTGTAAGCAGGTGATACACTAAGCACAGGGAAGGGTACCATATGAAGTCAGGCGACAGGGCAAAGAGAGGGAGCTGCAAATGGAAAGGGGTGCATGGGAGACCTCTAGGATGCTTCTCACACTTCCTTCTTCACCTGCATGTCAGTACATGGGTATTTGCTTTTTAATTATTTGTTTTTATGTACACAAAAGCTGCACAATAAAGGAAAAGTCTGGGATCTCTGGTTAGCACCACTAGAAAGCAAGTATAATATTGTAGAAGGTAGAATGATGGTTGCTAGGGGTTGGGGAGGGTGCTACTTAATGGATGGAGCCTTTCAGTTTCCCAAGAGGAAAAATGTGCAGAGCTTACTGACACAACAGCTGCAAACAGTTAGCACTCTTCACTTGAACGTGGGCATGGTAAAAGATTTTATCTGTTTTCTACTATAAAATAAAACATCTACCTTTTTGCCTTTTTCTAAAAGTGAGAATGTTTTGTTTACTTTTTCTAAAGGTGAGAATTTCTAAAAAGTAAACAAAACAAGATGTAGGAAAAGAATAACAAGTTGGAAAAATATTTCCAGACAAAGTATTAATATTTCTCAAATACTAAAGAAGGAAAATGTATGATCAGTACATTCATAAAAGAAATAGAAAACACAAATATATGCAAATATATCCTTTTCACTAGCACTCAATAAATGCCAAAAAAAGGAGAAATCAACCTGGGTAAGATCATTTTTGGTCTATATTTAGAATGATTAAAACAATATAGAATGCCCAGTGTTGGGGACAATTATTATTTTGAGGTGAGAACAGTTATCCCTTCCAGACAGGACACAGATGGACACACAGACATGAGTCACAGGTTAAACTGGGGATACCTTTGGTAGATTTACTCATTTTTAAGAAAACAATTATAAGGAGATTGTTAAAGAAGTGTGCAAAGGTAAGTATATGAGGGATGTGCCTCAAAGAATGGCTTTTGTCTAGCTTCCAGACTGTGAACAGTGACCTTCCCATCTCCTTTTAGTGGGAAATGTTCTTAGGGGACAGAAAAGAAAACACGTGGCATGTTTTATCTCCCTGTCAACTGAACCTTCAAGTACACAGGCTAAGAATACTGCTAGCAGAAGACACGTTCCTGTGGAATATTTCAGCAGGAACTTACTAGACAAAGGATTTCTTAAAATAATTAAACCCAGAATCCATGAGGCATGGCTAGGAAATGTCCTGGAGAGGTTTAAAATGAACTACCTGGGGTACAAAATGGGATGTTTCATAATTTACACCTTGTAATTTAAGTGTGCCCCTTATATGAGGAACCCCATGGGCCTCATTTAGAGAGATCATCTGTTATTCCAAGTTATTATTATTGATATGGATAGAAGGATCTGGCAGATGACATTTGATGTCTCAGAGGTGCTCCGCTTTACCTGAGCATGCAGACTGTCTTTTTTTTTTTTTTTTTACCTGTACCAGGGATCAAACTCACAACCTTGTGCTTGCCAGGCAGGCACTTAAGCCACTGAGCTAAATCCCCAGCTTGATGCAGACTGTCTTGAACTTATTAGTAAAACTTGATGGGGGAAAGGGTGCTGATCTGTGTATGTCTGATATGACAATCTGATCTTGTGTATCAGCTCAGTGATAAAGACTCGGGTCAGTCTCCCAAAGAGCGAAGATGAAACAATTTAATAACAGTAAGTTTAAGAATAACTTAATAATAATAACTGTCATGGATTAGGAACAAAAACATGTTTTAAACACCGTGGCCTATTAAAAACATTAAAAAGAGGATGAACCAAACAAAAGAGATCTGTGGGTTTTCGTTTGGATGTTTCACATTACCATTTGGAAAACCTGAAATCGGGGAAATGAGTATTATACTTCTTTTCCTACACTTCAGGGTAATCAAATAGTTGGTAAGGGGACGTATTTCTGTTTATAGAAGTGGTCCAATGAGAAGAAGCATTATAAGCCTATCATTATATTTTAGTCTGAAATATGACTTGAGCAAGGAGGATCAACAGCTGCCAATATGGTAGTGGGAGCACACACCTCCCATGAAGTAGTACTTGGAAAATAGCAAATGCAACATTGTATCAAACCCCTAGCTCTAAGTATCAATCTACAAGTGATGCAGGTGACAAACAAACATGTTAACCCCACAGAGTTGCAGCTGCAAAATCCAGACTTGACACACTGCAGGATAAATCATCCAATTTATTCAGCAACCAACATCAACAATAACAAATTCAAGGGAGAAAAAGTGATGCAGGGAGAAGTTACAGATGGAATAAGATTTAACAGCTCTTTCAAACAATTGCAAGCGAGGTATGGTGATTTCTGTCTGTGATCCTAGCACTCTGGGAGGCAAAGGCAAGTTTGACCCCAGCTTGGACAGTTTAGGGAAACATTTGCTCAAAATTAAAAAAAAAAAATTTAGAAAGGGCTGAGCATGAAGCTCAGTGGAAAGGCTCTGGGCTCAAGTCCCAGAATTGCAAAAAGAAAAGAAAAACAAAACAAAACAAAACAACAACGACAAAGGATGCAACGTGTAGCCTTTATTTAGACCTACAGTTGAACAAGAGTCAAAACCAGTCTTGGTGAAGTATGAATGGACACTGGATATCTTATGATCAATGAATTGATGTTACTTTCTGAGATGTGGCACTGAGACTGGGGTTATGTTGTCTTATAAATGTACATACTGAAATACAGATGAAGATGTTATCTGAGGTTTCTTTCAAAATAGTGTGAGGAGTGGATAAAGTGCAGATAAAACAAAATTGGTCTTTTGGATAGAGGATGAAGCGAGATAAGAAGTAAATAAGATTCAATGTATATGTTCTCGGTTTTTATATGCTGTAACTTCAGCTTAAAGGGTCACTGAGTGCTGTGTAAAGAAGGGGCTGCGTGAGTCAACTACAGAGACAGGTGAACTCTTGGGTCTATCCTGGAGTCAAGTTCCGGATTGAGGCACTAGGTGGCGCCACAAGAGGGGCTGCTGATAGCAGAACCTGGTGCTTTTTCAAAGACTGACAGATGTGTTGAGGTGTGGTAATGTCCAGTAGTGTGACAATTTAGATGCACTTAAAAGTCACTACTTATGGATTCTAAATTTAAATATTTATTTTGTATAAAAATTTAAAAATGTTTTCATTTTTTAATCAAATAAAAAATATACAATAATTTTTTTTTAAATGCTGAGGAGCTATAGGTTCAAATGCTTAGAAAATCTTATTACTTATTCAAGGCCTTATAGTTTAGAAAATAAAAGTCCAAAATTTCATGTGAAACTTTTAATGTCAAATGTTTCAGAATTTAGAACTCAGATTTTAAAAAGGTGATACAGAACATACACAGTTTACCATGTAACCTGCGCAGGGGCTGGGACAGTTTCCTTTAACCAAATCCACTGATATTTCTGCAGTGATAAGAATGATCATTCACACTAAATGAAAGAAAGTCATTCAATGGTCTCATACTAGAAGAACATAGGTGTATGAGCAAATGAGTTTTAAAACCAAACTTATGAAAACGTCTTTTGGTTTTCAGATTTTGGCACTGCACATAAGGCATTTCAACTCATTCTAATTAAGTATTGAGTAGCTAGCACGTAGCCATGTTCTTGAAGAGGCAAGAGACAGAGGGACATTCCAGGTAACAGGAAAGTCTACGAGGGCTGCAGAGTGGGCTTTGCTCAGGATACAAAACAGGCAAGTTTGATTTTCATTCCGACAGAACACACGATTACATATTCTAGGAAAGCAGGCAGCCAATGCTGGAAAGTTATGCTCCTTTCCTCATTACCAACATGCTGCTTTTTATTAGCAGGGTGTGCATGTGTGTGGTATGTCAGGGGCTAGGACCACGGATGAGGCTGCACAGAATTTAACACCCTGCATCCTGTGGATCTCAAAGACTGAAGGAGAAATGCAGCATGGTTGTCTCAGACCACCTTGGGGGTCAGGTCCAGGCTGCTTGGGAGAAAAGCACAACTGTGAGACTCATGAGCACTGTGAGGCAGCCTCCTGTCTTCCAGGAAAGGCTCTCGGGTACATCGTACACACAGCCAGCTTGGGGGCCACTGTGTTCAGTTTGCTTAGGAAGCTGTATTTTGTGGCACTGCAAAATAAAGATTGCATTAAATCATTCCCTGAGTCAAACATGACAAGCAGAGTTTGAATGCTGAGCTATTTTAAGTAGGACAAGGCATCCTAGAGATAACTTGGGCAGGAACTGCTCTTATTCATTGGAAGATCGGGCTTGTTACCTAAAGAAGGCAAAGCTTACAGTGTATCTTCACAGTCAGCACAGTCTCCTTGAGTCAGAGGACTGGTCTCAGGAATCTCGGATGTGCCCAAGGACAGAGAAGGGATGCTGAGGGTGGGGAGCAGGCTGAGATCGTGCCGCCCTAATGACAGCTGCCTATTCCTGCTGCCTCCCTCTTCTCCACAGCTGGGGTGGAGGTGGGGTGCATTCTTGAGCACTGTAATTACCAAACTCTGTCATGGTATCTGCTGATCTCCAACTGGGGCTCCATCTCTAACTGCTCAGCTACTGAGACATCCATCTCCCCCCACTGCCAGCTGCAACAGTGTGGCTTTCCTGTGTGGCCCACACAGTGCTGAGGCTTACATTAGCTTCATTTTGGCTGTAAGGGAACCAAGGCTTGAAGACATTAATATAATTGGCTCTGCACTCAGAAAACTCAGGGTTTGAGTCTATCTTTTTGAAACACCTTACTGTGTGGCCTTTGGCAAAGGCCTTTAGCCTCCTGTTAAAATTTGTGAAAACTGGGAATGAACAGACACCCTGCATTTCCGATATGCTGAGTAGATGCAAAAGGGTAGGTGGCCTTCTAGGCACTGGCTTGTCACATTTACACAGTGATGGTCACAAAGCAACTTAAAGCAATCAGGAGTTGGAATTCCAGTTCTTCTTACCCAAGGGCCTGAGTAGTTTTTTTTACATGCAGCAATCATAGTTTTCAAGCAATTCCTCTGGCTGGATGGAATAGGACAATATTAATGTTCACCATCACATCCTTGCTAATAGCAGTCAAAATTATAAATATTCACTAACTTACTATGAGGGAATCCAGGGACTTTGAGGCAACAGCAGAAGCAATTAATATTTGGCATGACCCCAGGTGAGCAGCTGTGAGGAGAAAGTACTTGAAAATAAGCTCTGATTCTTACCACTTCACGCTTTTCCACTTCAAACCAGCGGGAAATGCCAGGTAAACTCTGCACCAAGTATAATGATGTTCTTTCCACCCAGAGACTCTATGAAACACAAAACAAATTAAGTCCCCAAGCTGCCCTGCTTCTGTAGCATCTAGTTATGATGAATGTGATCAGGTTTGCTTATTCCTGTCAGCTTTTCCTTAATCTTTATTTTCATCACTCATGAAACCATCACAGTAAAATACTGCTGCAGCTTGTGGCAATAATTCTACTGCACGCTGCCTGAAACTTGTTTCTGTATAGAGCAAACGGGCTCTGCCTTCAGCGAGCAAGCTTCCACACAGAAAGACAGACCATTGTATTATTTGCTTGCTATTTCTCTCAGACTCTAATTTAAGCTATCTTTGCTCCTCCAGCTTTAGACATTTTGATCTGGAGATTAATAGTATGAGTGAGTCAGCAAAAATTGCATGAGCAGTGTCCTGAAGAAGCCTCCAAGAGACAGCTCAAAAACTGTTGTGATACCTGCAGTGCCACTCTGGACCCTGACTCTCTCCACTGCCACATGCACTGTGCCATGCTTCTCGTGCCTGTGAAGCCACAGCTGCTTTGGTCTAAGATGCTGCTGACAATAGGCTTCTCTTTTGCCAACCTGACTTCAGTATCTATGCCTCATCTTTCTTAAGGCAACCATATTCCCAAGGAAGTAAGTAACCATACCATTCCTGAAATTGTGCCATTTTTGAAACAAAAACAGCCACCCCCAAAATGGAAGGCTTTCTTTGCATCAGCCAAGGGCTCCTGACAGAGACCCTGTGACAGCTGGCAGCGATCCAGTGGTGACAGGAAGGTAAGCAGGTAGGCAGAGCTGGGAGGCCAGAAAAGGGGAGGTTCAAAGGTGCACAGAGGATGCAGGTGCTGCCAAGCTGGGGGAGGAGGACAGCAGTTCCCAGTGGAGGTGACATGTGAGCTGAATTCTGAAGAGTGTGTAGGAGTTTGCCAGGAGGAGAGTGGGGGAGCTGCGCAGGCAGGAGGAAGCAGCCTCACAGGCACGGCGAGGCTTCTGAAAGGGCACGGTGACAGCGGAAGAGAAGCCGGGTGTTGCTGGAGCTGGGCGGGAGGGCTGAGTGGGTTGCGGTGGAGACAGGTTTTGGGGGGCAGTTTGGAGTCAGACTCAAGGACTGTGAGCACAGGAATGAAAAGCCAGATTTATTTCCCGCCCCTCCCATCGGGGACATTGCTGTATCACTGATAGATAAAGCAATGGCCACCAACAAAGGTGCTTCAGAATGAAAAGGAACAGAGGAGTTAGAAGATGTGGGTTTCATGCCGGGCCTACTGGTGATTAGCATGTGACTGAGCAAGTCCACTGCTGTACTCCAGTGTGAATGCACAGAGAAGCATATCATAAACCAGTAAGATCTTCAGTAGATTCTGGAGGACAAAAAGTAAAATAAAAGGATCCAGGAAGGACTAGAACGTGGTCTCTGCGTTGCTCCTTCACCAGTCAAATCTCCCTGTACACAGGCCTGCTCTATATTCAGGCCCCCTCAGAACTCTAAACCATCACGGCTTCCCCTTCTGATCTCCTGGCTGTGAACAGCTCTTGGCTCTGCGGTGAGCACTGGGAACCAACACTCAGAGAGGGCTGACGGGAGTCAACGTTCCTGCCTTCAGTCGAGAATCTGTGGTGAATCTGCAGGATGCTAAGCCAGTGAAGCCCTAGTAACAAGCTGATCTCACATTCTCTTGTTAAGATGTGAATACTGGCCATCCGGTCTCACTGTGTCTCTGTTTTCAAGGAAAGGGAAGGTCACAACTTACCTGCTGAACACGCCAGCTCCTTCCCCCCAGCAGGGGAACAAACAGAGCTAGCAAGGGTTGTTGGCTCTAGAACCGTCACAAAAAAAGTGACTTTCTGTCCTGCTCCCAGATCCCAAGTCAGAATTCCTGGACTAAGGGCTAAAAATTTGCTTGGTTACAAAGCACTCCAATACACAGCAGAGGTGGAAAACCACTAGACTAATGGGTTTCTAAGTCAGTTCTGGTTCTATCACTAGACACCATTCTGAGTAAATATTTACCAAGGGTCTTGCCCCCCAAAATGCACGGTCTAGGTGAATATAATAAGTACAGCATGGTACCTTGAATTCATTCTCTTTATCTTTCGTGCCTTTGTGAAATGGCCTGTCGTAGCGGAATTTCCAGATGTGATTCACTTTGTAGAAGCTTTTGATGTTATCCGGGACACCCTCTCTCTGCAGGACCTCTTGGCTCTCAGGAATGGGAGTCACAGCATAGATCTGCAAATCTAGGATTAAAGAGTCAAGGAGGGAACCCAACTTGGCAGACTTTAAGGAGCTTGGCTCGAGCTGAGCTGTGCAGAGAGAAGAGGATGGGTGACAATCTGGTGTTTCCATTTCGGTTGAAGTCATTTAAAAAATTGCCAAAAAGATGCTAAGAACACACTTTAAATCACGTCTCAAACGACAGGCCTTGAACTAGTTCTAGCCAGGTGATTCCGGCAAGGTGGCAGGTTGAAATATCTATCCATCACCTGTGAATTTATGCATCACAGATTTTGGTGGGAGCAGATGGGAAAAGTTTGACTCCTGGGTACTCTGAATTAGAATAACCCTAACTTTTGTATATGTGCCTTTCTCTTTCTCTCTCTCTCTCTCTTGCTTGCTCGCTACTGGGGATCAAACTTGCAATTTCACATTTGCCAGGCAGGTGCTCCAAGCCACTGAGCTAAATCCCCAGCTCCACTATGTGCCATTCTTATATTTAGTGTGTGCATGCCCCTTTTAAATGTATTATTGGTTTATAGTAACATATAAGTTCTCAGGCAGCCCCGGCCATGGACAGCACTCAGAACTCGGGCTTATGCTCACTCCCACCTTCCCTTCACCATGGCGTCCATTCTCCCAGGCTGGCTAGTGCTAGGCAGAGTGTTTAAATGTAGTTGATGATTTAAAATCTTAATAAAGGAGCACCATATTTACTCATATAATTTAACCTTTCTATTTCAAAGAAAAATAGCAAAATACTTTTTTTTTTCATATAATTTTTTTGTTTTGTGTTTTGATTCCTGTTCTGAAATGGTCACTGAGACCATGAGTTTCAGATTCAGGCAGAGATTCAGGAAGCATGCTGGAGCGAATCACCTTATAGTCCCGAACATCAACACGATTTCAGTTGTTTGTGTTCAGTCACTGGGTGTGTGAATTATATGACAACTATCAAAGATTGCCCAGGATGTCACAGCTAAGAGCCTCCCAAAGATGTTGGAGGTGCCTTTCTCTTCCCTCCTTATTTGAGAATAAAAGTATCACAGGAAAAAGGAGTGGATGATATGTACCAGCAAACATGATGCTACCATCTCAAAATGAAGTAGTTTCCATGGGATATGTCAGAGGGAAGTTATTTTAAGGGAAACCACCAAAAAGCTTTAAAAGCAGGGTTCAGAGATAGAGGAGTTCTAATTAAAAGGGGTAAAGTTCTTTAACAGAACCTCTGAGAATCTTTAATCGTTTCAACTGACACTGCCCTAATACACAGAAAGGTGGAATTCATTTCAGGAGGAGCTGAGTGAGAAATCAGGATGAGGAGAATGCAGGAGAGCTCAGGAGGCTATAGAGGAGGGCGAGGGCCAGGGCCAGGGCTGAGGGCATGGGGTGGATACACTGCGCTTCCGCCTGGAAGATGGTCTCGTCGGGCTGGTTGGCGTGCTGCATGGCAATGGCGTGGGGGAACTCCGTCAGCATCCTCTGCTGGAAGGCCTCCAGCCTCTCGTAGTCGTGCCCTCGACACACAAACTCCTTATTCTGGGCATGGAACAACAGCAGCAAAAATCAGAACCATGTAAGGGAGCGCATTCATTACAGAGAGATGCCAAAAACTGTGCCAATGGAGGGCGCTGACCACACGCCCACATTAGCACCCGATCAACAGCCATGGCATATCCTGGGGCAGACTGAAAAGGGAGCCCAGACGTAAACCTGCAGGACAAAGGTCATGAACTTCACTCTGTTACTTCCTGGAAGATGAGATACGTCTCTGCCCCAGAGCACTCGCATGGGGCACAGTGGTGTCTGATTCCCAGAGCACTGAAGCACAAAGGCAAAGCCACTGTTCTGTCAGCGAACATGTGTTCAAGATGAGTCTTAGAAGCTGGATGTCAAACTCAGGCACGTAAATTCACTATTTAGAAGAAAAGGAACTAAATGCCACAACTACAACTGCATTTCCACGGAAATGCATTTTTCCTAAAAGCCTGGACTTGTCCACAGCCACACGGGGCAAGGCAGGCTGAGGCCTCCCGGGGTCCAGCTCTTACCCAGCACGCCCTAGGCAGGATCGCTCAGCTAGCTGGAGCTGGGACTCGGGAGTCTTAGGACCTCAGTAATGTTGGATGTATTCCTGCCCATGTTTTTATGATACAGTAAGTGTTTGTGGGTCAGCAGTCTCACGCAGGTAAGAATGCTGAGGGGCATTACTACAGAAGGCCAGAGAGCTGGGAAGATGGGCAGGTTTTCAAAAAGTACCTTAATCACCTGGTTAGATACAAGTGAAGCCTACTTGATAGCTTAATGCCTGCGAAACTTTGGTAGCTGTTGGGCAGATGCTGATGAGGCAATCTGCAGAGATTTTATTTAACCAGTACAGGCTTGAGAGGGAGTCGCTCACCCTGACTCCATTTATTTGGGGAACTGAGGCTCAAAGACTCTCAGCACGTAGTCTATGTGTAAAAGATGTAAATCACAGGCTGGTACACTCAGGAAAAACTGCCGGGAGCAACAAAGACCATAAAAAATCGTCAGAGCACATGTCTTAAAGGTCTTCAAAAAAAGAAGAAAACAGTCAGTGGTGGTGGGGAGCTGTAAGGCTCAACGGTTTTTCCAGCTCTTCGAGGTTCCAATCATTACATGAAAGGCCCAAAGGAAGAACTCCAGACCCCAGTGACAGTTAGAAACAATTCTCTGCAGACAACTGGAAAAAACAGCATCATTGACACCTACCTCAGTTTTTGCAAAGTCCCTAATGAAATTATGATCCTCTGAAAATACACGTTAAGGTAGACTCCAAGAAATCAGGACTCTCATAAATCTACAGAAAACTATATTTAACACTTTCTAGATAAAAGTTTACCTTCTGACACAGAAAAACTAGTGCCATATGCTGCATTTAAAAAGTTTATCTCAAAGACAATACATTTTCTTGACAGAATAAAAAACAATATATTTGCTTCTTCACGTCACAGTAGTCTGCCGGGCGTGGTGGCACACACCTGTAACCCCAGCATTCAGGAGACTGAGACAGGAGGAGACCTGTTACAAAGTGAGTTCAAGGCCAGCCTGAAACACTGGGTGAGACCCCGTCTCAAAAAAAAAAGCAAAAACAACAACAACAACATACACTCATGTCATAGCAGCCCTAAAATAATCTGAATATCACCATAACCAAAATATTTTAAAATAATATTTACATATATAACAGCTTATAAAATCAGAGGAGTTACTCTAAGCACATTCAATGATATTAGGAAGCTATTCTGAAATAAACAATGGTGTTGGTTATATTTAGTTCTCCATAAAAAAAGAGAAATAAAGTATTTCCCTCTATCAGTATTCTGGTTTTAAAAATCACAGCTTTATTGAGATAAAATTCACCCTTTTAAAATGTGTATTCAAGCAAGGCATGGTTGCACACACCTGTACTCCCAGCTACTTGGGAGGCTGAGGCAGGAGGATCATAAGTATGATCCAGCCTGGGCAACTTAGCAGCTTAGTGAGACCCTGTTTCCAAATAAAAAAGAAGGTGGGGATATAGCTGTCTCAAAGCCCTCAAGTTAATCCCCAGTATTACAAAACAAAACAAGACAAAACAAAACAAAACAAAACAAAAAGCAATTTAGTGGTTTTTAGAATATTCAGAGTTGCTCAACCATCAACACAATTTCACAATCGCATAAAGAAACCTTGTGCCCATTAGCAAGTACTTCCTATTACTTTTTATTTCCCTCAGGTCCTGGCAACCCTCAAACTATTTCCTGTTTCTATGGATTTAGTCGTTCAGAATTATACAACGAACTCTTTTGTGACGGGCTTCTTTACTTAGCATAATATTTTCAAGGTCCATTTATCTTGTGGTACTTGCCTATACTTTATTCCTTTTTACTGCTGAGTAACAGTCCATGATCTAGAGACAGTACTTTTTTATGCATCCATCAGTTAACTGATATTCAAGGTCTTTCTCCTTTTTTGGCAGAGATGAATGCTACCACGGGCACTCAGGTACAGGTCTTTGTGTGGATACATGTTTTCCGTTTTCTTTTGTAAATACCTAGGAGCAGATCTGCGAGGACACATTGGTCACTACTCTTTAAAGAACCCATATTCTATGAGGATTAAAAAAATATTTAGATAATTGTGTCCATATATTAACTTGAGCTTTAAAAGTTATCTTTAAATTGATCAATCAACAAAAGGAAGTTTTAAATGCTGCTTTTTAAATTAAAAAACCAAAACAAAAACCAGGCTAGACTCTGATTTCCTAGCAAAAGGTTAGGCCATGGGATTCCTGGTGTGCAGTGCCCTTTAGGACCAACAGAGGGTGACCTATCTCTTCCATTTTGAAGGCAGAGTCAAATACCTCCAGAAAAGCATTTTTCTAAGGACTGATAACACAGACAGTGATTTGAAATGACTTTTAAACAAAATTTACTCTATTAGCCAATGGAATTTTCCAATTTGCTGCTCAGCTACTTTTGACTTATTACTTTTTAAACTTAATACTTTTAATTCACAGTAACTCTATTTAATATATAGATCGTTACGGTTCCTTACTATTTACTTGGTAGTCAAACTCAATGTAGATTGGGATACATTATGGCTTTTTTGTTTGTTTTGTTTTTTGAGACAGGGTCTCACTGTGTAGTTCAGGGTGGCCTTAAATTCACCATGAAGCCCATGCTGGCATTGAACTCATAGTGATCCTCCTGCCTCAGCCTCCCAAGTGCTGGGATTACACGCATGTGCTACCAGGCCCTGCTACATTATGGCTTTCATGGGACTGAAGCACTTTTGCTTTCATGGGCCCTTTTTTCCATAAAAAATATTAAAAATTATATTGTATGACTGGTTTGGTATAGACAGACAATTCAATATTAGCATTACCTAGTGCATAATATACAACACATATATAAAGTTTTATTTAGTGGAACATGGGAAATGGAAAGAGCGTTTCATTATCTGGTAGAAAGGTCAAGAAATCTCCTTTTGAAGTAATTTATACTAGCAATATACTAGATCTCCTTGCTGGATGACATCTACCTTCTAATAAAGTCAATAAAAAGACCAAACAACACTCTTCACATAGTTCTGGCAGCAGTTTCCTTATGATGTGAAGCTGACTGCTTTACACAGTCTGCAACCTCCAGCCTCTTGCAGTGTCCCCTCTTCCCCTATTTTTTCTCTAATGCTAATTCTACGGAAATTATAGACCAGCTAAAACAGTGAATATTATAGTACAGAAACTATAATTACCCAAAGATTGTTTATAACATTAACTTAGGGATAGGTTGATATTTTGGGAAATGATTCAAAACAACATGGCAAAGTTGAAGGTGGTAGCTCACTCCTGTGATCTCAGTACTCTAGGAAGTGGTGGCTTATTCCTGTGAGCTCAAGCCCAGCCTTGGCAACTTAGTGACACCTGGTCTCAACATAAAAATAAAAATGGGCAAGGGGTAGAGCTCAGTGGGAAGACCCTGGGTTCAATACACAGTATTAGAAAGAAAAAAAAAAAAGCTATTTACTAAGCAAAAAGTTAAAAAAGAATTCTTATGTTAAACCTATGTCATAATCATAAAACACCACTAATATCTTAGTTTTCTTGACTGAGATATTTGTATTAGAAGGATGAAAGTAAATTATGTCAATACTACTTACTCTTAAGAAAAATGGGAATTTTTTCCCATAAAATCCAACTCTGAAGAACTCTGGCTCCAGACGCTGCTGGTCCATAATTTTGTCATACAAGGAAGCTTCCATCATCTAGGAAAACACCGGACATGTTCTAAATAGTCTATCTTACTTTCAGCCCCAAAAATTGATGGAGGAAGATATTTCCTCTATAGAAAAGAGAATGTCATTATAATTCAGTTCGCAGATAAGAAGGTTGGAGTCCCCTTTTTAGGTTTTTAAGGCAAAAAAAACCCCTGAAGACTTATTCTATACACATGCACACAGCAAATATTTCAGTCTTTGTAAGCCATGTGCATTATCACCGCTACCCAACTCTGCTGGGTCCACAGCCTGCAGTGTGCTGCCCCCGATTAAGGATCAAGTGTTATTATATGTTATCACCAGAGCATATTCCTATGGAGGAAAAATTTAAAAATAATTAAGCAGAAATTAACATTTAATGGAAGCAAAACCTTCTTGCAGAAGTCTCGCTGTAGATGTACTCACCTGTGGCTGTGCCTCTCCCTCACATGTGGTAATTCAGGGCTGTAGCAGGTGTGACCTTGCTCAGGTTGGACAGGGATAAATGGAAATACCAAACCCACAGAGACTCATAGTGCAAAGTGCTGTCTGAGCTAAAGCTCTTAAGTGTGTCTTTGACAATGTTCAGTGAGAAGCCTATAAAGCTTATGGTTTCCCTTTCATGATATTATCACCCCCCCAGGGTGTCCAGAGAAAGACTAATATTACACTTGAAGACGCTCCCCATCTCTGGTAACAGCACCCCAAAGAGCAGTTGGTATGAAGTGTTATGCTTTGGGTTTATAAAAATCTAAGTGACTATGGCACCCAAGGGCTCTCACGGGTAAACACTGTAGCCTCACTTCTGTTATGGGGACAGGATGCCAAGAGAAGGACGCCAGTGTTTTTATACAGAAAACTGCAGTGGCTGCCAGCGTCAGCATGATGAACCCAGGTTAAAACAAGATTTTTCTCTTTGATTTTCAGGCTAGAAGAAATACCAATGAGCTGTTAATGTGAAGTACTATGCTAGAAGTACAGGCCCACTTCCTGCTAGGTGAACGTGTTACCTGCTATGATGTAAGGGGTCTTGTAAGCTGTTAAAAGTTCATGCTATCATCTCTGACATGGCTATCTCAAAATTAAAAGGAGACATCACAATCTTATAGTAATGTATGAGAGCTTTTCGTAATGTATGATGATCCTATTTTCGAAATCTTGAGGAACTCTGCATGCATCAGGACCTCATGTCTTACAACATGACACAAAATGTTCACGGTGCCAAAGAACAAGGACGTGGAGGACATGGACTTGTTTGAATCTTAAAGCAAAGAAGACAAAATGGTTGGCTCAGGAAAACAGAATATTATTCTTGAGCTTTGGGGACTAAAGCTTTGATTTAGCTTTAGCAAAATCTATTTCTAAAAGCTAAAATTTGTATCTAATTTATGTTACAGTGAATGGGCCAGCTAGTCGGCTTTGCAGATTATGGCACTAAAAATGGTATTTGTTACAGGGATTTGTGTGTAATTGGGAAGCTCTTCAAACACTGCGGAGATTTTCTACAATAAATTTAAGACATTAATCCTAGATTAGCTTGTGTACTTCTGATAGGATGTTTTAGAAATCAAAAGTATTACATAGATCAATTTGCTATTTCTCTGTACAAATAGCTGAGCATGCTTCAGAGAAAACACTTATCTTTAAAAAGGTGTCTGCAAGGCATATCGAGATGATCACAAAATTGATTTCTGAGGACCATACTGGAACATTAATCAAAAAGGGATGCCACAGCCTGCTAAGGATGCACGCAGGGACCTTACCCTCATCTTGCTCAGGTTTCGGTAATCATAATAACTCTCGTACTGCTCTGCAATCTTCCGGCACAAGATGATCCCGTTCTCCCAACACTGCGGACACAGGAATGATGCAAATGTAACCATCCGCAGCAGTTACTCACTTCCACCCAGAGGACAGAGGGAGAACACAACTGGTTTCAAATCATCAAGTCTTTTATTTTGGTGAAACTGGGGACTGAATCTACAGCTTTCGCTACATCCCTGCCCTTTTTTTATATTACTCTGAGACACAGTCTCTCAAAGTAGCTAAGTTGCCAGGTTGTGCTCAAACTCAAAATTCTTCCTGCCTTAGCCTCCTAGAATGTTGAGTTATAAAGTGCATGTCACAGTCTCAGCTTATTCTTTAGCCTTTATAACATACACTGAATAATGTCACTGCAATTTTAACCATGAAAATACCATGTGATTAACATGTGAACTGAAAATCTTTAGAAGATTGGAAATTACAACCTATTACAAGGCTCATCAACGTCTGGTGCAGAAACATTTTCGGGTACTGTTTGAGAATCATCATCTTGAAATAACTGGAGTTCTGCACTGGCCAAGTAATGTAAGCACACAAGTCCTTAGTGCTGAGGTGGCAATCACTATGGACCCCAAGGCCCAATTATCCATGGCTGGTACCCTGATCTCCCTGCTTAGCTGGCTTGCACTTGCAAATTGTGAAGGTCAAACCCAGCTGGTTACTCCCAGAATGAATGCAAAATTCTTTGATCTCACAGAAGTATCAACAGACTTCTTTTGCAAAGGGCCAGGCAGTCAGCAGATTTGGCTTTGAGGATGATTCCGTCTTTTTCATAACTACTCATCTGTTACAGGCTGAAAGTAGTTGTGGACATGAATATGACTGTGTTGCAATGAGAATTTATGGGCACACATGTAAATTTCATGTAACCTTCACATGTGATGAAATACTGTCAACCTTTGATTTCTGTCAACCAGTTAACAATAAAAGCTATTTGTGGCTTGTAGGTTACAAAGAAAGAGGTGGTAAAGCAAGGGACCTGTTGGTCAATTTCCAATCCCTGATTCAACACAAATCCCTGGGAATGGGACAGTTTACTGTAGGAAGTCAGAGATGTTATAGCTGCTTGTTTTATGGGCAGAAATTTTATAGCAGGAAGGCACAAAGACATTTTCCTTTCTTATTAACATAAATGCTGTCAGCGTAGGTAAGTAAATAATAAAGGAGGATATGAAAGAAGCAATTTCCTTGCACCATATTTTTAAGCACGTCCAATTATGTTTTGTAAAAACTGACAGCCACTGCTTGTATGATAATTTTCTGTTTAACCTTTACAATTTGGAAGAGATATGTAAATCTAAGATATATTAATTGAGCTTACAGGGTTCAAATGAAACAAACAATGGATCAGATTCAGAACTGTTTTAAAAAGAGAACTGCAGGCCTGGGAGCAGGACAGGAGGTGACGTGGATGGTGCATGAAACTGCATTATTAGGTCGGGGAGGTTTTTAAAGCACCATTCCAGATGAACACCTTGGCTGAGGCTGGACCTCCTGTCTCATGATATGACAAAAAATGCTCACAATGCCGAAGAATAAGGACGTGGAGGACAGGGACTTGTTTAACTCTTACGGCAAAGAAAACAGAACAATCTGCTTAGGAAAATACATTAAACTTCTTGAGATTTTGGAGAATAAATGAAGGGCTGCCCCATGCTTTTTAAACAAATCCTATTTCCTTTATTTTATCTTTAAAAAAGAGGGATGGTGCAAAAAGTGTGCCAGTTTGGGGAACAGATGAAGAGTGATCACAGTTTCTCAGAGAATAACACAGCTGATTGCTATGGTCTGAATGTTTGTGTTTCCCCCATTTTCTTATGTTGAAATCCTAATTCCCAAGGCTATATTACATGATAAGGTCACAAAGGTGTAGCCACGGGATTGGCATTAATACCCTCATATGAGAAGCTCTAGAGAGTGAGGCAGCGCCTTGCACCATGCAAGGACTTGGGGAGTAGGCGCCAGCTGTGAGGATGCAGGCCCTCACCGGACATCGAACCTGCTGAGGTCCTGACTGCAGATTTCTCAATGTCCAGAGCTGTATGTGCTTCTTTTTATTTGCAAGCTACTTGGTCTATGTATTCTGATACAGCAGCCTGAATGGACTAAGCCTAACTGCAAAACCCTGAAGATCAGTGTTTAGGAAAGTGTAAAGCAAAGTTCACATGCGTGAGAAGCTCCTGCAGTCCTTGTTCTAAATCAAAGACCCCACAGCTCCATCTCACACCACTTTCATCAGAATGTCTAGGGGCAGAGCCTGGGAATTTGCGTTTTAACCGGAGCTTGGTTGTTTCTAATGCACATTACAGTGGCAGGGCTCCTATCTGGGGAGGTCAGCATCAGTACAACAGAAACAAAAGGAGAAGGGACACCAAGGGCGTCACCTCAGGAGAGCCCACAGGTGGGGCAGGGGCGCTTACTTTGCCTCTGTCGAAGTTCTGGATGATGGTGAGGTGCAGGTGCTCCTTGCGCTGCCATTCAGTTTGCATGGGGTAGGTCAGAAAGTCCCTGAGCGGCCGATCAGACCACTCGAGCAGCTCGTCATACAGCAGGAGAGTGTAGGCAGCTTCTGCAAGCCAGAGGGGGACAGGCGTTGACATGAGACCCCAAACCGCTCCTCCTTCAGTGGGGCTGAATTCAACCCAAATAAGGAAACTACTTTTTTCTAAATTTCACTGCACAGCAGAAAAATGTCCAGAATGTATGCAGCTGTGGGTTAACTAATGGTGACTTCCCCTGGGTGATGCTGGGATCAGACACTGGTGTTTACCATGTTCCTGTCAGCTTGATCTACCACTGGTGATCCATGCATGACTGTCCAATTGGGTGGCTTTTTATTAATTTTATTAGTAAAAAGACCAAGAAAAGTGATTAGACCTACTTTTATCACTGGTAATACAAGTTGTCCAGCAACAGGAGAGGCCGATCTCACCCCGTCGTGAACACGTTAACCTGTGAGTTCCCAGTAGATTCCCCCACCTGGTGTCAGTATACCATGGGCAAAATCAACTGATTCAAAAGACACTTTGCTGTAGCTGGTTTGAAAATGTACAGCAGGGTGCACCTTTGTTTGCTAGGACAATTCATGAGTAAATTCTTGGGGGCTGAGGTCTTCAAACTGACAAGCTTAAGAAACAAATGAAGAAACAATGGCATTTAAATTTCTCTGGATCAAGAACCAGAACTGAAATTCACTGTCCTTGATGAAGTACTGTAATAATTTTTTCCTCTAACATTTAATACCCAACTCATTTTCTAAATTGAATAAAATTGATAAACTTTCATGTTATTAACCCACTACCCTATACTTGCCTCAAAAGACACATTGGTAGCTTTTAACAAAGTATCAGTACAGGGCAAATATTTTCCTTCATCTATTTGCTGTAACTATATAGATAAAGTTCTAACATAACCTGTTACCTTTTGCTATGATTTGGTCCTCTCCAGGTAAAGATACGGTAGAATAGCATAATCAGAACAGAACAGAAGAGAATAATAATAACAAAGGCCATAATCTTTACAGCTTTGCTTTTGTCTCTAAAGTAGAGACACAGGATCTGGCCTTTGTTTCTTCATTGAGGTTTGGTAAGTTCGAACAATATCCTGGTTGCAATTTTTCATTTTTCTGTTTGCAACAGTCTTTTAACACCCCACCCCCCCGCCCCTTTGGTCTGCACACTGTTACCACTATGCTCTCCCTGTAGGGTAAATGATCACGTTCTCCCCTGATTAACCCTCATGGATGACTTTTAGGAGATGAAACAATAAACTGAGGCTTCCTAGGAGAGAAGGCTATTATGACCTGGTCACTACCAACCTCTCCTCTCCACTGTCCTTCTGTGGACAAGAAGAAGGAGCCAGTGCTGGGTTCAAGAAGCCTCAACAGCTGCTGGGGCTCTGGCTCTCACAGCTGGAGCTGCAGGACCCCCAAATCAGCCTTTGAATAATGAAGGAAGATGCTTCCTAATCCAGAGGCTACTGGCAAAGAGAAGCTGCCTACAGGGACAGGGACAACTTCCTTTCCATGAGTACCTGTGAAACAACCTCCATGTGGCAACTGTGCGTGAGATGGATGGAGAGGGCATCCTGCTACCGGGCGTCAGTGTACGGTTGGGTGCAGACAGCCACAGTGCCATCCTGCTGGCTGCCATGGAAGACTGCCCCCACTGCACAGAGAAATGCCCAGGTCACAAGAGCCAGGCTGTATTCCCAATCTCTGAGATCCCCTGGGTTCTGATATTTAACTCCTTATGTACCAGGTGTTGCTTTGCTCCCTCCTCTACACCCTTTGCTCCTGTCATCAGAATGCACTGAACACACACTGATGAGCAGACTACGCTGAACATACTTACCGGCCCCCACCTCCTGTTCCCTCAAGCCTTCCCCCTGGCTCCTGAATGGCTCTGACTCTCTCATAATGACCTAGGCCAGGAGTTATCTTCTTTGTGTTTCATATTTCTTTGATGTCTCCCCTAACATTTGAGCACTCAGAAAACACCCTAGAGACTGCATGATAATTTCACAGGATTAAGAGGACTGAGCAATGTCCTCCTCTCAGCAGCGGGAGGGAGTGACTTAAAGGACCATGAAGGTCAAATTCACAGGGATAGAGAGTAGAGGGGTGGTGCTGGGGGCAGGATGAGTGGGGAGTCAGTGTGTAAGGGCACAGCGTTTCAGTTTGGGAAGATAAGAAATGTTCTAGAGGTAGATGGTGGCGGTTGTACAACACAAATGCACCGAATGTCACTGAAATGTAAACTTGAAAATGGTTAAGACAGTGAATTAGATGTCATGCATGTTTTATCATACGCATGGTAATAAGGGTTTCCAGTCCCTGTGCTGCTTTCACAATCCCACTTGTCCTTGGGAAGTCTGGGGCTGGTGGGAAGGTCGGAAAGGGTTGAGCTCTGTCGGAGAAAGCCTGGAAAGTAAGGAAGCATTGGGCAGGCTGCCAGAGTCAGCTGACAAATGGCTGAACAGGGACCCAAGGAAAGTGTGAAGACAAATGACAACAGCTTCAGAATCTGATTTGGGAAAATGATGACACATATCTAAGAGACATGGTGAATATGGAGGACACTGTAGAACATGTTTATTAAACGAAAGAACACGTAATGTACCTCTGAAGGGTGAACAAAACAGTATACTAATGAGGCCAATTTTGAATAAAATTAGTACTTTTTAAATGTCTTAGTGCAACTCTGTTACATTTATTCCTCTCCCTCTTTTTTCTTTTTCATTTTGTTTTTGGAGGTGAGGAAGATCAAACCTACAGTCTTGTACATGCTAGGCAAATGCTCTACCACTGAGCTATCTTTCCAGCCTGTTCTTTAGAAGACAGTAAGTATGTACTAAGGAGAGAAGAATTTTCAACATATGCTCTTTTAAAAAGTGTTTATAATTTTAAACAAAAAGCATCACCACACAAATAAATATGGACCATTCCATTATTTTGAGAGGTTGTATAATCAGAACACCAATATGCAAAAAGAAGTTACACAGAAGAGGAGATGAATTAAGGATAGGAGGCTGTATCACCCAAATGCTGGAAAAGAGCTGAGTCATTTAAAACAAAGTTTTCCCATCGATTTCACTTTCTCCAAGGAGACACAAAAATAAGGACATAAGAGAGAAGAATAAAATGCTATATGGGGAAAGTACTTATTACTTATGACTTTGGAGAACATAAAACTGCAAGTTCAGTACATAAATTTTAAAAAGCTCATTCCTGAACTATCAGACAAATTTGGACTGTGATAGAACCAAAATATATGACTTACATGTCTGAAATAGCTTGTCCTCAGTTTCCTCTATCATTTCTTATTTTATGGTCTTTTAAATTAAACAAGTCTACTAGGTCATTTCCTTCGTGATTATGAAAAATCTACTTATCAGGTGCTAAAATTTAATTAATGAGTGCATGCATCAGTGATATATTTATTTAATTCTCACATTGCTAGACACTATTTTAAGAACTGAGATAACTAAAGACATTAAAAGATCATCTCTGTATATGATATGTAACTAATAATAAATATAATGCATGTACTTTCATGGAAATCTGAAAACAAAATGGAACAGAAAAAAAAAATGAGAAGGAACGACCAGCTCAGCCCTTGAAGGAAGGGCACTGGGCATGGACTTGGTGAGGGAGAGAAGAAAGAGAACTCTGGGGTGGGGGCCAGACTTGCAGGAAAAGAGGGTAAAGGAGCTGGTCCTAAAGGGTAAAGAGAAAGCACGTGGTCAAGGGGCATTGATTTAATTATGACAGGACTCAAAAGAAGAACCTGAACTTCACTTTGTAAGATATCTAAACCAACAACAGAATTACAGTTAGAGAAGGGGTTGGAAGCTTTTTCCTAAAAGGGCCGAACAGTAAATAATTAGGCTCATGGGCCATGCGGTCCACACCTAAACCATGCAATTCTGCCACTGCAGCAACCACAGACAATACACAGCTTAGCGGGCATGGCTGAGTTTTCGGCATGCTTGTGTTTGCAGAGCTGGGAACTGAACTCAGGACCTTGTACACACTGGGCAAGTGCTCTATCACCAGAGTGGCCCCATATCTTTAGGCAGAGAGAGCTGAGTTGGAATGAAATTTCACAGAATCAGGTGGCTTGCCTGCGGGTGGTAGGTCACTGATCCCTGGTCGACAGGAACTCCAGGGCCAATTAAGAAGGAGTCTAGACCAAAGATAATAAAGGTTCAAGACAGGATGAAGGAGTACAAATTAGAAATGGCATTGAGACATTTTAGGAAACAGAACCAACAGAAACCCATGAGGGAAATTACAAAGAGTTAAGGATCACGTCAAGGACATCAGCCTAAGTAAACAGTGATGCTTTTAATTGAGATAGTGGAATCACAGCTAGGGGCATGTTTAAATTCTGGGAACCACTGCAGAAGGGGTTCCTTTACTCATTTAAAGCTGAGAGGAGGGGCCTTGATTCAAGTGGTCTGTGGGAAAAAGTGTGGCAAAAATAAAGTTTATAGCTCCTAAATTCAACTGATAGGACTTGTTAAGGTGGAACAAGCACATTCCACTCTGTCTTTCCCAGTAATTACAGTTAAATATCCTTGACAGGATATGTAGTGCAACTACTGGAGGATTCTGAAAAGGAAATAAGAGCAGGAAGTCTGAGGAAGAAATCCAGCACTCAAAGAATGATCGTGGTGTCTTGAGTTCCCTGTTTGTTTTTTGCCTCCTGTATCTCCAGGTTCAGACTTCCCATATTCTTCAACTACAAATGGGAATAGTCAGCAAAGGCTCAAAGACAAGCTTCCCTAGTCAGAGAACTCAAAAGTAGACTTGCTGTGGGATGGAGGTCATCAGACTCTAGTGGTCCCTCCCTTGGGTGAGTCCGGGGAACAAAGCTGTACACTGCAGGGTGGTGGGGAGGGAGCCGTGGCGGTGGCTGTAATTGTAGGGAGTACATCAAGGCTTGAGAGGATCTAGCCTTGGTTTTACAGCCAGAGTGCTAGGAAATGGAGTACCTGGGAGATGGGTACCAGGGAGGCTCCTAGAAAGGAGAGAGCTTGAGGAAAGGATATTTTAATTTCGTATGTGAACTCTTGAGTTCATTTCCCAGGTGTAGAATGGATCATGCTGGGTATAACCAAGACTCTGAGACATGAACAATGGTGTATATCAGTCAGGTTCCAGAACTACTACTGGTGACACACATGCAAGCAAATCCAGAAGAGTAGCTCAAAGCCTTTAAAATCCAAACTGACACTGGAATCCCAGCCTGCAGAAAGGGTTCACAACTTGAGATTTTATCATAACTGGACTAACTGGTAAAATAGGAAACATCCCATTCTCTGGAAGATTTGAACAAAATCTGGAGTCTCATAACATTCCAAACATCCAGGAAATAATACAAAATTACTTGACCTTCAAGAAGTCAGGAAACTAAACAATTCTCAAAGGGAAAAGGCAATTAACAGACACCAACCTCAAAATGACTCACAACATGCTGGAATTATAGACAAAGGACTATGAGAAGCTGTTGTAACCACACTGCACCTGGTGTATGTAAACACTCTTGAATGACTGATAGAAATTCAATGCAAAGATACTGAAGCACTTAAAAAAAACAGGAATTTTAGAATAGAATAATAAAAAAAAAAACCTCAAAATATTTACTAAAAGGGCTCAGCAGATGACTGGAGATAACAGAAGAGAATCAGTGGACTTGAACATGAATCAATAAAATTATCTAGTTTGAACAACAGGAAGAATAAAATTTGGGAAAAATAAATGAACAGAGTACCCAGAATCTAGGAGACAACAGCAAAAGACCAAGTAATCATGCCATTTTAGTGTTAACAGAGAGAAGAAGAATTGATGTAGAAAATAGATTTGAGAAAATAATGCCTGAAAACTTCCCTAGGTCAGTGAAGAAAATAAATTTAAGGGTCCAGGAAGCTCACCAAACTCAAAGTAGTTTGAGTGAAAGAAAATCAGGTCCATACATATAACTAAACCACTGAAAACCAAAGATAAATTCTTAAAGGCAATCAGAAAACAAGATACATATGACATGTACTTGGCAGATGGATCCTTCAGGGATAAAGGTGTGCTCTAACTTGGATCTGGAAAATGGCCAGGCACTGAAGGCCTGATTCCCAGCCTGGTCCTACTGCGAGCTGATGGAAAGTTTAAGTGGGGCTGAGTGAGGACCTTAGGTCACTGAAGTGTGCTCTTGAAGGGAACTGTAGGGTATCTTCCTTTTTCTTTCTTGTGCTCTGGTCCTGAGGTCAAGGACTTTGTCCTGGTTTGCCACTTGCTCTCTGCTATCACGTGCTGCCTCAGTCAGCACCACAGGCCGCAAAGCAATGGAGACAACCATCCAGGGATGGAGACCACCAAAACTGGAACCAAAACAAACCTGTCTGCTTTTTAAGTTATCAAAGGTATTTTGCTACAGAAATGGAAAACTGAATAACAAAAGGTACAACAGAGACATTCTTAGATGAAAGAAAACTAAGAGAATTTTTCATTATTAGATCTCCTTTAAAAGAAACACCAAAGTTCTTTAGGTGAATGAAGCCCTTCATGAATGGAGAAAGAGTAACAGAATTGGCCAGTAGATAGGTAAATATAACAGACCATTTTCAAATTCTTTAAAATAGGTTTTAACTCTTGAAATAAAAATCTATGACACTGGATATTTAAAATAGGTTTGACCATTGAAAATTTTAAAAAATGACATCTGATAAAGTTTTTAATGTAGGTAGGTATAATACACAAGACATATAAAACACAACACGGGGAGGACATTGGGGTCTACGTGGTTGCATAGCTCCCAACATTCCACTTTTCCTAGTTTGAGACAAACACAGAATTACCTGTAAAGTTCTGTGCCTTGAGATGCAGATCATAGAGTTTGTGAATGTAGCGTATATACATCTCTTCCTTGTTCAGTTCAGTCTTATAAAAGTTCTGCAAGAAAGAGCACAAGTGTGATCCCTAGCAATCGAGCCTCCACATATTTTTCCACATACATATCATTTCAACAAACGAAATAAGGAGGTTCACTGACAGATTTTCAATTAAATGTTGCCTATGCTAAATATTACCTAGCAATTACTGGGTGAGCTGGTAACTCTTGGGTTATGATGACTAATTTTCATCTCTTTATTATTTTCTAATATTTTTTGTTTAGTTAAACTAGCAATTGTACAATCAGTCCATTGAACTAAAAATATTAAAAATAGACAATTGATTAACCTGTTTACTCAGTTTACTGTTTGATAGTCAAAGAAGAGTTTTATTAAACTTTGAATTTCAAATATATTTTGCTCTAAAGTAAAACGTCTAATGCATATAGATAAAGATGAGTAAAAACAATGTAAAAGCACCCACACTCCTGGAGAAATCTCTAAAAAAGATTAAGTGATAATTCTCCTTATTGTTAAAGTTGATATTCTGCACTTTATATTTGTGTGCAAGTACAAAAGCTTCCAATTTATGTCTAAAGCACAAAGGAACTATAGGTTTTTATTTCCAGTTATTATTACAGGGCATGCTTATTACAATACTCTATTTTTTAAAAATCTTAGTCTTACAATATTTTTCTAAAACTTTTTAACAGCTATTATCAACATTCAATTTTCACTTATATGGACACATAGGCCAACATTTTTAAAGCATCCAATCTACTCCTTCCCCACGCTAGAAAAGTATATCAGTCCTCAATGAACTTAGTAAACTCAGGAATAAACATATATGAAGATGAATTCCAGCAAAAGTAGGATGCAGTGGTCTCCAAGTGAGACACTTTAAGGAGATCACTGTATGTTATGAATTCCTGGCTCACAACAGTTAAACTGCTGTCATTACTTATTGCTGGGGTTTTGACTGATGCTGACTGGTGTACCGATGAAGGAAAATGAACAGTGGAGGATGGTAAGGTTTTCAAGGTGAAAAGACCAGCAATATTAAATGTTTCTGAAACAGGGCTTTGGTAAGGTCCAAACTAGCCCATGTGGCTGCTGAGATTGCATTTGGGCTGAAACCAGATAGCTTCTATCAAACGTACTTTCTGTCCATTCTTCCTTCAGTCTGAGGACTTTTCTAACCTAAAGGCACTTACATTAAATTGAATGCCTCATAAAAAAGCATCTCTATCTCATCTCTCTAGAGATAGAGATATAGACAGATAGATACAGAGATATAGAGAGGGAAGCAGATTTCCAGTTTGTACCATTATCCTCATTTTTTTTTAGTCTCTTTTAGATGTTGGCATTCTTTGAAAAGCTAAATAAATAATGCTATTCAAATCTCTCTCATTATAACTGAAATAATTTTAATTAGCAAGAATTGTTGCACCATAAACACAGTCTAACAACCCCACAGCAGGTTTTTACATTATTAAAGGATGATTTGCTCTAATAGCTTTCTGGTAAGAAGCTGCTTTTTTCAGAACAAAAATAAGCAATCACTCTGCAAATAAGTATTTCTTCTTAAAAAAAAAAAAACTCTCCAATCAGCAGATCAGAATCTTTCACATATGCCTAGCAACATTTGTGACATAGAACAAAATAATAGTTACATTTCCTAGTATTAGTCATGTCAAATAGTATGCATTTTTGCCAATTTAGTACTAGAGTTTAACTCTGATCCTATACGGAAAGCTAAAGCTCTCCGGAAGAGGATCTGGAACTGATCCTTTCAAAAAGTTAAGAAAAATCTCTCAAAGGAAGTGAGTAGTTGAAGAGAACCATATTGCTGCTAGAAAACATCAAGAACTTTCCATATGGAGTAGAAGCTTAGGAGATTAACTTCAAACTGACATATTTGGTCCTTTAATAAGTATTCTTATGCTGGTTTGAAATTGGAACATCTTTTGAAATGTTAACATTTTCTCATTTTTTTTCTCTTCTTTTGCTATGCTATCTGGGCTAGCCTTGAACTCGTAATCTGCCTGCTTCAGCCTCCCAAGTGCTAGAATTACAGGCAAGCACTACCATGCCCAACTGTGAAGATTATTCTTGGGCGCTGGACAGGAGCTGTGTAAATTCTCATCTCCAGTGCTTACTGATGGGGCCACTGATTTTATTATGCCTCTGGCTTATTCCTGCTGGAGACTACAGGAAATACAGTTAGGGCAAAGTATTAATTCTTTCTCCCATGGAAACTATCTCCTTTCTATACCAACTAAGGGAATGAATCCAGGGACTGCGCTAATTTGCTCACTTCCAAATGGAAGGCCCTTGTAAAAGAAAATGAAGGCAACTGAAGAGAATTCCTCTGGGAAAAAGCCAAAGATCTGCTTTGAGGTTATTTGGGAGACTTTGTGCCTGGAGGTGGGGATCAGCCAAGGTTAAGCATCAAAGATGTACAGAGAGCACTCAGCTATTGATCCCAGTGACACACAAGCAGAGACACCAGCAAAATGGAGGCTGAAGTTCTTGACCATGTTGAACGACTGACAAAGCAGGGAAAAAGTGGGGCAAGGTGGGAAATTTACCATAGGGGACAATTATGTTCATGGTTACAAATGACTTCTTGGGAGAAGTAAAGGGTAGACACACTGAGTCTGCTTGTGGCCTGGACATCACTGTTAAGTCTAATGACAAAAATTAGGGAAGTAAGTGTGTAACACATGAACAGGGTGTAGCCTGTAGAGAGGCTCAGGTCTCTCTATTATTAGGAATAAATATTGGAGGGGGAGCTGTAACAATTAAATCACAAATGAGAAGGAAGAGGTGGGTGTGGTAAAGAAGCACACAAACCAGATTCAGAGATGAAAAGTTGTACAGCAGAAAATTAGGAAAACAAGTCACAAGAAAATGAAAGTTGCAAGCTTTGAAGAGAGACAGACAAAACAAAATCAAAAGACAAAGCCTATGAACCATGACAAGACTGAATCAAAGCAGGAGACAAAACAAAGTTTCGAGGTGCAGCAGACAGAGGGACCAATACAGCATGATCAGACTGAGAATAAGAACAACTCAGAAGAGATGGTGAGGTTTTATCTACTCTGTAAAATGTAAGAAAAAGAAACCATGAGATTTACAAATTTAGAACTGGAGGCACTTATCTTTCTTGCATTTCAAAGTTGAGTAGAGGATATTATCAAAACATTAATTTACTCTATATTAAAATATGAACAATGTGTATGGTCATTCCTTTGTCGTGGGAATACTCGTCTATTTAATAACTGGGTGGATGACATACTTTGTATAAATTTTGATTTGTGCAGGATAATTCTGGTTTGGATTGTTATTCTTCCATCATATTTAATTTTACTCTCAAAAATGTCTTGCCTGGATGATAAATTATATGGTCATGCTGGTGATAGTGCAAATCTTAACAATAGTGCTATTATGACTTCAATTTGCAAAGAAGCCATGACTGAAAATGACCATGTTAAACAGAAAACTGCCATGAGTTCACAAAAGCGGAGCTCAGTAATGTTTATTAAAGCGTGAATATGCCTGGGAGGAAGGAGAAGAACAGGGAGAAACTGCCAGCCTGGAAGGAAAAGGACCTCGAGCTGGGGAGGTTGAGCTTTTGTCTCAGGAGAGCAGCAGAGGGCTGTCAGAGGGAGATCAGGGTGACAGGAGAAGCCGGAACCCCTCTGCCACCCACCTGAGCCCACAGGCAGACTGGCACCCATCTGCACCTTGGTCATGGGCCCCTTGGAGGCCTCTCTGGGCTTTCATTCGACCTGGAGTTTGCTACCTTTCTTTTAAAACCGCCTCTGAACTCTTCTAAGAAATATTCAGGGAGGAAAAAGCATATTTCCCATTAAAAACATCAAAGCCCACTATTTCTGTGAAAAAAGAAATGTTCTGACCAAAGGAGGAAAGGGGAAGAGACTACTAACCAGAAGGCTAACCGTGCAGCCAATCTTTTTGCCATCTACCTCTCCCATTTTCATGCAGTCCCTAAAAACAAAAAGCAACAGTCAGAATTCAAAACTCCCTAAAGGAAATGGGGACATGGACACACACATTCACAAGGGTCAGACAGCAAAGGCAATTTAAAAGTGTAAATTCAGAGGAAGGCTTCTGGGATTGACATGAGGATGGGGAACCTGAGACTCCAGAGCAGTGCTTTGTGCAGAGCAGATAGTTCCAGCCATGATCACTCCAGGGGCCCAGGCAGCCTGAGGAGGAAGTGTGTGTTTCTCCGCACCTCCCACACCTGGGAGAAGCAGCCACTAAGGCTGCCCAAGGATGAGCCTGGGGATTTTGCTCTTCTAATGAAAATGCAACCACCATGCATGTAAGTGAGATGAACTGCTTTCAATGTCTAGGTGATATGAACATCAAAAAATTACATCTAGTTAAGGTAACAGTGTGAGTTTCATTCCCTGGCCCTGCTCCTTTTTGAAAACAGCACAATGAACAGTGATATGACCTTGTTACCAGGGCCTCACCATAAAACAAGTGGTCTACAGTCTTCACTCTAACATTGAGCAGCCCCAGAGGATTTTCTAAGGAGGGGATGTGAATCTACACACACTCAAAAAGAGTGCTGTTTTTTTCTTTCTTAAGGGTTTCCACGAATGCTAGAAGCCCTCCCAGCTCAGCAAAACTTGGAAAGAACTTTCCAAAAACACAAGAGAATGAAACAAGAAAGCCCAAAGCAAAAACTCCGACCTAGCTGGTTGGATGTCTAGGGTCTGATTATCAACTCGCCGAGTGATTAACCCAACTGAAATGTTGACTACATCCTAGTATTTGATTTTCTAACTGGAGCACAGCATATCTGGAAAATGTGAAACTTGCCTTACCTGTAATCTAACAACCTCTCCATTAGACGAGTTACAGTGGCAATTAATGAAACGCCACTTTCCCTCCATGTTTCCCGCTCAATTTTCTTTAGTAGACTGGAAAAGAAAGAACCAGGGCATTTTCAACATTTATTTTTATCAGTCACCATGACAACCATTTTACTTTCATCAGTACCTTAAATGCCTTAGCAACCACTCCAACATCTCACAAGTAGCACAATTTGCAAACAATGTCTTACCTAGGATAGGGACCAAATAGTGGAATTCTAATCCAGGAAGCATTGACAAAGCAAATTGATTTTCAGATTATCCAAGTCATAAAATATGAATACATGCATATAATCAGATTTTCAAAATATAAAAGTAACTTGCAGCTCAAAGACAATTTTTCCTAGCTGCTCTCTTACACTGAAGCTTGAACCGTACCACATGAAATAACACTGCACAAAGCGAAAACAGGAGCACCTCCAAGTTTACTTTTAAGTAAGATCTTGCTTTATTCACATAAAAATGTTTTCCTACCTCTCAGTAGAATGCATCTTCATCCAAGCAATTTTACTGCAATGCAACTGCTACAGGAAAATCCTTGTACAGGCGGTATGACGTTTTGCGTTTTTTCTTTTCACTTAACATTTGCCCACTCAATACATATTGTACTATCTGTGCACTCACTCAACAGTTTCATTCATTTTGTCATTAATCACAGGATTTGCTAAGTGGTTGTTACAGCAGACTGACAAGTACTGAACCACATCTCTCCTCCTACATCTCCCCTAATCTGAAACACCTTGGAGCAGAGGCACTATGTAAACACAAACTAATAACAACCGTAATAATGAGGATCTGTTTTACTTTCCCTTCCCTTCCTGGCAAATTAATATGGTACTTGGCAAGAGCTTCATGACTGAACTTTCCCCAAAGATAAAAGAATACCAGCATGGTAATATGAGGATATTTCCTACTCCTCCCAATTTAATAATCATTTCTGTCTAAATTCTTGTTTTCCTTTCATCTTGGCATCAGAAATAAGATCGAGAGAAAACATATCTTACAAATACAAACGAAGCACATCATATATACACTTAGTGGAGAAAGTAAACATTAAAGAGAAAAGCAATTTTGCCAAAGCTTTCATTTGTCTGTGGCTACGTTCTCGCCTGATTTTCCTGCCCATCCCACCTCTTCACTTTCTATTGCCGTTCGGTGCCCAGGCTCCTGTCTGGTGTCCTCATCTGTTGCCTCCGGGTTTCTAATCATTTGCTCTTCTGGCTTCTTCAGCACTGTTTCCTGAATTAAGGGTGGGTGGGTATAGAGACTGCATGTGGTACAGATGGAGCTTGCTCCTGCTCACTCTCCAAGGGAAGACCCTCTTGTTTATTTAAATATTTTCTCTTAAAAACCTCTGAACAGCACCTGTGTCAAGCTTACATGATAAAATGGTATTGAACAAGTCTTCAAGTGAAAATCTGCCTGCCAAAGCAACGCAGGATGATGTAGAAATCTTTCCAAGTGACAGCCCACACCTATATACTTTAGAGGCTAAAAAACAAAGAACTCAAGGTAAGTAATAATTCTAAAAATGCACAGAGACTTCTTTTTATGAGTTTCATTAATTTACAGAGCCACCCACTGCAGTGAGAAATCATAGCTACAAACTGCTCTGATAAGAAGCAGCAAAGCTCTGCACAGGCTGTTTTCCTGACTGACTCCAGGACCAAATGCTGGGGCTGAGTCTAGAACCCAATTCATCTGTGTTCTCAGCCAGGACTGTTCCTTCTCCAGGGAAGCCTGCCATTTCCCAGGTCACACTGAAAAGGAAAGGCTTTCAGCAATAAAAGGAAAGTATTTCTAGATAGCTTGGGTAAGGTCAAATATTTTCACTCGGCCTACAATCATGCCCTGTGCCTATATTCAGTACATCCGGGGACCCAACGTGACAACATGAAGAAGTGATTTCTCACTGCTAACTGAGAAGGCTGCTCTGGCACACGCAATGGGACCCCACACATTAGGGAACAGGCTGAAACATGGCACTGCAGCATGACATTCTTTACCAGCACCTCTTGCCCCATACTGGGGATTGATGGTTACGTGGGTTTATGCATTAAGCTACATTCCCAGCCTTTTATTTAGTTTTATTTTATTATTTTTGAAGTTCTTGCAAAATTACTAAATTGCCTGGGTTGAGCTCAAGTTTTTAATCAGCCTGCCTCAACCTCCCAGACTGCTGGGATGAGAGGCCTGTGCTACCACACCTGGCTGCTCTCTGGGCTTTTACTCCATGAAAGAATTGGAGGTAGAGAGTGGGATAGAGTTTGATTCTCAGTAACGGGAGCATGTTGAGACCATCATTCTGCAGCATGCACCAGTGGCTGTGCCTATTCTCCTCAAGTAGCCCAAAGAAGAGAGCTAGACCCCTAAGGCACAGTGTTAGGTAATGACTGCCTGTCCCCAAACAGTCCTTAACTATGTAACTATTAAATATAGATCTTTGAAATAATGTGGAGTCACTGAAGTAGGGCAGAGGAAGGAACTGAGATGGATGTTACCTCTTCTGGAAGCCCTTACAGGTCCCCAAGCCCGTGGGCAGCCCTACTATGTGCTCCCACAGCACAGTCACGCTGCATCCCAGCTCTGCACAAATGCCTGGCATGGGGGATGCTCTGCACATCCAGGTGAACATGGGAAATCAGGTGGCACTGGGCCAAGCAGAATCTAGTTCTGATGCTCTATTCTGAAAATTTCACATGGTGGCCAGGGATCTACAACTTCAGGGTTATCAAAAATTGTAATTTCTAACTATTTAGAAAAGATATGGTATGAATAAATGAAGACAATGGTAAGAGTTAGGGAAAGATGAGTTTTCAGGAAGGAAGGTACTATACAGATTTAAAATCTCACTCTAAGGGGGTTATTTTGGCAAGTATGACACTTTAGGAAGCAGTGAACTATTGCCAGCCTTTTCAGCTTCTGAACAATTTTAAAGAAATTTTAGACATGAATTACAGAGAACAATGTGAATCTGTACCATAAAGGCATGGATTCCTAATTCATAATGTGTGTGGTGACTCACTGTGATTATACTAATTCACTGTGATTTCTATAGCCAAAAATGGATGTTATTGTTTCTTGAAATGTAGTTATTCACTCTTTTCTGAGCTCAGGTAGTAATATTTAATTTTCACTTTAGATTTGACATATTCTCAATATGCTGATCATAAAAGCATGAAATAAAAATATTTATAGTAGTGTTTCTAATAATGTGCTAAAAGTCAACAAAAGAATAAAAATCTCCACTGAATGATTCAGGTCCCTTAAAATAGTCCTAATTATAGAGGCTTAATATTTTAATTATTGGTTTGATTCTAATGTCAAGGTACATCTTCTATTTCAAAGTCACATTTATACACAAGCAATCCAAATTGTATGCTATCAGGCCTTTATTAAAGTAGATAAGAGGCATTCCAGAACTATGCCTGTATTTATTAATCTTGTGAATTTAAGTAATTAAACACAAATCTCAAGAGATTCATTTTGCTGAGTGCTTTCTCATTTTAGTTCTTTGTTCAAACCAAGCACTAGTAACAGAAATGACAGCATTTTTCAAAAGCATTTTATTATATTGGATGAGGTTTTAATGAGAATTCTTGCTAAACTCCAGCTGTCATGAAAGACAGACACTGTGTACACAAGAATGAACAAGGGCTTGGTGAATAATCATTAAAAGTTCTGGTTTAATTATAATATCAGAAGAAATTGGTGCTGTTCAGGGTTCAGTGCAAAATATACATTGTATCACTCACCATCCCACATGAAATCTCTATACCCCTTCCTGACTTTCCCCTTCAGTGTAATTTTCCCAAAAGCCTCAAGAATGATTCTGCATCAGGCAAGGTGAGAGCTATCCAACCTATCAGTCACTAATGGTTTTCAAGCCTGGATGTTAATATATCCACTGCTGCAAATTAACAATGCTAAAACGAGTTATAGAATCTTGAATTTGGTCATCTCTGTTAAAGCACTAATCTCTAGGTTCTATATGATAACTGAGCATAACAACAAATAAAAGTATATTTTGCAACAGAAAAGCTCATTGCTGAATTATGTTCTCACTTCTGGAAGAACTGCAAACATTTCCCAGGCTCAGGGAGTCAATTCTTCCTTCAAGAAGAAATACTTTGTCAGTATACCAGGTTTGAAAATGATTAAGAGCCACAGGAAGTCATGAGAAAACAAGTGCCAGAGGGCAATTCCAAAGCATCTAGTTGTTCCCATGTGTCCTCTGGTCACTCTTACAGGGGTGAATACTCAGGACAAGTGTGTGACTGGAACCAGGACTGCATTATACTGGGGGGAGCCACTTCAGTCTCCTTTCGGTATTCCATTATGTCTTTCTCCTCCGTACAAATCCAAAACACACAATTTACTAAAAATTACTTGCCTCTCCAATAGTCTAGTAACAAATATTTAGGAAGCAGTTAATAAGACTGAGCAAACAATCAGTACTGCTGGGTTAAATCAGGTGCTGAAGAACAGATACAAGGTTAATTTTCCAACAACTAATCAGCCCAGAAACTCTTGTACTGGAAAGCACTGTAGACAAACATCACAATCACACCCCCCCCATTCTCCTCTCCCACTCATAACCCTACTTAAAGTCATTATATTGCAGCAATATTTTTTTTTACATTATTAGGCATGAAAAGAGTGAGATTTGTTATGTAACACTCATGACCTGTCCTAATCAGAGATTAAAATAAGGAGACACATCTAATCATCAGCATAATAAGATCCATTTGCCAGAGTTAGGCAATTATCCTTTATTTCACACCCCGCAAAGACAAAGCACTCCTGTGAGACTCAAGCTGTCCTTGCAGCAATCAGCTGCAGCAGTGCAGAGCAGCTCAGGACTAACACCAAACTCCTCAAGAGCAGCTACTTGAGATAGACATGTTACTCACATACTGTTGAAGAGCTCACGGTACGTTTCATCACCTTTGCCTTCTGACATCAGGCTGTCCAGTTTGTCAATTAACTTGGCTTCCACCTGAAACATACCCCAGTGTTTCTCTCATTTTCCTCCCCTCCATGAGTAAGATTTCTCAGCAAATTGAACGGTATTTCTTCATGCCACGAGAAGAGCTGTAGTATATTTTGTGAAAGTGACATCAGCCGTGGTTAATAGCAGCTTTCGTCTTGGAATTGTAGGGGGCTAATTTAGATGGCGTTAACATGACTTCAGACTCCTGCCTGAGTAGCTTTTCCTGCTGCCAAAGACATCTATCTATCTGTGGTTTAAACACAAATGCTTGCAATCCTATTTAAACATTTGAATTCTTTTTAAGGACTATAAAAACTGGCAAGTCCTCTTTCTTTTTTCTTTACATCACTATATATAAGAGCATCAGCAAACTAGGATGCCCACATACATTAATTTAAATCTTTGGTGGGTTTTATATCTGTTTTCCTTCCTAAAACAGTTCGAGGTTGCACTAAATCTTTGCTGAAGTTGGGAACTTGTCCTATCCATGTACAGATGGTAGGCAGATAGAAATGTTCTAAGTCAGCAGAAGCAGGAGAGAGAAAGGACATATTTCCTGAAAACTGTAGTCAAAACATTTATGTTTTCAAAGATGTAAATTCTTTGGAACTTGAATATCAGAAAAGGAAAAATATCCCTTCATCTATCTGAAGCAGGAGAAGGGAGAGAAACTGAAAACCCTCGCAGGGCCTAAGGGTTCAAAGCATCAGGGATTGGGAGGGAGACCTGACTTTGACAAAGGACTGGGCCCAATTATTCCTTTAAATTAAACTGGAACAAAGAGACAAAGATGAAGAAGAAAGGTAGGTCCCTTTATCAAGTGCAATTTTAAAAAGCCTTTTAATCACTTATTAGCTCTCTTGAAAATAAATATACACTGATATGATGCCCATGTTTAAGGTTCTATGTATGCAATCAAACCACCAGTACTGTTGGTTGACAAGGATTTCTAAGGTTTGAGGAAGGTTTCATTTGAAGTTTGAAGGGTGGCCAGTGATCTGTGGGCAGACAGGTCAGTGCAGTGAATCCATGAATGGACAGCAGACCCACCATCTCCAACCTAAGAGGCTTGGCATGGTAAAAGCAGCCAATTCCTTATGAGACCTGGCTGTGTAATGAGTCTTGTCTTCTCAGAACGAGAGCAGCACCCTTGGAAACTAAGTCAGTGAGAAATGGGAGGTTCGCTCCTTGGGAATTTCCTTTGTGAGAATTTCAACACTGCTTTATCCTTTAAATTAATTCTCTATGCTTCAAGCTAAGAGCAACAAAACATACTGTGAATCAAGCCATTCACCAACTGCAATGTGCAGACTACTGAGAGTTCAATGATTTTACGAATCATTAACCCTCAGATGCCTCTGTTCTGTGTCCCACAGGGAGCAAAGAAAGTCTCTATAAGCTCTTGAATACAGACCTGGGCAATCAAAGGGAATTAAATGGGTTTCAGTGCTTTTCTGGAGGCTCCGGGGAACACAGGAGGGGTAGAAGTGACCAAGGCCATATGGTGTGGGAAAGAACAGGCGGCCTAGAATCTAGGCCTCCTGGCCAGTGTCCACTGCCCAGCCCCGGAGGAATGGAGGCATTCAGAGATCCCTGGGAAGAAGTGAAGCTGTGCCGGCTGCTCCCGGAGCACCTACCTGTTTAAAGTTGCCACTCCGCCTCTGCTCCCAGTCCATCATGTCATGGAAAATAGGGATCATGACGTTCCGGAGATCTGGCTGGGGAATCAAGGTCACTTCCAGGAAGGGGCCAATCAGGGCTGGGATGAAATGAAGTTTGTGTTCTCCTAAATTGAACACAAAATTTAAGTTTCAGTGTCAGCCGTCTTAATAAAATGTCATAAAATTCTGTAAGATTTGTTTAAAACTCTTGCCACAAGAATATTCAGATACATAGTTTATCACCCCAAGTAAGAAAATACAAGACAATGACCTGTAAGACATGATTGAAATTTATATATAAATTATTGGGAATTGGTTAGGTACATTATTGTACATTCGTAAATTAGAAATGAGGGGGAGGGCCAAAAATAAATTAGAAATGCAGCTCAAAAAAAGATACATATGAAGGTTTTCAATACAATTAAGTGAAGAAGCAAGGTACAATAAAATACATACAGGAACACCTTTTTAATAAATATATTTACATAATTTAGAAGATTATACCCTTTAATGTTAAAAAATGACTATCTCCGGATAGTGTGACTACAAGTGATTTTTTTTTTTTTTTGAGACAAGCTCTCACTATGTAGCCCAGATTGGATTTGAACTCATAGCAACCCTCCTGCTTCAGTGTTTTGCATGCTGGAATTACAGGTGTGTGCCACCACCCCTGGCTACAAGCGATTTTTGTATATGGAAAAAAAAAAAGGTGGTCCTTATCAATATTTTATAATTTTTCTATCTTAAAAACAGAATAGAAAACCTAAGTAAAAAGCTCAACGGCAGATCCAAAGAGTATAACCATTTTCTAAAAAGCATAAAATGGAATCACAGTGAACTCAGAATGCTGCATCACCAAGTGCCAGTAGGTATGGTAGTGACAGAGTTCATAGGAAAGGAAGATAAAGGACAGTATGGACGCAGATAATCTCATGTAGGAGGCAGGCATGAAGCCCACTGCTCTAACCTTCTAGGTTAAATCTCATGGAAGAGTTTCTATTTTTATATTAAGAATAATACATTCTGGATGTGGTGGTATAGGCCTGTCATCCCAGTGCTTTGGGAGGCTGAAGCAAGAGGATCTTAAGTTTTAGGCGGGTCTGAGGAATTAGAGACTTAACAAGACCTTGCCTCAATATAAAACATAAAAGGGCTGGGCAATGTAGCTCAGTACAAAAAGCCCTGGGTTCAATCCTCAGTACCATTCTCACACACACATACCACGCAAATACACAAATACAACATGCAGTCACACACAACATGCTTACTATGAAAAATACATTGCTTAAGAGCTAACCTTCAGCCTCATGGCTACTGTATACAACAATGAAGTATCCACTAAAAACCCCATGAACAAGCTGGGAGGCTGAGCAGAAGCCAGACTGGCTTAAGGAAGAAGCACATTTCCTCTTTGGGGGAGGCAAGTCAAGTGGTGATGGGGGCTGAGATGGGACTTTGAAGGTAGGAGGGGTCACAGTATCAAAGGAGGTGACTCACTAGTAATAACAGTGGACACTTGTCACTCTGGCAGGCACTGCTTTGGCTGCTTTACACATGTAATTTCATTTCTTCCCCACAAAAAATCCAGGCGGTAGGAACAACCACCTCCCACACTGACAGAAGGGAACTCAAACCCTGGAAAGTGAAACACCTTGCTCACAGCCCCTCAGCCAGTGACAGTGGTGGTCAGCGTTAGAACCCAGCAAGCTGGCTCTAGTGTGACTCCTCAGTCACTCTCCTATGGGTGGGACTTTTCACAGGCTTTAGGCTTGACAGAAGAGTCAGATAGAGGAAACCTAATTAAGAACTAAAGAGTAAAACAAAAACAGCTGGCAAGGACTGCTGATTTTTCATCTTACAGTTGTGTAAGGGCAAAGGTAAGGAAGCAAAGAAGAACTTGGTGGGAGGGAAGAGGGACTTCTTTCTGACGGGAGGATAGGCCGCCTGATCAGCAAGCTGGGGGGAAAATATCTGCCATTCCTTGTGGCTGGGGATGGGATTAAGTCCACACTCTCCTCCCTGGCCTCAGGAGGAGACCTACAACCTGAGCTTTGTGCAAACAGCGGCTTTCTTCCAGGCCCAGGGATGGGGTCCTGATGGCACAACACCCTGTGGGGCCAGTGTGCAGCCCCTAAAGAGGAGACAGGCTCAAAGCCAACAGGAACTCGCCCCATGGGCTGGGGAGATGCTGCTGAGCCAGAGGCAGTGCTCAGATGAAGGCAGGTAGGAAACGGTGAGCCCCACATTGTCTCTAGAAACCGACAAGCCCCCAAGCCAGGTCTACCTGGAGGCTTCCCAGCTACACAGATCCTGCATTTCTTAAACATAAGTTTAATCTGGGCATTTTGGGCTTTGATTCTATCAAAGGCAACTAGCAGAGGTAGGTCTGACACACCAGCAAGGACAGAAGCTCTGCCAAAGATCTGCTGGGCGGCCTCTTGTCCATTCCTGGCAATGTGCAGATGGAGGCTCTGTGCTTCTGGGACTTTCGGTTTCCTCTGCATCCCCCCTCCCCCGTGCCTTTTTTTTTTTGGTATCGGGAATCAAACTCACAACCTTGTGATTGCCAGGCAGGCATTGTACCCCTTAGTCATATCCACAGCCCTCCCTCTGCATTTCCTGCATTTTGACAGAAGTCACAGCTCTGAAGGACCTTCTGTTAGAGACACCTGCAGTGCTCTGTATCAGAGGCCTGACCACAGTTAGTGACGCCGCCCCAGAGCCCTGAGATAGCTGTTTCAACAGGAACTGGATCTCTTTGCCTTTGTTCCTTGTCCTGAGTGCCCTACAGGATGGAGGTCCTTTGGTATCTACTGGCAATAACTGCCCCTTGCTTTAGCTGCTGCAGGGAGTGCCCTGAGCTATCTGAGTCCCTCATTCTCAGGACAGGGTGCCCACTGAGACCTCACACTGGCAGGGAGTCATCACTCTATCACAACTGGGAGCCACAGGGATTTTTACTGTGGGGTTAGTTTCTGTGTGAATTAAAGAGCTCAGACAAAGGGCTCTGAGTGTCCATGCAGGGATTCAGCCTTGCAATGATCTGCAGGCCTCTGCCCATCTGGAAGTCCCTTTGATATCCACCAAACTTATACAGTCCTTTCCTGTCTCACTGAGGTTTCATCAGTAGTAACTTATTTGTTTATTCCATCTCTAAATTACTTGCCCATACCCACTGTGCATGAGGAAGAAACTTGCTTATCATTGCTGTGAGTTCCTGCCTTTATTTTTGACCCAAGTAATCCTTTGTCTTTCCCAAAAGACGGCTTTGTTATCCACATCAGAGCAAGAACACCTCAAAAGAAACTTCCCTGTTAATCTGTGTTTTTCACAAAAAAGAAAAAAAAGAATCCTTTCAAGACCCACATACTCACTGAAATAGCAACTCACTGTTCTCCCCCACCTCACCCCGCACCTTTCCAACATACAGGTTTCAAGTAGGAAACCAGCAGTGAGCATTTGCAATTCCTTCCCTCAGCTGTTTCTGTCAGGGCAGAAGGCAGAGCACCTTGAGCTCAGTTACTCTTGCTGTCACTTGTAAAAGCTGAAACCCACTATTTATTCAAGTGAGAGAAACAAAGGCAAAGGGGGACAGAGATTCTTGTATGCACAAAGGCTGGCCAGTCCTCCAATGAGCAGCTCTTACATCTGTCCCATGACCCTGCCCAGGGAGATGATTGCAGCGGCTCACACTGGCCATGGAAGCTGACACCATCCTATGGAAGAGACCATGAAATGCAGGGACAAAGGCCAGCTTAGCATCTGACTGGCAGCCTCGGCAGGCCTCTCCACTCCCTGGACACTTTGCACAGATTTTGGATGTCTGGGAAAGAAAGTGAAAGGAGGAATACACAATAAATTATTTCACTTAGGAGTATAGTCTCAAAGTCCATCTTTTTAGCTATAAATGTCTCCCATTTAACCTTCTTTATGACTGAGTAGTTCTCCACTGTATTAAAAAAAACCCCATACCTTTTTTATCTTTTTGTTGGCTAGTGGGCATTTGGGCTGTTTCCAAGATTTAGCTATTACAAATTGCCACTATAGACATGGGTGTGCATATATATTGCTATGGTATGATGCTTTAGACCATATTTTTAAGTGAAATAAATTGGACACATATGTGTAAATATCACATTCTCTCTTTGGTGTGAGAAACTGAATGTATAAAAAAGAACCAAAATGTTAATAGATATTGTGAAATAGGAAGTAATTGTTCAAAGGGAAAAGTGAATGGAGAGGGGATGCTAGGGACAAGAAAAAATGAGAAAAAAAAAAAAGGATAAAATGGAAACAAAGCTTTGTAAATAAGGAGGGGAAGAGGAATTGGAAGGAGGGGAAGGAAATGGGAAGACATCATCTACAGGTACAAGTTCCCTGTGATGAATGTGATCGTTATGAATATCTAAATTGTACCAATAAACTTAATTAAAAAAATAAATTAAATTTGCAACCAGTCCATACGGTTCTCCCGTGGCTCAGTGTGTGGCTCAGTTGGTAGAATGAGACACAGAGCTGCTATGCTACTATTTTACTTTTTAAATCATTTTCAAGCATTCTTTGCTTATCTAATGAAGATTCATTAGTATGCACCTTGTTTACCAACATTTGCTTCAGAATTTTGAATCTCCTTTCAGAAAAATCTCTTGTTCACTGATATCTTATAATCCAATCTTTTTATAATTTTCAATGTACACAAAATTACAGAGAATAGTAAAACAAATACACATACCCATCATCTAGCTTTATAATTATGAAACTTTTTGCTAATTCTGTTTTATCTAACACCATATTTTGTTTCCTTAGAGGATTTTAAAGTAAGTCTCAGATGCTTGAGATTCTACTTGTACAGTACATTAATATGCATCTTTAATATACAGGACATTTTATGAATATAAGATTTCCAGTGCCTTTATCTTAAGTTGAATGTTAATTTCTTAACTAAAAATGCAGTCAATATTGAAATTTCTCTGATAGCTTAAGACACGTCATTTATAATTGTTTATTTTAATCATAACCCAAACAATGTCCATATAGTATATTTTGTAGCCTAAGAAAAAAGCCATGGAGCAGCCACACCTACATTTAAATTATGGTGCAAGAATGTATGGAAACCGCCTTTGTTGCTGGAAACACGCTTTCTGAACACAGACTGTGCAAACCTGGACAGGCTTCCTGACCATGGAAAATTTAATTTCTACTGAACTAGTGAAGCAAAATTTTGAGCTATGTATGGCAACGGCAAACTAAACTTCATTTAAATGATTTCTTTTCAAACCATAGATTCGGTATACTTTCTCCATCTCTAACCGTCAGCCACATGGTCTTGTTTTGAAGTATTTAGGGCACCTGCTACTTGGGCTGCTGGAATTTTATATTTATGCACACAGAACAGCCTGCTAGGGATGTACTGATTTTTCTACAGCAGTTTCAAGACACTGTGTTTGCAAATGTAGCACAGAAAGCCCACTTTTTATTTAGTAAGAATGTGAGTTCACTCAAAAATGGAGAAATTTACTCTTGCCACAAAATGAGAACCCAAAGCGGGCATGTGGTAGTAAAGGCCAACTGCTGTCTTTGCAGACGAGTCGGCAGGTATTGGCACAAGTTGGTAAAATTTTAGCAGGGAAAATAGGTACCTTTTCCTCTTAACAGAATATTTGTAGCCCTTTGACTTAAATAATGAAAATCTGAGGAATGGCTCACTTCAGAAAGGGTGTTCACTTATTACTAGTTGTCTTTACTCATCAAAAAAGAAAGATTTTACCAAAACCTCAATGTGATATTATCCCATTTTAACTGGTGACCATAAACGATCAGGAAGTAAAAAGCGTTGGCCAGGATGCAGAGAAATGGGAATCCTTATGTTCTGTTGCTAGGAATGTAAAACAGTGCAGCAATTGTGGAAGATAGTATGGTAGTTTCCCCCAAAATAAAATGGAATTACCATGTAATACATTAATCCTTCTGGACATATATCTAAAGGAATTGAAAGCAGGATCTCAAACACGTATCAGTGCATCCATTTTCTCAGTAGCTTTATTCACAACGGCCGAAAGGCAGAAGCAACCTAACTGTCCCATGATTGATAAATGGATAAAAGACAGTAACGTATGCCTATGATGGATACGATTCAACTCTAAAAAGGCAGGAAACTCTGATACTTTTTAAAAAATGGATGAATCCTGACACCATCCTGTTAAGTAATAAATCAATCATGAAGAGACAAATAGTGCATTATTCCACTTCTGAGGTGCCCAGAGTAATGAAATTTATTGAGATAGAAAGTAGCATGGTGGTTCCTGGGCTGGAGGGGAAAGAAATGGGGAATTATTGTTTAGTGGGTATAGAACTTCGGCTTTGTGAGACGAACGGTTTTGCAGATGAATAGTGGTGGCGGTGCTTGGATGCCAATGTGACTACTTCCTACGACTGCTGTACATGGAGGAATGGTTAGAATGGCAAAATCTTACGTGTATTTTACCAGAATTAAAAACATTTTAAAAATGTATTATTTTAACTATATGAAAAGAACAGTGTGCTCAGTGCTCCACACACCCTGGGGACAAGTGGCATAATCCAAAATTCCAACGAAGAGCCCAAAGACTCTCTGTCCCCAGGATTCCCTGCTGTCTCTCAGGAGAGAAAAGTCCTGCCTTGTCTACTCGGAGGGCTTTGTTCCTCAGCAGAGGGGTCTTACTGGGGCTGAAGAGAAAGTAGCAAAGCCAATGACTGATCCTGTAAGAGGGAAAATGGGCTCTCATGACTGCCCAGAAGATTCATGACTAAGAGGAGAGAGAAGTTGGACCACGTGGCAAGCTCTGGGCCTATACACACTAGAGGATCCAAATATTTACTTACTCAGGAAAAGGTTTAAACTTTTTGTAATTCAACAGTTACTATAAAAGCACCTTTAGTACTACAGGTAGGCTGATATATAATTTTGGAATTCTGTCTCTAGCACACACAACTCAATGTCTACTAATTGGATGACTATGGTTAAAAACTAACACAGGAAGTTCTAGGCAGTTCTGGCTCTCAGATGGCTGAGTGAAAGCTGGTCACTCAGCCATCTGGTCAAGGTAAGTTTATGGGACATAATGACCAGATTTCAAAATCCTTCATCTTTATGTTTTAAAGAAGTTAAGTCACTAAAGTACATGTGCCTTTCCTCACTTATTCTCAGCAGAATAAAAAGAACTAAACAAACAACTCATTGCTCACTCACAGAAAACAAACCCTACCATCTCCAAGTTGTGCTTGGATACATCAAGAGATGACACTCATGTCATTACATAACTCAACCCAAATAAGTCAATTGATTTAATAAATCACAGAGGAATTAAAGTGCAATAACAGTAAATTCCAAAAACTTATCCAGTTAATATATTGAATTAAATATTGCCAATCTCTAGAAAGAGATCTTATGCCAATGGATTTTAAAACAATTTTGTTCTCATGTATTTTTCTTTTCTGTGCAACCAGACCTCTGCCATCAATTTGCTAGAATAATATGCTGTATGCACTGTGGCAGGTTAACAAAATTGGATCTAACAGTCTCTTAGCAACTAAGTGCAGATGCTTTTGAAGTCCTTTGGCTTATACTCTTTGTGATGCTGGTCAATGGCTGGAAGTTTTTTTAGAATGGTGATGCTTCAGTTAATGTTTCATGAAGCTTTACCTAAATTGATGATTTATAGCCTCAATCAGCATTCGAGAAATTTTGAAGTGTTACAGTCCCAAATTCTGAAAGGTTAGCTCCTTGCTAGAAATAATATGCATAATGTTGGAGTAATGCTAGATTCTAAAATTTATCATTAATGAAATATATACAAAGGTAAGGTAATTTTACAGACAGACATCAGTTTAAAAAATTAGTTATAGCATTCTTCAAAGCCATAACATCAATTACTATTCACAGACATCTGTATTGATTTAGACATTTGTTTCAAATGCTGCCATTGGTAAAATGGCCTTCGTTTCTTCACTTAAAAGTAGAATGATGAGCTGTACAAAGGAGGTGGAATGTCTTTTTATCACTTACCCAGGTTTTGCCACATGCTGAAAATTTCACAACCCATTGTTACCCGCATGTCACCATACCTGTAATAGAACAGAAGTCAAGCCTGACACAGAGCCTCCAGAACATAGAAATATTTGTCTTTTTTAAGAATGCAATCTAACATTCTGGATTAAATGACAAGACTTTTTAAAGATGTTTATTTTCGTGCCTTTCAATTAGATCTGCACATAAACATTTTAGTAAAACAGATGTTTCATAATTTTTTATTGTTGTTGCTATACTAATTTTGAGTCCTGAAAGATTCAGGGCAAAAGATTTCCATAAAAATTGCTTGTTGTCCTTTTGGTCACTGCTTTTCCACATGTTATTTCCAGTTACGGACATTCTGATCTGTGACTCATTTGGATAAACACTCTTTAAAAGGCAACATTTCCCACCCAATTATACACTGGTACTTACTTTTCTAATACCTTTTTCTTTTTGGAAGGTGTGAACATTTCCAGCTGCAGACACAACTGGTTTATAAAAATGACTGCGAGGTAAAAGTATGAGTCCCAGATCTAAAATGAGAACAAGATATTTCAACACTACTGTGCTACAGAAATATTTACATGTAAAGTGGCATGACACCCTTCTCTATGCTTCAAAAGTCCTAAGTGGATGGAGGTTAAACTGAACTAAGCGTGGCCATGACTTGATAACCATCCAAGCCAGGCACGAATACACAAGTGATCATTATACTAGTTTTTCTACTTTTGTACAATATATGCTTTGAATTTTCTATAGCAAAGAAGTAAACTAATTAAATGAATATTAGCTATTTAAATATTCCTTCAAAGCAGAATCCTAGGCTCCATGAGTGCTCTGGTATATGCTCAATGGTAAATGTTTTGTTCCTCTTGTAACGTGTCTGAGTATCTCCAGAGAGGTGCAGATTACTTTATTCCTGTGTGAATTCAGTTTTGGAGCTCCTTTTAATACAGAACTTTAAAAAAAGTATATATATTTCCTTGGATATGTTAGTTGCCTTAAGACAGTATTCAAAAGTTCTCTGCCCAAATCTTTTGAGGCTATATTTTTCTATTCCAGATATATCAGAAAGAGATCAGAATGCAATTTCCTCATACAAAGTTACTAAAACTCATACAAGACATAGTGCAAGGAAACAGTGTCTATTGCTAATATCACACAAAATTAAAGACAAATAAACTAGAATATGACAAGGAATGGTTGTAACATGTAAAGTGCTCTTACAAATAAAAAACTATGATTTGTAAGATATGAGCTTTAGTCAATAACTAGTAACTAGTTAACAACTAATAATTAGTAAATGCAAATTAAAGAAGAAAAGTTTTCCCCTTTTACAACTGTGAAAAACAAAAATGAAACAACAAAACGAGAACAAAAAACTTGTTTCTTCTTGTGCTTGTGTACATACAGAGAAACAGGTAGTTAAATATAATCTGTACAACCTTTAAGTCAACAATTCCACTAGTAAATATTTATCTGAAGAAATAATTAGGGACATATGCCAAGCTTGATTTTGTAAGGATGCACATAAAAAGGGTAATTTATAAGATTAAATAAAAAAAACAAGTATCAAAAAGTAAAGCTTTAATTGTTTGATATATCACTATAAGTTATAATTTAGGAAAACAGGTAACCATTAAAATTCCATTTTTATTGTACTTTTTTTTGGTATTTTCTACATAACCAAATACCAAATTTTATTACATGTATGAAAAATGTTGTTCAAAAAAGAATAAAAAACAAAATGCCAAAATAGAACCCTTATCAATCTTTGTTTGGGGGGGGGCTGGGTATGAGGGATTGACCTCACGACCTTGTGCTTGGCAGGCAGGCACTTATGCTGATGAGCTAAACCCCCAGGCCCTGATCTTTGTTTTCTATTTATCATTTGGCACTTAAAAAAACAGTAATTGAGAATCTGTCGGTTCTCTGGTATATCATCATATGTACTATATAGAGAATTCTAAATCTTACTAACTTTGCATATTTTTTTCATAAATTCAGTCTAAAAAATTGGAAGCTAAAGAAGGGAGGAAAGTGTTTATAAATTTTTTTTCATACAAACTCTATTTTTAAGAAGTCTTGAAAACTTTGTGTTCTAAGTTGCCTTTGTCATGCACTGTAATCATACAGGAAAAAGTAAGAATTAAATTTTATATTAACAATGAAGACCTATCTTCCTTTAAGCAGCAATTTCCACTAGGCTGAGAAATATTATTATAGCCCTACCTTAAGAACTGTTCTAGTGTTATTCATAGTTAAAATAATAGAGCCCAGAAAAAAAAAAAACCTGGTAATTTCCTAAAATACAATGTGAATCTTTTAGCCTGGGGCAGAAGGGATACTTACCTTATAGTCAAAGTTTTCATTTAAGAAGTTTTTACGAAGTGCATCTGAGAGGTACAGAACTGTAGTAATAATAACACTAGAGATAAAAAGAATACATTTTAAGTTGAAAACTTTGCCTTAGTGAAAATCATTTAATAGATAAGATTGCCTTAGTGAAAATCATTTAATAGATAAGAATCAAAAGCAAGTGAGATAAAAGAAAACCTCCTTCAAGTGCTTCAGTACGCACTTGAATGTTAGATAATTCAAAAGAGACATCAAGCAAAAAAAGAAAAAAAGAAAAAGAAAATTACTGAAGTCAGTTTCTTTGTAAAATGATACATAGAAAGATCTATAAGAATTTACAAGACTCAGAAATCCATTAATATCCTGATGTCTTGCATATTTTTATTAATGTCTGAACAAAGCAAAATGTTTAATACCAACCTAAAATTCCATACTTGACTATCATGAAGGACATGGAGCCTAAGATGAAACAGGACAAAGTGAAAGACTACACCATGTGTTTATTAGAGGTGTTCTTGCTGTTCTCCCCCATTTAAGGTACTGGGGGGGGGACCATCAGAACTAGGGGAGGAAGATTCACTCTCTCAGGGTGACAAGACTGCTGCTTAAGAAACAACAGTGACCGAAACTGTCTCTAACCCAGGACTAAGCCACGTGAAACCACGAGTGTCACAGCCATTTTGAGAAAGGAGCAGTGCCAAGACAGGAGAGTGGACAGCCTAACTGGTGGCTGTCCAAAGCCATGTGTGTCTTGCTTGGGAGAGTGGTGGGCATGGTTGCCTTGTTCTAAAGTTTTGATTTGTTCAAAATCTGCTCATTTTTACAGCCAGAAGAATACACAGTATGTTCAAAGCTGAATGTGTTTCCAATTTAATGTGAGGTATAACATTATATTGAAAGAAAATAAGTCAAACCCCCCGCCACTACTATAAACTAAACACCAATACATAATGCTTGGTATTTAACACTGGCATTTTCTGAGACGCATGCACAATATGGTGTTATGATGCAATGAGTCCCAGTTCTTATCATAGTATGTAGGACTGAAGGGTAAGTTGTATGAACCTAGATAAAACAAAACAAAACAAAACAAAACAAAACAAAACAAAGATTATGCTCCTTGGTTACAGTACTAATAGAGATCAGATGAACATTTATTTATTAGAAGAATATTTATCATCCTTGAAGGATATATAAATGTTCATTACTGCTATCATCCACTGAAAAATTCACTGTTACATCCTTCTTATGGGATAGGAAAACACTAGAAAAGCTAAGGCTTTGAGTATTTGAAGGCAGAAATTCAGCAAGCTAAGGGGAAGAGAAGGGAATACTATTCATAGGCATCTGGTCTACCGTGATCAGGAACTATGTCACATCCATGTGTATTTTATAATGTGTCATTTATATCTTCCAAAGAATCCTGCTGTGAAAGTTATGTATAGGAAAATCCATGAGACTGAGGATTCCTGTGGTTTTTTCAGCCCCCAAAATAGCAGATATCATCTTAATTTCATATTAAAGAGATAAATCATTGCAAATGACTGTACAAAGTGGCAATTTTCCATAGACTCTAGGAAAATCACTGATAATTGAAAAAAATCATTGAGGTTCCCAAAATACTTTACTCAAGTTTTACTATGTAAAACTAAATCTTAATTATTAGAAAAGGAAATTCTATCAGGCAAGGAAGTGGTTCTTTGCCTTCCATCCAATAAAAGATCACTGAACATGTAGGTTTAAAGAATAAAATTTTTGAAGGCATTACATGGTTGCTCAGTGGTAGAACACGTGCTTAGCATGTGCAAGGCATGATTCAACCATGAGCAATGAAAAAAAAAGAAAGTAAAAGAAAAAATTTATCCTTTAGTGTCTGTAAGCACAAACTTTCTACTCTGATGCTCAATGGAAATAAACACAATCCCAATATGCCTGGGTTTCCACCTTTTGACCAACAACACTGGCTTGGACTGTTGTTCAGAAATAATAACCTCTAAGATTAGAGAAACAAGGCACAGCTGGGATTTAAACAATTGGGCCTCAGGTCCTAGAAGGGAGCTGACAAGCTCAAGCTTTCAACTGAGAAATTATTCTGCTCCAGGATTATCAAACAGGTTTTTATATACTGGGTCCCAATCACAGACACACACAATATTCATGGCTTCTGGAACTGCACTTGCTGAGGAACAATGAACCCCTGTGGCCTTGCTCTGGAATGGTGAGTCCCGGGTGGGCCATGCACTAGAATCACTGGGCTTCTAAACACAGATACCTGGATCTCACCCAGACAGCCTGAAGGCTGGTGTGGGGTACACACCAGACCTGAGGCTTGTCAAAGCCCCTAGGTGACTCTCACATGTGCCCAGATATGTACATTATCTAACATGTACATTGTTTCTCAGATGTTAACAGGTCCCTGTGACCTAATCATGATCCTGAGCCTTGAGCTTGCTGTCTCTAACAAGTTTCAGTGATGCTAATGCTATTGAGGCCTGAGAGCATGGATTGCTAACAAGCTTCAGTTGATGCTAATGCTACTGGTCCCCCAGCCCAACACCAGAAGAGCAAGGCCTGGGGAGGCCTGCATCAAGAAACAACCACCTTCTAGCATATTCCACTTAGTATTCTTCTGACTTCTAGAAGTTCTGACTTCTATGGTCCTTTAATTTGACCAGCGGACCTTATTTCTAGATTGAACACCTCACCCTCTAGCCAGGGCTGCTTCCTCATCGCACATAAAGAGGCCCACGGTGTAGGCCCAAAAGCTTTTCAGGGGATTTGGAAAATACCGAGACCTAAAGAAATGTTATAAAACCAAATTACAACTGTGAAATAAAAACTAAAAAACATTCTACAGGATGTAATGCTGAACTTTATGAAGTGTTCAATTTGATATTCACACACTTTTTCCTCTGAGAGACAATTACAACTTACCTTTGGTTACTTCATAAGCTGAAAAATCATAACTGAGTAAAATAAAGTGACTTCTCTACAAGCCAATAATTTAACAGTAAAATGTAGAAGATGTTTTTAATTCTTTTCTTTAGCAAAAATATCTACTGTGGCATATAAATCTACTTAATATATTTGACATTATGAGGAATAGGTCATCCAAAAATAAGACTTCTTAGGGCTACAAAGATCTTAAGTGACTTTTTTTTTTTTTTTTTGGCAACAGGGATCGAACACACGACCTCACGCTTGCGTACTTCAAACACTTCATTGATGCCTAGTCCCAGAGGCAGCTCCGAAGCTGTCCACAGTAAGTCAGCTATGGAAAGGGACCTCTCACAGGTCCCCAAGCCAGTAAAGGCATTTATGTATTACTGCCTCTCCACTGTGCTGGGTAATTGTGGAGCTGAGGGACTTTCTTTATTTGTTCCAGTTTATCTAAAACCATGTGGCTCCCTCCTCTGGCTTCATCCATTTTCTCCTGATTCAGTTTCTGAATACCAGGCTATTTCAAATCTCAGGGCTCCAACTTAATAGCTGAGCAAAGTCTGTAATCTGCTACCATGAATGGTTTTCTGCCACAGAAATTTAGACACAAGGATTATTTGTGACAACCATAATCTATGGGCACAGAATAAAACAAGCAAGAGGAACCAATGCACAGGGAATACATTATTATTCATGGCTTTCCAGTTGCTACCTTATTCTTCAATTTAGGAATTATCTTCAGTCAACCCTATTTCTCCCTGTTAATGCCACATCCTCACAGAAAACTCGTCTGCTGCAATTTGTTCTTTGGAAAGCTCTTCCTGCCTAGTCATCTACTTAAGCATAAATAGCTCCAAAAACTCATCCATGGACCAAGAGAAACACCCTGTGGATAAATGGAGTATCAACAGTTTTGAGGTTCACACACTGAAGGACTAAGAACATCTAAACCTGGAGTGCCACTTCACTACAACCTGGTGGGTTAAGCGGGGACAACAGAAATCAGTTCAAGGACACTTAGTGAAGGTAAATCTCAGCCACTGAGGGAATTCATCCACATGAGTGCTTCTCCCATGGGTAAGAACGACCTGTAGGATGCAAATGTCAGGGCCTCACCCCTGGACATGGAGTGGTGGGTTTCTGGCAGGGCCTGACTAGGTGATTCCAATACTTGATCTGTCCTTTCTCGTTCTCAGGACTCATGTTACAGACAGACGGGAAGACACTATTATGGCTTGGATCTAAAGTGGGCCCCAAAGCCTGACGTGCCTGGAAGATGATTGGATTATGCTGTCAGGAGCTAGGGCCTGGTCTGAAGAGATAGTCACTGGGGTGTCATCCAGAAAGGTGTATCTTCACCTCTCTCTGCTTCCTGGCCGCCAAGATGTGAGCTGCTTTCCTTCACCAGACTCTTCCACAATGCCATCCTGCCTTGGGGCCAGCTGCTTAGGCCTCAAGAAACATGAGCCCTCTTTAAATTGTGGGTGTCTGGTATTGTGTCTCCATGTGAGAAAGTTAACTACGACAAGACACATATGGGCCAGAATGTAGAGAACAATGATATCTGAGGAATCTGGTCTTGTATATTAAAGTAAGTACTGCCTATGAAGCACCTAGTTTACTGTTTGTTGAATGACTGTAGTTTCATTAGGATATTTGAATCTGTATTTTGTAATACTTTACCAGATTAGATAATTCTAAAACATGAAGTTTGTTTGAAGAAAATACTATAATTGGACAGGCAAAGGTGATGCATGGATGGGACTAGGAAAGGGAGTGACTTTGCTTTTTGTCAATGAAGCAGTGCAATGCAAGGGAGGCAAAGAATGGTGAAGGTGGAGATGCGGTGATTCTGAAACTGTCAATCAGCACTCCACAAGGAGGTACTAGTAGGACATTAGTCTGGTGGCAACAATCCCTATTTCAATGCAATAGGTCCAACCCTAAGGTTCAGGTGTCCTCATGAATGCCTCAAAACTCACCCAGAGATGCAACATGCAAGCATTTGGAATAACTATTCAACACACTCATCAGCTTTGATAAAAATCAGTATCTTACTCCTCCCATGCTCACTCATTAGGCTTATTGCACTTTAGGGATAACCATCCTGAATAGGAACAAATGCAGCAAGTGTACCAGTGGACGCTCAATAGATACCCACTGTGCCGTTAGACTTTCTGGGGCTGCTATGGCAAAGCCTGTCTTCCTTCCTGTCACTATGGACATGTGGCCACTGCTCCCAGTTGAGGCACAGCTTTCTTGGTGTGCACCAGGTCAATACTACTGTAAGTGTGGTAAACCTCCTTCATGGAGAAACTTACAGAAAACTAACGCCAGGCTTGCACAACAGGCTTATTTTCAGGTGCAAGGTCACTGTGGGCAGGAAATGGAGAATTTCTGGAATGTCACATACAGTAACATTGACTCCAGTGCCATCTCCCCTTGCCGACCAAGGAAAGTACTCTTTACATTAGCTCTGTTTTCTTTAGCATCATTAATATTTCCATACTTACAAGGCCATCCCTGCTAGTAAATCAAAATGCTACCTTAACCCATAGTTTGAAAAGAACCCAAGACCTCCAATCTCCTTCTAAACACACCCTTCTCTCTCTGTTCCCCTTTATAAGAAAACTCTTTAAAGAGCTGCCCACGAGTACCATTTCCTGTCTGCTCTTGAATTCAGCCTTTTATTGCTATTGCTCCATGGAAACAGCACTTGTCAAGGTCCCCAGTATTAGCACACAACCAGATCCAGGGCTAACGGCTGGTCCACATCACTCCCAATCTCCCAGCGTTCAATATTCCCTTCCTGAAATGCTTTCTTCACAGGACAGCACACTTCGCTGGTTCTCGCCTTCCACTACAGGCTTCTCCTGTGCACCAGGCACTGCTCTACTGACCTTTAAATGTTGGTACGCACAGGGCTCAGTCCTGAGTCATTTCACTTTTCACGCTCCACTTTCTACTTGACTGAGAAGTTCCACGGCCTCAAATCCTAGACACTTATGGCCCTAGCAAAATGTCTCCAACCCTAACTTTTGCCCTGACTGTGGTCGGCCACATCTAGCTTTTTTTTTCTATGTCTCTACTTGGATATAGAACAACACCATACTTTATCTTTTTGTTCAGACCCAAAAATATAAGACCATCTTCAATTACTGTTTTCACTCCTATTTGCAGACCGGTCGTGTGGACGTTTTGTCATCTTTATCTTTAAACCTGATCTTCTCACTACCTTCAGTGTTACCCACTGGCCCAGGTATGAACATCTCTCACCTGGATGGCTGTGCTGAGCTCCTAACTGTTCTCCCTGGGCTCTCTTTTGTCTCTCTACCCACAGGTACCCGGGCTGTGACTTACCCTTTTGTTTGGTTCCTTTCCTCCCCACACTAACAGTCTCTTAGTTCCTCAGGAAGGCCATGTTCCCTCTGACCACAGGGCCTTTGGATATGCTTTTCCTGCTGATGGGAATGGTCTTTCTTTGCTCTCTGCATGTTTGACTGAGTTTCAGCCCGTCATGCAAGATCTTTCCTATTCCAGTCAGAACGAAGTTCCTTTCATAAACACCCTCACAGACTTGCACTTTTGTCTTTACAGTGATTATTTTACATATTAGGCACTGGAAAAAAACCTGCTGAATACATGGGTTAGCAGATGAAGGAATGACCTCCCCTAAGAATCTTCCATAAAACCACTCATTGGCTATGTAGGTTTCATTTGAAACTTAAATTGGCTAAGGTATGTTTGAGGTCAACCTGCATAAAAGACAGACAAAACGAGAACCTGAAATTCCAAGTGAAGGCACAGGAAGTTCTGCTCTCCTCAGTAGATGAGTGTGCTGTAAGATTTAGCTCCTTGAAAATATATAAAGCTGTGATTTTATTTTTGTACTTTTTTAACAATGTGTATGGGAAGGGGGTGGAGAGAAGTTTCTCTCAAACTGTCCTGTATTTTTGGCACTACATTTCCATCTTCCTTCTGTTCCTCCTTTCTCAGACTGACTGAGTTATTACAGTCCTCAGAAGCATCTCCCAGGACCCTGCCACAGGTCCAAGGAGCTTTGAAGCAAGCAAGCGAGAGGGGAAATGTCTTGTTCGTGTGGAATTCAGATTAGCCACACTTGCTGTGTTATAAAACATCAACATTCAAGTAGAAATAAACAAAACCCACACAAAACACCAGGAATCTGGTCACAGCTTTTAGTGGGACTTTGCATACAGCAGGAAAGCTACAAGACTTGAGATAAAATCCTCATAGATGAAAGTCAAACATTTTACTCACTTGAAAACACAGGAACAAAAGACCAAGACATAATAAAACAACATTTTTTTGAGGGATGAACTATTCATCTGAGTTCTAGGGTTGGGCAGTGGTGGCCTTTAGCTAGCTGCTTCAATGGGACACATTGTAAGCACACAAACGGGTTAATAATGCGGAAGTTTAGGTTACAATTCCTCTTTGAAGAAGCCTTGCTACATGTTGTCCAAGAATATTAATACTACGGAAGAAGAGGTGCTCAATTTTAGAGACACAGATCTAATGCCTGCAATTTCACCATTTGGCAAAATGGGAATACCTTCTTCTCAGTGTAGACTCTTTACCACATTTAGAAAAAAAAAGTTTTTTTTAAAAAAACAAACTCCTTTCAGAAACCTACTTTTCTTTCAGTCTGAGAGAAGTTAATAATTTTCACAGATAAAGACAAATACTGAACACTTATTTCTGAACTATCTCATGCCATTTATAAAGCAAGACATTTCTCCTATGCTTCCAAAAACTGAATGGAAAATGGCCAAGCAGGAACAGAAGCAGAGCAAGGAGGGAGGAGGGAAAGGACAGGCAAGTAGAAGCGCACACAGCATGCGGTCTGCTCCAGCTTGGCAGGTGTGCCACCCAGGGAATGCTGACCACATCAATGAGGCTGCCATGGCCAGTGGACAAGCAAAGCCAGGCTGCCATCAGCACTTACTTGGTGGCTCATAGCAAAGGCTGGGGGACCCATTTTTGGCTTTGCTATGGAAGAAATTTTCCATTGAAATATATTACAGAGCTCTCATCTCAACAAAATCGTATTCCTATTTGATTAACACTGTAGATAAAATCTCAAACATTACACATTTATTCAAAAGGACTTCATAGCCTGTTGCCTGCTCATGTGACCATCAGAGTGTTCATTAATGGAATGGGAATTTTTTAGGTGGGCACAGACAGTATTTAATACCAAAAGGCCACATTGTTACCATGGTTTTCACCGACCTCAAGCAGAGCCTTTGTACCTAAGGAAGACAGTGTTAAATTTGCTTGCAGTATCAACCTCTGCCACTGAAAAATTCTAACTGAAGCCAACATGTCGCATGCATGAGGGGCTGGCAGAATGACCAAAGGCTGATGGTATGTGACGATGACCTCAGCTGCCTGGACCCCTTTCCACCTAGCTTCCTGGGTCACTTCACAGCCCTGTCCACTCTCCAGATATCCAGTGTCTGATCACTGGTAAAAAGGCCAGGTCGATGGGCAAAAGCTGTAACTTAAATCTGCAGAATTCAGACATTCAGAGGAACAGACACTTGATTCTACTCACAGTTATCAAATGATATATGATAAATTCTAAAGAAAGCAATTTCACTAGTCTCAATTAATCTTCAAAACGGAAAAGCTGCTCCTGTACTTATGTAAAATACAATATGCCATATTATACTATTTGTTACTTCACTAAGTTTTTAACACATCGTTTTCACACTTCCAAGTCTATAAATGTAGACTGCAGCAGAAGCCCTATTAACACGTCTCATCAAAACTGAATCCTACGTTCCTGGGGCTCTCGCCACCATCCTTCCCAGGCAGCCGGGGCAGACATACAGGGATGCTGGGCTACAGACGGACGAGACTCTAACCTTCACCCTGCACATGAGGACGCGGCTTCTGGAGAGCAAGTGGGGAGCACAAGCAAGGATGGGCTTGGAAAGTGAGGGGGTTAATGATGCTGGGTAAACAATGATTTTCAAGGAGCAGATCAGGCAAGCTTCCTAAATAAGACTTCATCTTCATTCTACACCCTGAGAACAGGGGTACTGGAGGCTGAGGGAACAGACAAGTCCCTGACCTTTTCCCCTGGGATGGTGCTGCGCACACTGCCTGCATCCTCATCTCCCTTGGAGGCTCCTATTCCTCCAAAGATTGACCGCCTATCATCTTTATTTTTTTTCCTGGATATGCTTATAGAAGCTAATTTTATCAACTCCCAGAGATTCAGATTTGAACTTTCTCTCAATTATTTTTAAAATGTCTTTATCTGACCTTCACTTAGAGCACATTTTCAGCTCCTTCCTGCCCATATTACTTGAATGAATAAAATGAAGTCCACTTTTCATGTGTTCAACTCAAGGCTCATATTGTAGTACCAGGGCTTGGAATATAGTAGATGCTTAATAAATTTTGTTGAGTTAAAAAAGAATTAAGAAAGATGAGAAATGATTTTCATGTCAAGCAACAAAGGACTCATTAAATGAACCATGGTACACCTATCCAATGGAAGATTATTCAGCTGTATGAGAAATACAGAAGCATAAGGGAATGAGAGACTTTCTGTCTGCCAGGATTTTTAAGTGAAAGCAATGCTGCCTGCTAGAGTACATATAAAGAAACAGTAGAAGATCATGTGAAACAACAAAAATAATGACTACCGCTATACGCTAGAGTAGGAGGTAGAGAAAGCAGGTAGGAATAGGATTTCAATGCATACCCAGTTATATTGTTTGAGTTTTGAACAACGTCAATACATTCAAAACAAATCATAATTCGGGACAAATAGTAATTTTAAAACAAAAAAGAGAAAAGTTAATTCTGAGGCAAAGCAAAACAAAACAAAACAACTCTATGACTTGGAGGTTTCAAATTTGAGATGAAACTAAAAAGCTCGTTCTGTACTTCTGTCCTTCGCTATACCTTGAGCTGCAATTATTGTCAACTAAAATGTCTTACTTGTTAGCAACCAAGCGCATCACAGTCCAGTCCTTTGGAAACATCTCCGGGCGTATCAATATTCGAAACACAGTGAATATCTGCAGCAGGAAATCCTTGGACAAGGAGGAAAAAGATCATTTTATTGACTTAACATAACTGTCACACCACACACACACATACACAGTGCTGATGTTACCATTTCCAAAGCCATTACAGAGACGACAAGAATCTTACTTTAATAATCTACCTGAGAAAAGGAATTGTCACCTTTCCTATTCCTAGCACTCAAACACATGGGCTTCCTACCATCCTAAGTATTCCCTTTTACTTCACTTTCTCACTCATAGTGGAAACAACTTCATTTCTCTTTATAAGTTCTAAGAATTTAGAATGTGAAAACAAAATGGAAAACTTAAAGATGATTAGCAGCTAAACACATTCCTTTTTTTATAATAGTGTCTTAAATATCAGAATTTTTCAATCCAAGAGAACAAAAAATTGTCCTGATTCAGCTAAGTGGGTGTCAAAATCTAGAGGCGTGTTCATCAAAGCACATTTTAGACAAAAATCTGTTTCTTGCATGTTCTTGAGATACAATACTGAGAAGATGTGTGTAGAGCTTTGGAATCCGAGTGACTTTTCCCATGTATGCTATGCAGACTAAATCAAAATGAGGGCATGTGCTAAGCTCAGGGGCGAGTGCCTACCAACTGTGACTGTATGATACAGTTCTCTCAGACACACCACGCTAGTGGGAAGCAGTATCTACGGAGGTCTGATTTTTAAATTGATTGACTGGGAACAGTACTCCCCTCTCATTTCTTTCTCTCCATTTATTTGTTTTAAGTTGACAGACAACACTGCATAGCTTTACTCTGTACCACTGCATATTTTGAAGTACACTTCAAAATATACATTGTGAAACAGGTGAATCTAGCTAATCAACAAGTGGTACCTGACATAGTATTTTTTAGGTGAGAGTACAAAAACATTCTTGACAAGAAGCTATCCCACACATAGAAAAATCACTTCTTTAAACACAAGAGACAAGGCCTTAAATCTTGTAGTACATGACACTTAAAGTGAAAACAAGAAGATAACGAATCACAGGTAGTAAGTGAAATGGAGGTTTCCCTACTCTAAAAGGGATTGGCTCACCTGGTTTTGTTTTAGATTCATTACCTAGAAAACCTGAATATTTTTTCATAACCTTAAATGATTCTAGGAAAATATATTTCTCTAAAAATCTGACTGAAGGCAATAGTATGTTACTTACCAATTTAAAGAAAACTCAGAACACAACATTTTTATTTATCAAACTCAACAACACATCATGTTAAATGTGTAAACTGCTTGATTATAAGATTATGATTGTCACATAAAGAGAAGATACAAAGAATCTAAAAACTGAGGACCATGTGGCTGCTTTTTGTTTTTCTTTTTTTTCCCTTCTTTTTTTTATTTTACACATTCTAACAGCTTCAATCAAGATCATAAATATTTTGACAAGAATTTATTTCAGCTTCTTTGGCATTAGCACCAAATATGGATATGTAGCAGACAACATATGGAAACAGTTCCACTAGGTCATCTGCCTTTAAATATCCATGTCTACAGAATATGTCTCCAAAAGCAGGAGTAGTTTCCCCAATATATTCCACTGCCAGAGTCAGACAATCTGAGGGCTGAGATGCTAGAGCAGGCACTAAGCACGCCTGAGGCCCTGGGTTCAATACTCACACTCCTGCCCCACTGAGAAAACACTTTACATTCTAGCCACCCCTTGAGACAGTACAAATCCTGTGCCTCTGAAAGTTATTCTAATGGTTTTTAGGTTGATTATTTTGGAGTTCCTCAGACAGGAACACATATAAGCTCTGTAAAAACAGTTTGCACTTGTCTCTGAAAGGTTTCCTATCTTGTAGTATTTGCTTCAATAGATATTTTTTAAAAATCATGAAAGCAGAGAGTGGTTTAGTTTTTTAGTCCACAATCAGGGAGTTTAAATGATTTCTAAAGTAGTAACATTTCATCTTCTGGCCTCACAACTTTTACCAGCACTGGAAATAGAGGTAGCATGTTTAGTGGTGCTGTAGGTTTTATAAGTATGGGCTGGGCTGGGAATGAGATGTCAGTTACAAAACTGGCTGAAAAAAAATGGTTACCAGAGGCAACATCTATCCTATGGGCTAGCAACTTTGGTTGTTCTTTTCCAATGCTGGGGACAAAGAAAATGTTATTCCAGATGTCGGACCTGGAGGCAGATAACATGTTTCTGTGCTATCTCTTTTTCCAGTTCCCATTTATCTTACAAAAAACAAGGATATAACAGTACTTTATTTTGTACACATGCCCATATTGACATAAATTTTTATTTCCCCCAAGAAAATTTTTTGGGGTCAAGTTTTCTAAGTTCTATATTTAAATTTATTTTATGGAACCAAATAAACCAAAACAAAAAAACAAACAAAAAAACCCCATTATGCTGAGAATTGGAAAATCTAGATTTTAATTCTGACTCTGCAATTAAATACCTCATGACCTTTGCAACTTATTTAATTTTTTTGTAACCGAGCTCTCATTCTTGGAAAAGATGAGGGCTTGTCACAGTGCAAGGAAATTTTTAAAAAATCAATATGATCATTTACCTATTCATGTTGTACTTTCCAATTTTTCTTATTTCTACACTATTCGTTAATATCACATTGGATCAGGTTGGAGATTTAGCTCAGCGGCATAAGCAACTACGGGGCAAGTGCGAGGTCATGAGTTCGATCCCCGGTACCAAAAACAAAACAAAACAAAAACAAAAACAAAAAAAACTCACTGGATCACATTGGGGTAGCACAAATACTTTCCAATGTGATATTTATATATACTTTAGTTTAAGAAGTATTTGTTTCCTCTTCCACTCTGTTCCACAGTTGTAAATCAATTAGTAAGACCTGAATGCTACATTCATAGCATCTCCTCCCTCCCCCAAACACTGGCATTTGCTTGTCTGTCCTTTATGTACTTTTCAACTCTGGGCATTTCACTAAATGTGTGCCTTTGCTTAGACAGATACAATTATTTTGCACATTTAATTTATAGATTCTTTTGATAGCACAAAAACACATCCATGGCTACAGCACTCTACAACAAAAGTAAGTGCTTCACATGCCACTACTTAAAATTGACAGTTTGGGAATGGGTTTCTGTTTGTTTATGTACTAGAACATGGTGACTTAACCTTATTACTTGTATTTTTCAAATCAGGACTCAAAAAAGAGAAAAGGAGGTGCTACTTTAGAGAATTACTTTTTCTGTAGCCCAAGAAGTTCAAGTAAGAAATTATTGTGAAAATCTTCCCCAAAAACCCTATCTTCAAACAAACAAAAAAGGAATAGTTGCTATGATTTTTGAAATCTTCACAGACATTTATTCATTTATAAATTTTGAGTGCTCTACTACATGCTAGGCACTGTGTTGGATGCTGGGGATACCTAGTAAGGCAGAAAACATTCCTATATTTACTTGTACAGCAAATATTTATGGAGTGCCTGTGGCAAGACACACCATGCAGGTCAATGCAATGATTTCTTTGCTTTCACGGAGCTTGTGACTAAACAAACGTGAACCTGCTAACCACACAGCTGTATACACACTTCAGGGACTCAGATCAGACTGTGAGGCAGAAGTACAACATTTCCAAACAGGGAAGGGAGGCTCGCACTGCAAAGGGGACCAGCAAGAAAAAGGATGGAAGATTAGTAGGGAGAAATAAAAGATAAATGAGGACAAAGACAAAAAGAGCTCAAAGAAATACATGATATATAGACAGGCATAAATAAAAGCTAAAAAAAACAACCCAAAACAAAACAAAAAACACCTCAAACTCTTCTATGGTAAGAAGTTGGAAAATTTACCCAAAAGGCAACATGGAAACATTGAAGAGTTTTAGGTAAATGTGCAGATGTGTAGAGGGTCACACTTGTGTTGCTCTGAGTACCACATAAAAAGGGTTTTGCAGTTACATATGATACCATGATATGAAACTGGCAAAAGACAGAAATCAGGTTTATGAGACTGAATTGGTAAAACACAGAAAGAGAAACTGTTAGACCATGAAACATGAGTTAAGATGTCTAGAAAATAAAGTATTTTGAGGCAGACAGACTGATCAAGAGCAATCAACAGAAAAGAGTCTTCTGGAAACATTCCTTTTAGTTATGATTTAAAGTACAGTCAGATGTTATTTTTAAAATGTGCTATAAAATTTAAAAGTATAATACCTTTGATATAGGTTCAAAGTCAATTAAAGAGAATTAGTAATTATTATCTACATCATTAAAATTGAATCTTTGAGTATTCTTGGAAATAATTCTAAAATGGTCTTCAATCTTTTGAATGCAATACAATTATTTTTATTAAATTAATATATTAAAACAAAGACAGTAAGTCAAAATAATTATAGAGGAAAATATGCTTTTGTTGAAGCAAGCAGAGTTTTATTAAAAGGACTCATTCATGCAATAAAGATTTTATGTTCTACATTTCTGTGCTTACCAAAGACATGCTCCCTGGCTCTCAAAAGAGCCCACAGTCGTGGAAAATGCAAGCAAATAATCATAGTGTACTGTTGTAAGATATCAGAGAAGGTGGACTACAGCCTGTGAAGGCTTCATCAAGAAAGGGACATCTGACCTGGATTTTGTAGTATGAGCAGAAGTTAGGTAAAAGATGAACAGGATTACATACTTGAAAATGAGGTTGTGGTGGAATAGGCATTTTTAATAATTCTTTATTATTAAAAAGAACTAAAAATCAAATAGATGATTTGTAAGGAATATGTAAGTGGTTCTAAGTGGCTGGGGTGAAGAATTTTTCGAAGGGGTTGGAGGATAACACAGCTGAATGGACTGAGGAAGGTAACAGAGATTGCACTTTGCCCTGAAGCTAACGGCAAGTGCTCAAAGTTTTCAAGTTGGATTAAGCCTTAATCAAGTATGATTCTTTGAAGTCTTGTGGGTCAGTATATGGAAGATGATGAAAAATTGTAACAGTGCTGTACTTCCAGAATTTGTATAATTTCACACTTACAGCAAGATTCCCATGATTCTATATGAAAAGTCATAATCAACAAAGAACAGGGAGTCTCATGCTGGATACACATAAAATACCAACAATAGGGACAAAACTTTAGCCCCCAGAATACAGTGGGTGTATAATATAACGTGACTGACTATACAAGAAGAAAAAAAATACTTAATCACTACCTCATATTGGCTTTTGTTCATTTTAAAATAATGTAAAGTTCTATGGGAACTTAAGGAAAGGAAAAATTAAATACAGAGTGCCAGCCTTTGGCTCTTCACTCCCACACAACTGTGTTCTGACACCGTGACTCGTGCTACTCACACACAAGCACCTGAGGCCAAGGAGAAGAAAGAGCTCCCTATGCAAAAAGCCAGAAGCCACAACAACAGTGACCCTAGAGGCCCACAGATTCTTCAAGCAGGAATGGAGTTAAAACACCATTTGTCTTTGTAGGTGTGTGAGAACTTTACACTTTAAAAATTTATTTTGATTTAGTGAACCAATGGGAAAGGCTGACAAATCTTTCTTTGAACGGATAAGAATAAAGGAAAAAGCAGTGATGATAAGGATAAAGAGCAACAAAAAATATAAGTCTTTATACATAACTCATCAATATCAATTACAACTTAAAATGCATATATCCTAGGATCCAACCCACTTCCAAGCATTTATTCTATAACAATAAGGGCATAAGTTTATAGGGATCTATGCATATGTGTGTTTATTGCAAGACCCTTTCTAGTGACAAAAACCAGAAGCATCCTGAATGCTCATCACATGGAGAATGGTTAAATTATGGACCATCCTTTTAATGAGATTCAGAAAAATGAGGCTCTGGAATATGTAATATTCAAGAGACACTGCCATGTGGAAAAAAATGTGCAGAACAATACCAACAGTAGAATCATACTGTCTTTACAAAGGGTGGATGTCGATGGCACAGAGAGTAGTTGAGAAGGAAACACTGCCAAGCATTAACAATAGCTTCCTCTGGGGGTTGGGAGTGGGGAAGGGAAATGACATGTTCTGGCATCAAAATTCCGGTGTCAGAATCTGAATTCCTCCAAGTGGCATTATTAGGAAGGGGTCTTCGTGGGAAGTACTTGGGTCACAGAGGTAGAGCATTCACAAATGGCTCAGTGCCCTTCTCACTGAAGTGAGGTCTGGCTTGTTTTCTCGAGTGCGTGGGTTACAAAGCTAGCAGACCCCCTGTGTGTGCTGTGGCTTTTGAGCAGCCCACTTGCATTGCCACTTTTCACTGTGAACTGCAGCAGCCTGAGGATCCCGCCCAGAGGCCAAGCAGATTCTGGCACCATGCTTCAGAACTTCTAGCATTGGAAAACAAGTTACAACAGGATGTATACTTTGACTTATTTTTAAAAATACTATAGTTATGTTCAGTTTTTGGTGTCTGATTCTAATACCAATTGTATTTTTCCATTAACTATCATTATAATAATTTATACCTTGCCTTACTGATAATTCCCTTACTTAATTTGTAACCTAAATGTACATATCAAAATCCTCAAAACCCACCCTCTACTAATTTGGCCTTTTTCAGATGCCTCTATAACAAGAAATGCCTTATTTTCTTTAAAGATTTGACAAATGAAATTTTACACAATTTGATGGCAAAGATTTTGGTTTAGGGAAGTTCAGAGGAAAAGGTGGGTTTAGCTGTCTGAGCAAAGAGCTCAGGATGTTAATAGAATTCCTAGCTTTCCCAATGACTTGGGATAATAACAGCATCAATCAATCTTCATGGGAGGGCATGAATTGTGTGTGACACTACAAAAGTGTTTACCACATATCCAGCATTTGGCTGTTGGGGTGGGGTAGGGAAGTGCTCTGTAACTGTAAACTATCATCACCATAGTTTGTATCTTGCAGTACCCTTGTAACTTCACTATTTAGATGCACTTAGTTAGAGATTGTTTAATTAGGCTTGATAGTCCCAGTATCTAGACAACATGATTAATGAATGTTGAATTGGTTAACTGACATCTGTCATACAATAATGGGGACTTGCCTCATGGGGTCCTTCTGAGAGGTAAATGTGCTAATATTAATTGGCTATTCAGAATAGTGCCTGGTACATACTAAATTCTATATAAAATGTTTAGTGTTAGGGTCCTTAGTTCCATTTCTGAATAACACCAAAATCCAAAATGACTCTATAATTTTTTGGTCTTATTATCTATTTGGCAACAAAATTTGATCTGAATATGAGTAGTCTCTCTCCTCCCTAGGGTTACACTGTAGATCCTACTACAGTACTATATTATCATATACAGTATGATATGAATCATATTATCTTTCTGGAATTGGAAGAATTCTGATCTTCAGATGAATAATTTAGCATCATGGAATAATTACCACCTGAAGGCCCAGCTAATTCTGAAGAGGAAAACACATGTCCTTTGAAAAGTTGTGCCAGAAGAGTGAAATGAAATCTATATAAAACACTTCATTCATTATTTCCTCTTGCTGTACTGACAATGTGAATAATAAAACATAAAACTCAATAACCTAGATTAACCAAGTCTCTTAATTTATGTTTTTTTCCTACTTTTTAATTCTTGGGCTCTATAAAAATATGTACTTCATTTTATGGGAAGTTTTGAAATGTGAAGTCATAGACTTCTTAAGTAAAATCTAATTATTCCTTAACTGTGTTAAATAGTCAATTTCTGATGAAAGTAACCCACAAAATTATCTTCCTTTTGATGCAAGGAGTTTTGTATTCAGAGTGGGGAAGTTCTAAGGCCTTTTATGTATTTTTAATCCTACACTCAAGATTGAACATCAGAATGAAAAACATGACGCCATATGCCAATTAGCTAATGGCAGGAAGATTGTGTTTGCCTCAAATCATTCTTTGTTTTATATAACTCAGCTTGTCAATGTCTCCAAGGTAATAAAAAGATTCTTCTGAGATCATGCAGTATCTTCCAGGTACTTCAAAATCACTAAATGACCCATGTGCTATCTACCTGAAATATCTATAGATCTTTCCCTAAAGCAAACACTGCAGCATCATTATACTTGCCCTATAATTCTCTACCTTTCAGCATTTAAACAGTCCTCCCAATACAATGGTTTCTATATACAAAGCGTCTGGAAAACTGAACAGATAAAAGAGAAATAAAAGTAAGGAAGAGCAAATGACAGGTCATTTCTCTGACTGAGGATAATCAATTTCTAAGCTTTTAGTGATACCAAGGGACCACTACAATTCTCCAAATTTCAGCAAATATTGAATTTTTAGAAACCTGACTTTCTTATTTTTTACTAATGTCAGCCTGCCAGACTAGCATAGCATATAGATTAGATGATAGTTGATCAAGAATATCAAATACAACTCTGCCTCTCTAGCCAGAAAGTTGTAGTCAAAACTTCCCATTATGGTTTTAAAAGGATGAAAACAGCCAATATGGTTACATGGCCTCTCTTTATATTAAGGTAACGGCTCTAAGTACACTTAGGAAGAGTTATCCTACTTGCTTTTTACTCCCTTAGTCTGTCACTGTTTGTAGTTTGCTGAACTTTTATGATAAGTATTTCAAATCCTATGTCCTTCTCCAAAATAAGAGTTAATTGCTTTGCTTGACTACAGAAATCTTACAGAACCAATACAGACAGATGAACAGATCTGTGACCGAAGCTGAGAAAAGTAGTTTAGAATTTAATGAAGAGATACAACAACTGTCAAGAAACTATCTGAATAAGAAGAGAAAGAACAATGAAAAATACATTAAAGGAAGTAATTTAAAATATCACTTACCCTTAGCTCTTCCTTTGTATTAAAACTGTCAAGAAGTTGTTGATAATGTCTGTCTGTCATTTGTCGTAACAGGGACAGGAGACAGGCCACAAATTCCCCCTAATTAAAAAAAAAATCATAGTTTTTGAGGAAGGACATAAAAGAACATCAGTAGCTTCCTATGGATTACCCTCAAAGAAAATACTTCAAAAAAATCACTGTGATCCAAATTCATCCTGTGAAGTCTTAATCTAAATTACTTAAAATATCACAGCTAAAATTTCTCCCTGTGGTGATCACCACTTACCTGGGATATATGCATGTTCATGTTTAAGGTGGGTGTTTTTACTTGGCCAGAAGTTTTTTCACTTGGGAAGTAACTCCATACACTTATGGAAATAAAGTTTATGACCACTTACTGAGCACTTAAAATACTTGTATTCATTGCATAATTTAAGCCTCATATCAATGCTTTGTGACAGGGATGGCATACTTGGTTAAAGAAGTTAAAATGTAGGTTCAAATGGGCCACATCACTTACTCCAAATCACATAAGTACACAGCAGCACACTGCAGCTATCAATCCCCAGGTCTTTTTCACTACAAAGTTCTTCCTATAACTTCATGCTCCATTTTTAATTCCCATGACCTCCTACAACTCATCAGAGTACAGAATGTTGGTGCCAATTTTCTCTAGAAAACAGTTTTAAGTTAAACTATTCTTTCTGCTTGAGCTGTATGTGATTTGTTTCTACAAAGCCCCTAAGATGAAAAAAAAAAATGTGTGGAATTCCCTATATGTGAAGGCTTACATAAAACTTTTATCACTTACATTTCTTAATGCACATGTAATTTTAAAATTTTTTTTGTGTAATACTAGAGTTTGAATCCATGAACTTCACACTGAACTATGTTTCCAGCTCTATTAATTATTTAAATTTTGGAACAGAGTCTCTTGTTGAGGTGCTAAATTGTCCAGACTGGACTCAGACTTCAATCCTTCTGCCTCAGCCTCCCTGAGGGCTGGGATTATAGGCATGCATGACTGCATCTGTTAAAATTCTTTTGTTTACAGTATAGCCATTTTTACTCAGTACAGAATTTATCTACTTTTAAGTAGAGTAATAACAATACAGAACACAATAGAAGAAGCAATCAGTGGTAACTAATTGTACATTTACAGAGTGCAGTTTAATTGGCAATTGGTTTCTTTGAGTTTACATGGGAAGAGACAATAGACTCATACGTGAAATTCGAGACTAAAAGCTCTGAGAAGTAGGATTTTTTCCAACAGAGACAGTTATGGGCTGTCATAGTGAAATACATGTCTATCACATGCCAGGTAGCACAAAGACATAACATCATGGCCATGTCAGGCAAGCAGAGATTGGGTTGGTTCTTTGCATGTGGACAGTAATTTGCAATGGACAGATATAAATTATAGTTATTCTTGTACATTAATTAATTAGTTAATACTAACTCATATAGGCTAGTAAAACTATCCCCAAAGTTCAATGCATTACCTTGCTAATGAACAAAGGTTGATACTTCATACAAATGGAAAATTTGAAGAAAAAATTATTAGTAATTTAGTGCATGTGTGTGAGAAAACAACCCATGGTAAGAAAGTAACTATCTGAAAGAACAGCAAGAACAATACCAAGTGTTCACACAGGACTGGCAATAGAGCTAAAAAGACACACAGTGTGAGACAAAGCTTCACCGAACAGAACACTGCAGAGAAAAGATTATTACACTTGAAATTCTCTAAAATAGATCACACAGAAAATTGAGGGAAAAGAAGAGAGAAAAAAGTCAGTGAATTGTTGGGGCAACTTTAAGCAGCAGAATATACATGCCATTTGTGATTCCAAAAGGAAAACAGAAAAAGTAATTGAAAACATGGGGGGCGGTGCTTCAAATTTCTTGAAACCTATCCACATAATTATCAAAAAAGCTCTATAAACCCAAGCACAAGAACCAACAAGAAAATCACATGAAAGTACATAATTTAATTGCTCATACCAGTGATAAGGAGAAAATGTTAGCACCACTCAGACAAAAAAACAGTAGAACAATATCTTTAGAGTAATGAAAGGGAGGAAAAATAACAACAGCTATCAACTTAGAATTTATTATCCAGTGAAACTATCTTTCAAAAAGGAAGACAAAAGTGCTGGGGATGTAGATTTATCGCGAAACATAATTGCAAGAATATCAATTAAAAACAAAAAATACTTAAGTGGAACAAAATAGTCAACTGAGGAATTTTCTGGATGTCTACCAACAAGTAAATGAATGTAGACACTGTAGTACTGTATACCTACAATGGAACACTACTCAGAGATGAAAAGGAATGACTTCTTGACAAGGATGAAACTCAAACAAAATGTTGTATGAAATAAACCACAATATCCCTGGTTTCTGCCAAGGAAAAACAAAAGCCAAAAAACTCCAACAATAATAACTTTCTATATGATACCATTCAATATGGAGAATCCAAACAGCTATAGTGACAGATAATTTAATACAAAAAAGCAGGTTAGTAGTTGCATGGACAGTCAGTGCTAGGGAAGAGCAAGACAGAGGAAATAAAGAGAGACATAAGAAAACTTTTATAAGTGATGGACACATTCATTATCCTGATTATTATGGTGGCTCACAAGTATGTACCTTGATGTGCATAAAAATGTACATGTTAAAATACACAATTTATTATAATTATATATAAAAAAAGGCATGGGACAACACTAATTTATGGAATGACACTCTATATGCTTTGATTCCATTGTGGAGTTCATTCTTTATTACAGACATGTTGGGTAGACATTATCAGTTTCACATTAGAGGTAATTATCTGTTAAGGTTCAGAAATTTATTTACAAGTGTCACAGCTAGAAAATGGTAAAATTGGGGCACAAATCAAATTGTTTCTGGCTCTACAATTCTGTGATTCAGTGGCTCTCTTTCCTACTTCCCAGAGTGTTTTGACTTTACATAAGAAATGTACTTTGAGGTTATAATTTAAATACACATTAGGTATATTAGAATCTACTGATAACCAAGGTCCATATTTATCATTATGTTAACTGTGTCTCCATTTAAAAATGCAAATCTAGTTGGTGGAAACCCATCTAGTTTTCATTTTTTAGTTTTTCCATATCCTACTCATATAATTTTTCATACATCTACTAGATTAATATTAACTGTTTAAACCAGCATCCTATGAATAGTGAGACATTCTGAAGTCTGAAGCACTATGTTATTTTAGTAATTTTAGTAAGAAAAACCTCAATAGCAAATGAACTTTCAGTTATTGTACATATGTGAATACTTCTTTGAATCTCAGTTATTAAGCAGGTATTTGCTTTATCTGGCTTAGGCCCACTGCTAATAATGTAATTCTGACATGCAATTGCTGGCACAATTATGACATGTGGTCAATCCCAACATATTCCTCTACAGTTCACTTTTATTTATCCATTTAGTCTATTTAGAAATTCCATGAGCATTCAACCCTATTAAGTGGAGTTAGATGTCCAATATTTTACTGATGCACTTTCAATCATAATATAATTTTATTTATTTTTAAGATATTTTATGAATATGCCTATAAGAAAACCCTAAACTCACAATTTCTTATAAAGAATGAGTATAAAAACATCACTGGATAAAATCCACTTGGTTCAAGTGTGGCAATTTCTTAACAAATCGCCTTTAAAACTGCATAGTCTTCAAGGCTTTGCACCATTTTAAGTACAGATTGAGTATAATGGGTATTTCTGTCAATAACTGTCAAGAGTATTAGATGACTACACCGACAGTCTTTAAGAAACCTTCCATTATATAGATGCATGATTTGTTCCAGATACTGCTTACCAAATTCTCTTGCACTCCTTCCTCTCCCCTAACCACAAGACCACAGTGCATGAAGACTTCAGGTAGCACAGCAGCGGGTCTCTGAGACATGGCCCATGCTGGGCTGACTCACCTGCACTGCAAGGGTTACCCAGAGAATTATTTTAAAAGAGGCACTTTTGAAGTGTAAAGAACTTAGGGTCCAATTAGTTGAGGGTGTGAGGCAAATGGCTCTTCATGCTGCTTTGTGCAATCTGCTGCTATGTACAATTAGATTTTTGAAAGGAACAGCTTACAGTGTCATTTTCCCCCAACTGGAGAGAGTGTTTTAAAGTTTAAATAACACTTGGTAGAAAAATAAAAAGTGTAATCCTTTTACATAGCAAAAATAAGGCTACTGCTATCTAGAATTATGATACAATGGAAATCAGTCCTTACACTGAGGTTTTTGGAACAGTACTGGAACAATTCAGCATGCCAGGCTTGTGGGAAGCGCTTTTATTCACAATGAGTCCACTTAGCATGGATGTGTATATATTATACATGTTTTATAGGTGCATGTATGCCTGTGAAGGCCAAACATGCTCCATGTAAGACTGCCAAGTAAAGATTCCTAGTTCGGCAAGCCTGTTCTCTGGAAAAAAAGTAAGGTGGAAATCAGACTACCCTTCAATGCCCAGAGAGAACTGACTTTGTGAATGACCCATGCATATTTCTCACCACTGAATTAGTTATGATTACAACAATGCAAGTATTACTTCTTCAACAATGACAATATTAATGTGACTACTAATGTTACAATAATTAATGACTAAAATTTATTCATTAGACTACAGAGTGTTGAAAAACTTTCACAAATTCAATGAAATTCACACATTAATTTTGGTATATGAACAACTATTTTCTCTTTTAAAGACAAAGAGACAGAGATAGAGATATTAGTAACTTGAGCAACACTCTATAGTCAAAGAAATAGAAAAGCAGAAGTCAAATCAGGACTGCTTAAGGAAGTCTTAAAGCATAAAACCAAAGATGACAAATAATTTGGATGTGTTTCCTGAAAAGCTCCATCTCACAGTCCTTCAAGAGTTTCTCACAAGTCAAAGGTATCGGAGAGTTGTGTGGGGAAGGACTTTATTTTTTCTACAGTTTAATCCACAGTGTGGTTACCCTGCCTGCCAACTCTCCAATGTCACCATGAAGCTGACTCACTGCCTTCTTTGGGTCTCCTACCTTGTATGTGTTATGAATTACATTGTGATGGCCTAAAGACCATCACATCCTGCAGACAGGAGTACAAGACACCTGCAATGTGGACACAAGCAGCTTGAAAAAGTACTGTCACTTGTGACCTCAGGCAGCCTTTAACTCCGTCTAGCATTTCCTACAACTCTGTTTGCTACACTATTAAAATTTCAGAATTATCTAAGCTCTTTAAGCCATTAAAAATGTTATTATAAAAACCATAATGAAGGGGACTTCCTTCCTCTTCTGGGGTGAAAGAGCAAGTGGACTTCTTCATACTCTTCCTGCTAAGCACAATTAACCAACTGGGTGTTCAGAACACAAACAGAAGGCTGAAAGGTGAAGAGAGAAGGCAGATTGGCCCAGAAACGTGGAATGCAAGGACAGACATGGTGCTGAGTTCTCTAGGTTCTCTTTTTGCCTCCTTTATCCCAAACTAGGTGCTGAAGGAGAAGGCAACCCCAAAATACCAACATTTTTATTTCCCATTAGAAAAGTCCTAAGAAGCCTAGTCTGTAGCCAAAGGACCAGGAAAAGAAGAGGCAAGGAAGATAACAGTTTTAGTAATAACTGTTTATCTCTAACTAAACACAACAAATCTGGCTTCACTGACACTCACATCTTCAAAATGAAGTATGAGGCTGAACTTCCACTCCCATGAGACTGTAACCAGATGCCTAACACTTCCTGACCTCAGTCAGAGGAAGCCTGTTGGTGAGCAGGTTCCCTTACCCACAGTGGGCAGTGTTGGTGAATACAATGTGGGGAGCCTGAACTGCTAATCCACTAGCAGGAACAAGGCACACTTTCTCTTCTCCACTGGGTGGCATCAGAGGAGGCCTGGTGGAGAGTCGGAGCTCATTTCTGCTACATAGTTACTAAAGCCATTCCCATCATGGTGTCAGCAGAGACCATGTGCAGGACCAGAGCTCTCTCTTTCCCTACCCAGTATCCCAGGCAGCCCACTTCCCCCAGGGGTCAATGGAAGACCAGGGAACAACCTGGGCTTACACCTCCATCTGGCCATAATAAGTTGACATCCTCTACTTCTGCAGGCAAGTGATATCACATAAATTCAGCTAAGTCAGATGGCTTAAATAAAATGTAGAATCTCACAATACAGAAATGTTTCACTTTCAAAAGAAAATCATCCATAACACCAAGAATCAAGATCTCAAATTGAACATACAAAGACCATCCTCAGATGTCAACAGTAAGCTGAAAGAAGTGCTGAAATGTTCGGATATATGTTATACAAAAATTAACTTACAGTGGTTTATAGACTTAATTTTTTTTTTTTTTTTGTCTTCTTGAGACAGGGTCTCTCTATGCAGTTCAGGCAGGCTTTGAGCTCACTTTGTAGTCCAGGCTGGTCTCAAACTCGCAACGATCCTCCTGCCTCAGCCTCCCAAGTGTTGGGATTATAGGCGTGAGCCACCATGCCCGGCTTAGGCTTAAACGTTAATTATAAAACTACAATGCTTCAAAGAAAAAATGACGTGGTAATCCTCAGGATTCAGGACTAGACCACAAGTGTTCTTAGACTTGATATCAAAAGCATGATCCATAAAGAGAAAAATTAATAAACTGAACTTTTGGATGCTTAAACCTGATTGGCCTAAGAGGTAAGTCAAGCAGACTTCAAGGGAGTATCTGAGTGGGTCGAGGGGTTGTGACCTTGGGACTATGTGTGGTCCCTAGTCCCTTCTTTAGTTCTCTTCCCCTGTACTCTGCTTTCTGCCACCATAAAGTGAACAGCTTGGCTCTGCCACATCCTTCTGCTCTGATGTGTCTGCCTTGGAGCCAGCTGACTATGCACAGAAGCCTCTGAAATTGAGAGGCAAATAAACAAAACCTCTCCTCTGATAAGTTGTGGGTATCAGGCATTTTGCCCCTGCAGTGGGAAAGCTGACCAATACAACTTCATTGAAATGAAACAACAACAACAAATACCTTGATTTTGCAAACCCTTTTAAGAGGATAAAAACAAACTACAGAGTGACAGAAAAATTTGTATGCCACATCATTAAGGAATGAACTACACAATACCTATAATATATAAAGTACTCCCAAAATTAAACAGTAAAAAAGTAATTTGGTTAGAAAATGGGTAAAAGACACAAAGAGACATTTCAGTGAAGAGGATACATAGGTTGATAATTATGTGAAAGATATATAGAATGTCTACTAGCCATTGGGGAAAGGTAAATTAAAACCATAATAATATATTGCTATATACCTATCAGAATGCACTCTAAAATACAATGGCAACACCAATGCTGATGATGGGTATTGAGAAATTGGAACATTCATACTGCATGTATTTTCCATTAGGAAAAAAAAGTGGCAGTTTCTTAAAAAAAATTAAGACTTCTATTTTATCTACTATGTGGGAATTTACAAAACAGAAATGAAGATTTATGTCCCATAAAACCCTACATACAAACGTTTCTAATAGTTTTATTAATGATAGCTTACATCTGGAAAGAATCCCAGTGACCTTCATTGGGTGAATGGTTAACCCACTGTGTTACATCTGTGCCAGGGAGTGATACTTGGCAATAAAAAAGAACTATTGATACATACTGCAACCTAGATGGCTCTCCGGAGAATTATACTAATTTTTTTAAAAGTCAACCACAAAAGGTCATATACTGTACGAACATATGTATAAATTCACATTCTTGCTACTTCAAAATTACAGAAGTGGAGAACAGGGTTGTGGCTGGCAGGGGTTAAGGAGGAAACAGGGGTAGCAAGAAAGTGGGTTTGGCTACAAAGGGGCAACATGAAGGACTCTTGGTGTGGTGGAGGCATATTCTGCACCTTGACTCTATCAGTGTCAATGTCCCAGCTGTGATATCATTTTATCTCTAACTCTGCAAGAGATCACCACTGAAGAAACTGGGTAAAAGGCAGGAGGGACATTTCTACATTATTTCTTCTACTGGAATAATTCTAAATTTATCACAAAATAAAAAAAATATATATATATATACGTTAAAAATAGTTAAAAATTTTAATTTTTAACTATTAAAAATTATACTAGGTTAAAAAATAGTGAAAAGCAAAACAAAAAGTTGAAAAAAAAACTCCAAACCTTTAAACCCACAAACTCCAGGGACTCAAGAAACATCGACCCTATGTTGGGAGCATCTACTATGAATCGGGTAAGGCACTGAGGACAGGACACAGTTTAACTGAGGTAGGAAGCGTTTTACAGTCGAAATCCCGTCAGACCAACAAGAAGCTGTAATTTACTTTTATTTAAATGAGGCAGTGAAGCTATTACAGAGGAAGCCTTTCTGTTTTGTTTTAAAGAGTTTATTGTTTAACTTTACTTCTCCAAACCAGAGTTCAGTTCTTTTAAGAAAATCTCAGCGTTCAAAACAGATGAACTGCATTACCAGGTGGACATCATGGAACAGCCGACCATGGAAGACTGTTGGTAAAACTGATGGTAAAAGAAAGACCCACTTTTGTAAATAATTTATATGTAAAAACTTCAGCACCTATTGCTGTTTCTGAAAATGATACTCCTTACTGGAAAGCATATTCTTCATAAAGGCATAGAAGTGTTTTTGGATCAGTTGAAAATGAGTTTTAAAATAAAATACATGTGTATAATGGCCTGTAATATATATGTGTAAGCTCAGTAGTAGAAGGCTTTCCCAGTGTGCATAAGGTCCTGCCTGGGATTGATTGCTAGCACAAAAATAAGTAAATAAAGTACATGTGTATACACATATAGGTGCATGTGGAAAACTATCAGTAACATTTAACATAAACTTAACATTTTACATGAGTCACACTACATTGAATTCCCAAGACAGGGAAGCCTGAAGGCCCTTTAGAATTACCAGCTGAGAACTCATTTCATAGCTGAGGATACCAAAGTCCGGAAGAGTGAAGCTCCTGCCTAGAATGAGAACTCAGGGCCTCTGTTTCTCGTTACTCTATTTCACTCTCCTTGGTTTTTCAGCAACTAGATAGTTGAGATGACAATGGAAAGTTTACGCTAGAGATACAAAGTCATCGATCAAATTGGGCAAAGTAAGAACCGATGTCCAAACTGACTTTCTGAAATTAAAAGCTGCCGTCTTTGAACAAATAGGCTTCCTCTCCTAGTTTTCTTTGAAAGTGAAGACAACCTCACTTACAATTCAAGTGCTCACAGATCCCTGTCCCAGGGCCTTGTACTCAGATTCTCACAGCAGCCCACCCGAAAGCCATCGAAGCTTTAAAAAACACAAGGCCTTTTGTGGGTGTCTCTGGCTTTATGATCTTACAGTGACATCCTGGAACTGGAGTCGCAGGGCAGAGCTGGATGGCTGAGGACGACTGGTGATCTCCAGGATGGTCCTCAGTAGGATGTCCAGCAGGCTGGTCACTATCACATCTATTTCCTCCAACACAGATTTTTCCTTAGGAGAAAAAAAATAATGTATGCAGGAAATTCTGGTTTAATATGCACTTTAATCTCTCTTTAATGGCAAAGGGAAAAAGTCTATATCTTAATGCAAAACCAAAGACTCTGAGACACCGCATATCACCTGACTGACAACCTTCCGGAGAACGAAGGCTCAGAGAAGTTACATGCTCACTCAAGATACATCACCCGGCTGTGCCAATGACAACAGAGGTACAGATTTAAACACACACACACACACCAAACAAAACAAAACAAAACAAAACAAAACAAAACAAAACAAAAGGATGATGCCCTGGAAAGCAAGGCTGACTAATCCAGAATGCCAGCTGTGCCCATCACAGGGCATGTGACCCTGGGTCAGTCAGTTCATTTCTCAGCCCAGCTCCTTCCCGAAGGTTTCTCCTGGCTCTGAAAGTCTGAATTTCCTTAATTTCCAATTGTGCTTATATTTCCTTTTCTTAGCACTGCAGTCACACAGGTCATTTCCCAAAATTTGAGTTTACGTTCAAAAGACTATGCCTATAAAATGATTTTTTTTAGAATTCCTACATGTAATTTTAGGAAGCAGCCACCAGTCTAGATGACAACCTTAGCTACTGAGTGGTGTTAGAGATTGGGGCTGCAGCTGTGGCAGGGACTGCTTTCTTGAAGCATGGTTAATAGCGTCCATGCCTCCAGGACAGGAGATGGGAAGTCGAATTGCTCTGCACTTACTGAATGCATGGAATCTGGGCTCTTATTACATCCACAGCACACAAAACACTGTAAAAAAATACTCCCTATCAAGAAGATTGATCCCTACTTCTAGAAACTGAGTTCAAAAGAACCTTCTGATTATAATTTTATGATAAACTTTCTTATACTTACAAGAAAACTACAAAGATTCTCCCGCCAATGAAATGATTTTTGCTCTGAATTCCTAATCTGCTAAATCCAAAATCCAACTACAGCTTCCAAATTCAAACAGACAAGGAGAAATACAAAAAACTCGCCTCCCTTATCATTGAGACTTGGTTTTAGTTAGTGAACAATCTAGCTTGCTTTTTTCCCCTTTAATTTTCTTTTTATTAATACATGTTTGCAGTGCATAATGATTACATTCACCCATGGGAAACTGGTACATGTATATGTAACACATCTTGACATTTTTTATTTCTCCTTCCTCTCCCCTCTCTCCAGCTTATTACAGCAATTATAATCTGGAAACACATTCTAACAAGGCTGGTTAAGGTATCTCTTGTTGCCATGTAGAGAGGGAGTGCTGAAATGGAACACATGGCTTCTCCCTGTCAACAGTGCTACACCAGTTTTGGATCACCTCAGAGCCTGGTCACAAGGTAGGTCAGACCAAACTATCCTTTCTAGAGAGGTCCCTCCTATGACAATTAGGTGTAGAGCTGCTAGACTTTTTCCTCTCAAATGCCAACTTGATTTGCATTCCCCTGGGGTCCCATTCCAGCTCCTCAGAAGCTGGTGAGAATAGGGACAAAAATGGGAAAACCATAGCACAGAAGTAAGTGAGAAGCAGAGAAATGGGAATCTCAGCACTCACTGTCCAACTCTGCTCGCAGTGGGTAGAATGCCTAAAGAACAAGCACAGGTGGAGAGAACTGATACAAGACATCTTATCTGTGTGGGTTTCACACCAGGCCCCTAAGCCATGAACATGAGTCTGTACCATGAGTGGTCTGGTTTACCACAAGCACATCATTTTCTTACTGTACACTGTACCCTCTAACACAACTGCACTACACCACAAGTCCTGCACATTGAAAGGAATCCCCAAAGCCATGACAATTCAGACATCACAGATGGAGCTGAGTCATGCTTGTTTCTGGGTTGTCCCCTGCTTCTGCAAGCTCCACAGGACGAGGCCCAGGGGACAGGGCTGGGTCTGGGCATTGCTGTGCAGCCCTTCACAGAAAGGACCCAGCTCTTTCACTTCACAAGCAGTCATTGATCCCTGCCCCAGAGTCTCCGTCGTAGGAAGATTAGAGACACACATGGGAGGCTCTGAAGGTTCTCATTTCCTCACTTGGTTTTCAGTTCTTCCCTGAAACACAAGTTTAGGAAACCCAGGTCATCCAGGGCTAGAGCAATCCCGCGAGGTTAAAAGATTCCGTTCAAGGGAAAGCAGACTAGCCCTACGGCAAACTAGAGTGAGTCTCATAGGGTTCCCCTTGAGTGTGCTTTCTCTAAAGATGTTTAAAATTTGATTTGCAGAAGCCATTTGATGAAAACTACATACTGTGACCCGTATTTACTTACTGAGCTATTTTTCTTGATGAGACAAAATACGTTGCTAAGGATACGCGCGCACATGATCAAGTCCTTCTGTTCTTGCAAGTGAATGTGGAGGTGATGTAAGACGACAGGCAGGAGAATGTACCGGGAATCTGAAGAGAGAAGAATCATTAGTGTCACAGCTGTTAGAGTCCCACGCAAACCTCCAGTGAATCCTTATCTACTTCTTAGCTCTGTTTTAATTGTTAAATTGTTAACACATGTAGTTACTGGCTCTACGTGGTTGATAATTAAAAAACAGTAGGTCCTTTCCCAAAGACGTGATTCCTGCATTTCAGAGGCCTCGGACTTTTTAAAATTGAAGTAGGTTTTGTTGTTATTAGTTTTACCTCCAGATTTCTAAATCAAATGTTTCTCTTGCTAATTCCTGATTCACATTAAGGCAGCCGATCTACTAACTTCTTACTACTGAGATGAGGATTCAGCTTTTTATCTCCTTCCCTTTTTCCCTTCTCTCCAAATAGCTACCACACAATTTTTAGTGAAATGAACTTTGTGGTTTTATTCTCATTCTTACTTCCAATTCTGTGTATGTGACTGGATTCTTGCTTTGTTTTGTGTCTACTGTTGTTGAAAAATTATCTTTATATGTGGGAGTTCCACATTTCATACCAAGTGCTTTCTGTGGTCCTTTCAATATAAAGATTCAGCACCTTCAGTTTGGGAACTTGTCTTGAATTACTGTTATTTCCTTCTCTATTTTCTTCTGTCCTCTGAGGTGTCAAATATATTTACACTGTAAATCTCTTGAATTACCTTTTACTTTTCTTGAATATTTCCCCCCCCTTTTGTACAATTTTCTGGATGATTTCCTTTACATTCCAACTCTTCTATTCAATTTTCCTATTTAGTTACCATATATTTCATGTCCAAGAGCTTTCTTACTCTCAGGAACAGTGTCACGGATGTGTAACCTGTGCAGCGACACAAATCTCTGAAAGGTGTCACACTTTGGTAAGTGCTCCACTGCCATCTTTAAATTCTCAGTAAATTAATAATCATAGGCTTTGCATTTCCACTTTGGAGACACTCCTGTTTATTTCTCCAGCTGTTCTCTTTTCATAGCTTCCCATTCTTGTTGGATGGATGCATTATCCTCTCTCTCTGGGGCTATCATAGATAATTTAGGGGCTTTTTCTTTCACATTATTTTCTGTGTCTTCACTTTGAACTTTGCCTTGTCTGTTCCTCTTTACAAGTGAAAACTAAAAGGCTATCCAGAAACACACCCACACACTTCTCACATAGAATACAATCTTGAATCCTAAAAACAACAAATTAGGAAGGTTCCTGTTTATTGTAGAAGACAAATGAGGTTCAGGTATTAAGTAACTAGAGTTAGGCTGCCTGCTAATGGTTGTTTCACTTGGAATTCAAACTGCTTAGATAACTTTACACCTACTGAAGAAAGTGAATCTAGTTAACAGCCTTCCTTCATGGAAAATTCCAAGCCCAGATGGTTTTACTGGTGAATCCTATCAAGCATTTATATAAGAAAATTTCCCAGACAATAGGACAGAAACTACAACTCACTAGCAAGCCAATATTACCTCAATGCCAAAATCTGCTAAAGATACTGCAAGACAAGAAAGTTACAGACTGATATTTTTCGTGAATGATGTAAAGATTCTTATAAAATTTTTGCCAAAACAAGTCTAATAAAATATATCCTGGGAATGGAAAGTTGGTTTAATATTGGAAAGTCAACCAAGCAATGACAATTCATCACATAAGCACTAGATATAGAAAAAAATGTGTGACAAAATTCAGTAACCAATCATGACAAAAAATTATCAAGGAGCTAGGAATAAAAGGTTATTTTTTCCCATTGGAAAAAGGCATTAATAAATGCCTATCTTTAGTCACCACATTTAAAGACTGAATGACTTCTCTCTATGATTATAAATGAGGTAACAACCCCCAGTTTACTATTTTGCTTCAACAATGTATGTAAGATCCTGGTCGTTATAATAAGGTATTTTTTAAAAAGTGGAAAACACAAGAAAAAATAAAATGCTTATAAATAAGAAGGAAGTAGTAAAACTGTCTTTACTCAAAGACGTGATGTTATTGATAAAGGAAATTCTATGAAATCTAAAAAGTTATTAGAACTAGTAAGTTAGTTTATCACTGTCTGAAAATACAAGGTCAGAATCTAAATATCAGTTACATTTCTATATAATGGTAACAAGAAAACTAAAATTAAGAGTAAACACTTTACAACAGCATATATGAACTACACAGAAAGCCAACTAAACATGTGACACTGTTCCTTAATAAATGAAATGGTAAGTTTTTCAACAAATGGAGCTGGAACAATTGAATACCCATTTAAAAATTATAAACCTCTACCTTTACCTCATACCAATACAAAAATTAGCTTGGTTAGATCACAGACCTAACTGCAAAAGCTAAAAGCATAAAACTCGTACAGAAAAACACAGGAGAAAATCCTAGTGACCTCAAGTTAAATACAGGTTTCTTAAAGAAGTACAAAAAAGTGGAGAATATCAAATAAGGTAAGTGATACACTGGAATCCATCCAAATATATAATTAGAATTATAAGACTGACTCTGTTCAAGGTCTTTATTTGATGCCTTCTTTCTGTTATGGAACCTAGAATCACAATGCTTAGATTTGGACTCTGGCTCTCTCAAATCCCAGTTCTGTAATCATGGACAACTCACTTGACTTCTGAGTGCTTCAATCTTGCCATCTGTAAAGTGGGGATAACAGCAGTATCCCCTAGGATGGTCTGAAATACCTCATGAGCTGACAGTACTTGGAGAAGAATGATTGCTGTAGAAGCTATGACTGTTCTTTCTTTTTCCAGCTTTTCTCTACATTTGTGATTTTTAAAATGTGATTCTATACTTCATAAAAATCATAAGGAATGCAAAGTATCCACAACTAGGCAACTGTCTTGACCAGTATTTGTATGATTTCTCTAATTTTTTTTAGTTTTTTATTTGAGTTAACGTCTAGAGTCTGATGCCTGCCACTGGGCTTCCAATACAAGATCTGGCCTTTTAACCTGAAAAACCCAGAGATGTAAGGCACAGGCATTTTATGGTTTAAGACAATGAATACTGGTAAAATCCAACCTGTAAAAAAATTCATTGCAGGCCTCCTTTAAACAACGAGCCTCAAAGGAAAATGCTACCTATTTACAAAGCAATTACTTGACAAAAAGAACCAGAGAAAAGAAAATGAAAGTTGAAGAGCCAGAAATCACTGTCTGGTGCTGTTTAATTAGAAAGGAAGAAAAGGGTATCTGATATATTCCTGCAGCTAGTAGGATGTGATTTTTTAAAATTCAATTTGCAGGGGCCGGTGCTATAGCTCGGCGGCATAAGCACCTGCCTGACAAATGCAAGGTCCTGAGTTCGATTTCCAGTACCAAAAAAAAATATTCAACTTGCAACCAACTCTTAAGAAACTATGTACTGCAAAACAGTAAGGTAGGATTGGGGATTTAGCTCAGCAGCAAAAGTGCCTGCCTTGCAAGCACATGGTCATGAGTTCAGTCCCTGGTACCGATTAAAAAAAACAAAAAACAAAGAACAACAACAACAAAAAAAAAAACCAGTAAGGTAGACAAATCATGTATATATATAGATATATCTAGATATATCTATATCTAGATATATCTATAATTATTTTTAAAGAACAAAAAATGTGACTACGCTACAGATAAGCTTTTTCTCTACTACTGTCAGCCAAGGTAAACGACAGAATCAGTGAGTAAATGTCAAACAAGCTGACTGGTAGAAATGGTAATTTGTACTTTAAAAAATAATATGTGGGGCCACAGATATAGCTCAGTGGCACAGTGTCTGCTTGGTACTGTGAGGCCTCAAGTTAGATCCCAAATACCAAATTAAATAAAAATTAAAATAAATATAGCATGTGGATCAACTAAATAGGATTCTCTCAACTAAAAGACAAAAAAAACAAAAACAATTCTCCCACAGTTGAACATATAGTAACTTTGAGTACTTTTTTTTTGGTCCTGGAAATCAGGCTCAGGATCTCACGCTTGCCAGGCAGGCGCAGTGCCACTGGGCTACATCCCCGGCCCAACAACGTTGGGTACATTTAACAATAGAGCCTGTCATGCAGATGCTGCCCTTGAAAGGGTCACTTTGTACACACAGTGAATCTCAGGGAAAGTCGCTGCATTGCACATCATCTTGTATAAAGGAGTAATTCCATTTTTTATGTTTTTACCTGTAACACTGAAGAGGATAAAGCCAGCTCTCCATCATAATTCTCCCTGGGCCTGGGACCAGGAAGGAAGAGGGGAGCTAAGAAATGATGGTGAGTTCGTTTCCTCCTTCAGCCTCAGTGTGGCGTGAGTACACCTTCACCGCCCCTATCTACAAGCTTTAGGCAAGGATCCTTGTGGTCAGCATCTGTCCCCATGGGGTGAATTCTCTGAGTCAAAAGGTGGCACAAACAACTGCTAGTCACCTTCCACACAGACTGGGCCCCAGGTCGGGCAGCTGCAGCACAGCAGTGTCAGAGGGGAGATGCAGAGACAGGAGCACTGGCTACCTCAGCTTTGCATGGGGCAGAGAGGCCAAGTGCAGAGCTGCGCCAGAGGTGAGCAAGCCTGAAGCCCTAGGAATGGACTGCCAAAGTCATAGTCAGCCACGAATCCTGTGACTAGGCCTCTCAGACACGGGGAACAGCCAGCGCCCTTATAGCGGACAGCATGGCAATGAAGGCAATGCCCATCCCTAAGGGAAACTGCAGAATGAGGACGATCCCTGTGCTAGGCTTACATGTTGCCCCTGAGGGTTTGAGTCCCACAGTGGATGCCAGATGGGTGCAGCCTGCACTTCTTTTCTTTTGTTCATCATTCCCTCTACTGGCCAGGGCCTCCTAGCTTGACTGCTACTGCTGTGTTCATGATCAGGCTCATCCTTAGCTCAGAACCTCCTTTTCTAACAGGTTTTTCTTTCTTTACTACATGTAATTTCTTTAGTAGCTTCTGCTGCTACATCCTGATCCTTAACATATAGTATCCATTCTCAAAATATGTGTCAAGTGTCCACTGGGCAACAGGCGCTGTCAGAGAAGTGAGATAGACTGAGATCACAGGGAATAAAGCACCTGACTTCCGGGCTGGGGGACAGAGGATGTTAAACAACTGAGTGCTTAGTTATTTATTTAGTTGAGAGTTGTGTGGGGGTGATTCAAGAAACGAGACAAGGTTGGGAGTTCTCCTGTAATCCCAGCACTCGGGAGACTGACACAGGATGACTAATCCCAAATTCCAGGCCAGCATAGGCCATTTAGCAAGGCCAGCCTGGGCTACCTAAGGAGACCTTGTCATAACATGACAAAACAACACAACACAACAAAAGCACTGAAACACAGTAAATTAGTAGAGTGGTAATGGCGTGAGTAAACAGGAGATTTCTTGAGAAAAGAAGAGCTAACCAGAGCCCTGAAGGGATCAACCACAGCCTGGAGAAAGTGGATTCCAGATAAGAGGGAAGAAGGGAGTGCGGGGACAGGGCCAGATCCCAGGCCTAGTTCAACTCTGGGACACATCCCCCCGACAGAACAGAGAGGCGGGACGTGAGTGGAGAGGGGGGAGCAGCACAGTCTGGTGTTTCAAAGGTGAGGTTGGCTACCCATGGACAAGAAGGAGGAGTGATGAGGGCGTGAGTACAGAAAGCTGGGAGGCAGCTGGGGCTGGCGCAGTGTGGCTGGAGATGTGGTGGTGGGGTCGTGGAAGGGGACAGACATGGGAGGTGTCAAGCAGGCGCACAGGAGCCCGGGTGATTGGTGCAGACAAAATGCAAAAGGGAGAGAGAGACATCTCGAGAATGATGCTGAGGTTTCTAGGGGGACAGTACTGCCACCTACGAGGCCAGAGAGGAGCAAACAGAAGAATCCTGGGCCTTCCATCTCAGACATGCTGAGCTCAAGGAACCTGTGAGATCCTTGTGGAGATGTGGAGAGGCGGGTATTTAGGTTTAGAGCTCAGAGGCAAAACCGGCTTAGTAATACAAGTTTGAGAGTTGTGGCAGCACATGGACTACTAATCTTCTGCTCAAGATTCCCTCAGATCTGTTCTACTGTACCCCCGTAAACCTCCCCATCACAACTGCTGTCATACCTCATCATCCCTGTATTGATGAGCTTTTTGTTGCTGGGACACAATGCCCAACACCCACAATTCAAAGGAGGAAAGGGTCAGTGTGGCTCATGGTTTCAGTCCATGGCAGAAGGGTATGGCAGAACAAAGCTGATCCTTTCATGGCAGCTGGGGAACTGAGCAGGGGAAGACTGGCACAGAGGAAGGGGCCAGGGATCTGGTACAGTTCACAAAATCATGCCTGACCCATCCAGATACATCTAGAAGTGGTCTTTTACTAGTGTGCAAGGCATGTCTTCATTAGTCAAGTTGATTCATGATTAACAGTTACAATATCACAATTACTTGTTCCATGTCTGCCTTTGTAATGGATATAAGCATGAAGACAGGGACTACCTATTGAATTTGCTAAACTGTTTCCTACATAATATGTTTCTTACATCATACTGGGGGGAGGGTGTGTTAGTTACTTTCCTTGCTGAGACCAAATACTCAAAGCTGAAGGGAGCTTATCGTAGCTCACATTTCAGTCCATAGGCAGCTGGCTCCAAGGCAGGATGGCACAGCACAGGGCCAAGGTGGAGGAGAGCTGTTCATGGCATGGTGGTGGGGAAGCAGACAGCGAAGGGAGGTGCTAGGGCAGGTGATAAACCCTTTCAAGCCACACCTTCAGTGACAGCCTCTTCTGCCCAGGATCCAGCACCTAACAGCACATTTAGTTATGAATCTCATATCCCATCACCTTCCAAAAGCCCTGCCCAGTAGGGCAAAGTGGTGTCTACCTATAATTCTAGCGTTCAGGAGGCTGAGGTAGGCGGATCACTGTGAGTTGGAGCCTAGCCTGGGCTACATAGCAAGAACCTGTCTTAAAACAAAGCAAAACAAAAACAAAACAAAACACAAACGCCTGCCTATGAGCGCAGCAGGTTCTTGGGGGACATGTAGAAAGAATCCATAACAGGAGGGGTGTGCCCATAATAAATATTTGCTGAATGAATGCATGAGCTTCAATGTGAGTTCTAATGGATATGAAAGTAACCAAAATAGAGCCTAGCATCTCTGTTCATTTACACAGCTTCGAAGGAAGAGAGCCCGGGGCACACAGTGGTGGCCCAGCGTCCAGTGACTCCATCTGCCGTGCTGGTCCTGAGCAAGGGGACACAGCTATGCTCATCACACAGCAGCTGCTTGGGGTATGAATCCTGTTCCTGCTACTCACCCCGACATCTGTGCAAATGCGCATGGGTGATGAGCAAAACACCCAGGTGTCACCCTCTGCCCTGCGTGTGCCGGCTACAGCCCATCAGTGCTGAAAAGCTCCATTGTAGGGTCAGAGAAGTGGAAACTGAACCTTGATAACCCGGCAACTGTGACTTTGCATTAATTTTCAAAACCACAGTTAAAAACTAGGACCCACTATGATCTTTGTGACACATATTTTTCATCTTGTGGTCTATGTTCACAGAGAAACAGCTCTTAAAACTTTATCTTTGTCCCATGTAGGCAAAAATGTGGAAACTATTCGTCAAAGAAACTCCTTTTCAAGTGGCTCATTTAGAACCCACACTTAAACACAGTTTAGCTAAAATCACAAAGTGGGTATGGCAGCCCTTGTGTCCTGGGAGGCTGAGGCAGGAGGACAAAGCCCAGCCTGGACAACTCAGTGACTTAGTGAAATCCTGTGTCGCTAGGCTGGAGATGTAACTCAGGGTGAAGGCTCTGGGTTCGATACCCACTAGTGAAGAAAAAAAAACAACGCAGAATTATGTGGGTGAATCTTTAGTAAAACCCAAGAATGAAACCTGAGCAACTACAAAAACTTTCACCCTCCAGCTGGGGTTCTGAGAGTTCTGAGACATGAGGACACCTGGAGAGGCCGTCAACCCTGCATGTGTCCACTCTGCAAAACCCTGAGAAAGGAACAGAAGGGGACATGAGTGAGGGGCAAGCAGAGGGCTTGGAAATGGAAATAACACTGGCGGCACGGTATGCTGATGCTTGTGACTAGGTGCTCTCCCCACTCCCCCCTCCCTCCCGCTCTTTTGGCACTGGGGATGGAATCCAGGGCCTTCACACTATGTACCCAACCATTTAAAAGAAGTTATATTGAGGCAAGGTCTTGCTAAATTGCTAAACTTCCTAGGCTGAGCTCAGATCTATGATCCTCCTAGCTCCCTGAAAGGCTGACATCACAAGATTGTGCCACCATGCTAGGTCAAAGGGTTACTTGAGGTTCCAGAAAGTGTTTCAGAATATACATTAATAAGAGATAATAAGAAGTCTCCATTTAAAAAAAAAATTCTAAGGACTGCACACCTTGTCTAATGGTCCTGCATTACTGTTCTATTTCTAAAGAAAAGAGAACTCCTGATATATACGACTCTACTAGCTTTTATAGTAAGGCCCATCTTCTACTTCTCAAGTCATGGTTAGCAGAGTTTTAAACAAATGACATTGTCAAAGGTGAAAGACACTTCATCACTGGCACTGTGAGAAAAGTCAGCACTTAACTACACTTAAACTATAGTTCCAAGAAATGAAAGTTACTAGCCACACATCAACAGTAGCAAAATTTTATTCTTCAGATTGTCAAATTAACAGATAAACCTGATCAAATGTTCTTTCCTTACACTGTGGCCTGAACAAGAAAGGGGGCAGCAGTTCCTACAGTATGCTATAAGAGCTTAATAGTCTTCTTTCCTCCCTCCCCACACCCTTTATTGTTTTCTACTGTACACGTCCATCAAATGCACAAAATTGCAAATGGCAACTGGGGAGTTTCTGCCTGAAAGAAAAAACTGCATTTAATTACTTTCTGATAAAATTATTACCTTCAAATATTTGATTTTTTAGTTTCTAGGCAAAAGTAAGTAGCAGCAGTGTACGTTCCATGACTGGCATACATGGGAGGTGCATTTAGGTCTCTATACTTACTTTTATTACCTGCACTGGATTTTGTAAGACAAACCACTCAGTAATACTCTAGTAGAAATATATACTATATAATATATATATATATATTTTTTCTTTACAAGAAAATAGATCAGTGATGACACCAAATTTCTGCTAAACAAATCATCAGAGTCTAGGAGACTCTGTCCCTGACCCCTCTTTGTCCTCTCTGCACGCAGTCAAGATGTCCTCTCTAAAATTATTTAGACCCTTCTGTTCCTGGTCTTCAGGAAGCAAGAAGAATAGAGCTGAGGGAGAAAAGGAAATAGGAGTTGCCAATGTGTAATGTCTTAAGTTTGCCTGGACATCAGACAATTTAGACACTGAATACAAACTACTTAGGTTCCATTCCTTAGCTATGTCCTGATGGGGACACCCTAGACTTTGAGCAGGGAGGGGGCCAGGGTGAGTCAGTCTTCATGTTTGCTCTGGCCGGCATGAAACTGCTCGCAGCGGTGCTTTATTGGGGCCTACACTGCCCCGGGACATTATTTCACTCCTTTCTTGGCTGCTAGCTTTAGAACAGGTCCTTCTTCCTGACTTCTGCATTAGTTCCTAACCTAAACTCAACTGGGAATATTTTCCAGCCCACTGGTTCCCTTGCACAGCTCTTTGCTCTTTTCCCAGGGAATTACGATGGTTAATTTAATGTGCTAACCTGACTGAGGCAGGAGTGCCCAAATGTTTGGTTAGACACGTTTCTGGATGTGAATGGGAGGATGTTCCTGGATGGGAGTAATACTGGAAGTGCGAGAGCAGTTTGCCCTCCTCAGTGTGGGTGGGTCTCATCTAAGCTGTTGAAGACCTGAAGGGAAAGAAGGGTTAGTCTGACTGTCCATCTTGAAGACACTGGGGTCCTGCCCATGGCTGGGACTTGCACTGAAATCTACAGCAAGGCTCTCCTACTTCTCAGACTTTTGGTCTTGGACTGGAGCCACATTATTGCCTCTTAATGGTCTCTGGCTTATTGACTACAGACTTTGGCATTTCTCAGTTTCTGTAATCATATGAAGCAAGTTTTTACAATAAATCACTCTATATATGCACATATTCTATGAATTGTTGCTCGGGAAGGCCATGCCTACTACAGGATTCTAGGACAAAGTTAACTGTTGGAATTTCTTAAATCCCTGGGGGCCTATACTTCAGAGGCCGTTTTCTCCAAAATGTACTGAAATGTACTTTGTTAAAATGTGAGCCAGCTGTACTTTTTACTCCCTTCTCTGGCTAATATGAACCTCCTGGAAAAAAAGGTCATTGTCTCAGATCCTTCTTTCTTCTGTACCATTACTCAGACTTCTTTGCTGATCAGGAAGAAGCTGAGAAGTAAATTAAGAATAGCAATTGCCTTTGCCATTCTTTGTCTGGAGAAATGCAACCATCATAAAGGGAGGTCAAGAATTAAGTACAGCGGTGCCTCCGTTCATGTACTCAATTTTCCCCAGGATTCTGGTTGCAAACTGAATCAAATTTCACCATAAGGTCAACATTGAACCTTACCACTGAATTTGATTTGGTTCTCATCCAACTCAGTTTGCAAAGTTATGGAAAAAATCAAATTTGCGAACTGAAGTACCACTGTACTTGGTCATTTTTTTTTCTTGAGATAATAGAAATTAGAGCCAATTGATGACTAAGCAATGTTCCTGTGCCATTTATTATTCGATTAGTTTTTAAAAATTCTGAGACTGGGTCTTGCTAAGTTAGCCAGGTTGGCCTCCAATATGCAGTCCTCCCACCTCCGTCTTGTTGAGTAGCTGGGGTTACTGGTGTGCACCACCGGGCTTTGTCAGGTGCTTGGTCATTAGCTGAACATATACCCACTGGCTACCTCATTTTTCCTTATTACTTCCATACCTTTATTGTTTTTATTAGCAAATCATCCTGTGTCCTCCATGTGGTCAGGATGTGTACACTCACATAACTGCAGCACATTTTGTGTGTGTGCTTTTTTAGTTTTAGATTTTGGACTGATTTTTACCTTTGCATATGGAGCTAAGCCATCCTGCTGTTTTTGGACCTGCTTCTTCCACTCATGTGCGGTAGGCGAAATACTGGTCCCCTCAATAAGTCCATATCCCAATTTTCCAGAACTTGCATTAAGTTACAGCAAAAGAGACTTTGCATATGCCACTGAGTTAAGAGTCTTGAGAGGGACAGAACTGGAACTTGAAAACCACCACAAGAAATATCTTTCCTCTAAGGTCAGGTTTTTTAACATAGGGAGAAATCAGCAGATTGAGTATGACTTTTTTTTTACACTGATTGAATGACTATTGACTGCAGCAGAAAAAACCCCCAAAACATGCCAAAAGTTCATCAATGGGAGAGAAATTAAACTAACCACAATGTATTAATTCAATGGAATAATATTCAACTGTAAAAAAGAATGAACTAGGGCTATATTTAGTGGCATGTAAAAATATAAAAGTATATTAATTAAAAGTGATCCAAAGAATACAAAGAAAAAACGAGAAAAACTGGAAAATCTGTTTTTATATTTATGTAATAAAGTCATAGATCAGGGGAACTGGAATCTCTGATATTATAGAAATTTGCAAGAAGAAAGTAAGAATATACATGAATTTCTTACTAAAAGGTTGAAAGCAATACCTGATAATGTTAAAATTTGTTAATAATTTATTCATTTCCATTTCTGTGTAGTTTTTTTTTTGTTTGTTTTTGTCTTTGTTTTTTTGGTACTGGGTATTGAACTCATGACTTAGGGCTTAGCAGGCAGGCACTTATGCCCTGAGCTAAATCCCCAGTCCTCTGTGTAGTTTTAAATGTTTTATGATACAATGTTTTATAAGTAGCCTACTAGGTCTGAAATTCTGTGTATAAGAATGAGCATGTAAATTTAAAAAAGGTTATATACACACTCATGTATATATACATTTATAGGGAAAAATAATTCTTAGCCAAAACTATTTAAAAAATGTTTTCATTTGGTAAGGCTGATGGAAAGTTTTTAGTCAATGTTTACATGAAATGGTACTTTACTATTTCCTTCTGGATAGAAGAAATCAAGAAGCACTGGGTTTAATAACAGATATGACAAAATCAATTTAGTAATTAATTACTTGCTCTTGGGATAAAATATAAAATGACAGTACACAAAGCTTTCATATACTTTTAGAACACACTCAATCAAAACTGAAAAACAAGAGGCAAACAAGGATAACATCAGGCATCTAAAAATCTCTGAAGGAAAATGCTAAACTTTTATTGAATATTAAAAAAATCTAGATAAAAAAGCATGCCACACTGTTACTATGATTAGAATAAATAATTTAGTCATTAGCTTTCACCCCTCTGCCTCCATTCTTCTTTGTTGGAATTGCGGTAACAGGTCTCGCTATGTCCCCCTGGCTGGTCTCTCGAGCCCATGTCCTCCAGTGATCCTTCAGCTACAGCTTTCCAAGTAGCTGGGACTACAGATGCACACCACTGTACCTGGCTCATTATTTCTAGAAATTACATTTTAATAGTCTCCCTTTTACATCCAACTATAAAATATATTTGCCATACAAACCACCATGCGCTTGAGAAAGTACTTCCCAGCTTTTTGTGTTTCATCGCTTCTGCTGAGCGCTGCCTACAAGATGTAAGCAGCGCCTTTCTGGAGACCCCAGTATTTTCTCAAAGACACTTCCCATCCTACCTGGGTTGGTGTAGAGCTGGCTTTCCACAGTCTTGCCGATGCACTGCAGCTTAATGGCCTGCAGGGAGTCATCCACATGCATGATGGTCGGCAGGCTGCCCAGAGTGTCCTGTACCAAGTTGGCCACTTCCCGCACATCAAAGAGCTTCAACAGTTCTGAATACACGGCTGGGAAGGAGCTCAGAAACACAGCCTGAAAAAGGAAAAGAAATTGAAATCAACTTCCAGGTATGCCATGAGAAATAAGCTGTAAAATGTCAGTGAGTTTAAGGATTGTGACAAGTATTTTTAAATGTAAGCCAGGTATGTTTCTGTTACCTCTAGTTAAAAGGGTAAAAAATTTTAAAACCAAAAGTGCATGGCAGAACAGGAAAGTTTTAAAGAAATCTATAAAGGAACAACATTAAGATACCCAAATCTAATGGAAAAATCACTGTCACTAGCAAAGTGACTGGTAACCCCCGCATAGAATCAGCTAAATACAGAATGAAAAAACCAGAAAGAATATTCAACCAAGACCAGGGGTGTGGTCACTTAGATTTCATTCCTTTGCAAGGAATTTCTGTGAACTTCTCACTTAAATCACAGTCATCTTTAAAGAAGCGGAACACGTTAATTCCCTAAAGCACTCAATTTACAACTGCAGAGAAAATATGGCACAGGGCAACAGAAGACATAGGTTATATATGATGCTAGTGTTGCTTCCAATCAATACTGTGACTTTGGAAAGTCATTTTAGTCTCCAGGGCTTTTATTTCAGCACTTGTTTAGTAAAAGCATAACTGGGACAACTCTATGTTGCTTCAAGACCTACTGTAAACTAAGAAGTGTGTGGAAAGACCCCAAAACTTTTCTTTTAATATATAAAGAAATCTGTTAAACTTTTCTTCCTTTCTTTTTTATTTATTCACTACTGGGAATTACAGGGCCTTTTGCATGGAGCTGCATTCCCAGTTCATTTTCATTTTTTATGGAAAATAAACAGATGCTAAATTCCCAGGGACACAATTTAAAAATCGGGGTAGGACTGTACATGAAAACAAAGTAAGTCAGCCTTTAAAAATTCCTTGGAGAGAAGATCAAAGGAAGGAGGTGTCACTGGCCTCATGTGCAGCCAGGAAGGGAAGGGGGGCTGCAGTGCTTGCCTGCTTACCAGTGTGACCAGACTCCCTCTGAGTGGGTTGAGTCTATATGTGTTGATAATTCCAACGTGGGATCAAATTTAAATTCAAGGATTTCAGTATTACCTAGATAGGTGCAGTAAAAATATCCAGAAGATCAAAGGTCTATTCTTGATGTGACAGCTACAAAATGCAAGGTTCTTCTTCTCAACAGTTATGTTCTTTGACTCTTCAAAATCGTAAGTTCACTTGAATATACTTAAAATTAATAACTTGGTATTCTGTGAGAGACTATATTTATATAACCTTCATTGTACTCTGTAAAGAGCTGAGTCACAGAAATAAAATAAATAAAACAAAATGTAGTTTTCTTACTGTGAAGTCAAATACATTGATTTCCCTCAGACATCCCTTAATTTATTCCTTATTGTTTTTTTAATTATTTCTCTTTACTTAAAAAAGTATCTAAATGTGCCTCCAGAATAAGATACATATATAATAAGACTATCTAAAAGGATAAAGAAACAGAGACATTTACAAGTACAGAAAACTATTTGTAACTAAGATAGGTTAAGAGTTTTTTTTGCAAATAACAATAAACATGCAATTTAGCTCTGACCTTCCTGGTAACCAAGATAAACAGGGAAGAATAATTACTAGGAATTCACAGCAAGGTCTTGGACCTTTATTCCTCTGTCATTAGTTTTATTTTCCAGGGGATCCTGGCACAATGGTCTGTCCATGAACTGGACACTAAAAACCACTGCAACATCAGGTGAGTCTGTCCCCGATCCTGCCCAGGACAGCGTCACTGCCAAGCTGAGTTTCAAGCCAGGAGGACTAAATGAACATCCCTACTGGTACCAGTGTGACCAGATCCGTAGGGTAGCCATCCATTGAACCAACCTGACAGACTGCTGGGATACTTCCTCTGCCTCTAAGAAGCAGGATTTTTCCTGAGGTGTAGCCCATATTTGGGGAGGCAAATGAGGCAAATAAACTGGGTTTCTGCCTATAATGCAGTCTCACAGGAAAACTTGGGCTAATGGATATCCTTGGCTCTGGATGTGGTAGGCTCAGTTCTACGAGGACTGCATGACTCTGTCCTTGGTATTCATGTGATTGTATTATGTTATATAAAAAAAGGGATTAGATGGATGTAATAAAGGTTACAAATCAGTTGATTTTAAAACATGGAGATTACATAGGTAAGTCTAAACTACTCATAAATCTTTAAAATAGTTTTAAAGACTGGCTGGTAGCAGAAGTAGCTGGAGGGCTTTAAAGCCTGAGAAGGACATGACATACTGCTACTGGATGTGAGGATGGTGGGGCCACATGCTAAGGAATGCAGAAGCCAACAGCAACTCCTTTTGACCCAGCCCTACTTGATAGTCATCAAAACAATAGAGACCTCAGTCTCACTAGCAAACAGGTTTCTGCCAACAGCCCTAAAGATCCTGAAAACATATTCTTCTCTAGATCCTCTAGATAAGACATCAAAGCCAGTGCCCTAACCCTTCAGCAATGAACTCAATGAAGTTTGTCTAGACTTCTGACCTTCAGAACAGTGATCTATCATATGAGCACTGTTCAAAGCCACTGATTGACAGTAATTTTTTTTATCAGCAATATAGAGGCCTAATATAGTGGATTAATCAGATTAGTGTCACCCTACTTTTCTGAGAGCTATGAGGTGGAAAGAGAACCTGGTACAGGGATGCCTGACATGGCAACCTCCTTCCTCTCAAAACATAAATGGGCTATGCACTCATTGCTTAATTTAAAATAATTAGCTATTCAATTATTTTATATGGACTTCTTAGCAACAAACTAAAAATAAAACTATCAAAATTTATAAGCTATTTCACAAAATAATGAAGAATGAATTCAGCAGAATTTATGAAGATATTCAGAAATTGTATACATTTAAAAAAAATAGTTATCTCAATTTAAAGTTATGGGCAAAAAAATCAAATAGGATTCTTTGAAGATGCTAAAATTGTTCTTAAACTTGATGGTGGAAGAGAACTTTCAGAATCAAGACAGTAAAAATCAGTATGTTGAGAAAAATAAAACTGCTCTATTTTGCAGAACCACAATGGCCGAAGTCACTGTTAGGAGATTACTAGGATTCAGTGGAAATATAAGTGAGGTAGAAAAACATTTTCATACAGGAGTAAAGATTAACAACAGAAACCTTAGGACGAAAACCCACATTATGAATTGGTTTTGCAGAGTCGGTAAACTTGTGAGAAGTCTAAAGGAATGCATGGTTCACCTGCTAGGTTAGTCTCCTCAAATACCAACTGCTGCTTGGCTTGTGGGCAACTTGCTATGAGGTCCCCGGCATATTCCTCAAGTGCAGTAACTGTACTGCTGATGACAAGATCAAAAGCTCAAAAGAGCCTGGGTTGTACCCTTGTCCAGATGTAAAATGAGTCTACATCTGTAAAGAAGAGCATGACAAGACTAGCTCCCTAACCAGCTGGAAAAAATACAGCACTGTTTTCAGGGGGCTGGTGCATTTCTGAGGTTTTGTAATTATACATTATGCATTCCAAATTCCATATAGCTCCCAATTCTACCAACATTGTTTGGCCTAATCTCCCATTTCTATGTCCTAGTTCTCAATGATTAAAAGTCTCAAGTGTCCAGGGGATAGTTAGAGACAGCTTCTCCATGTGACAAGTTTTTAACCAAATCGCTAGAATTAAAAATATACAGGAAATATAGAGACAGAAATTCAGAATCACCTCTCAGAATACATCCAAGGCCATGCTATTTGGAAAGGGGAAGGATCTTGTTCTTTAAAAAGAACAAACTAAACAACAGTTGGGTTGCGTCTGGTAATAGAATTTGGCAGCATCGGCTCAGTGGCGGTCTTACAAGATTAGTCTCAGGACAATTATGGTCAAGTTAAATAAAACAAAACCAATAAGCAGTTTAGTGGAGTTCAGCTTCATGACTCTCAGAGGTGATAAATTAAACTGCTGCACGAATCTTGGTGAGAAGCACTGTGCAGACTGGCTCTAGGGGAACTCATCCTCAGGGCCAACAGGAGTAGTGTGTTGTGTCATCAGAATGTTCTACAAACAGGAGATGAGGCAGATGCATGCCAGCAGCCTCTCTACACCAAGACAAGGCCCACAGAAAGGCGGCCAGCCCACTTCTGCTCAGAGCTGGGGTGCGGGCATTCAAAGAGCCCATTCTCGATGGATAAGCTACGAATGTAAACTGGAGCTCTGGATTTCTGATGGAGAAAGCATTCACTTTTCAGTTTTCCGCTACTCGGTGGAGGTGAAGAACATTACCTGTGACTGAGATAATGCTCCGGATCCTTTACTCTCTTGTGACAGAAAGAAACGGACAGACATAAGGAGCTCCTGGATGCAGCAGCGAAATTCCTCTTCATTTTGCCCACCAGTGGCAAGAGAAAATAGCCTTCGGGATTGAACTATATACTTAAAAATGTATTCCTGGGCCTTAAAACAAGAAAGTTAAAAAGTTAGCTTCAAAGGAGGCCAAGGGTATTTATATTTATGTAACAATGACAGCACAAAAACTATGGCATAGTATTAGACTTTTAAATTATTGATTTAAACACTAGAATCCTGTGAGATTTTTGAGTGGTATTTACTTGTAGGGAGGAAACTCATTTTTCTCTGATGCCTTATGAAAAATGTATAAAAATATTTTAAAATTCTTTATAATTCTGAAGAGTCAGAACACTATTTTTGATCCTTAAGTGGCTTTTTTCAATTTAGTCAACAAATAACAGTGTTTCAGAAAATGATCTAGCAGGAAGTCTCAACAGCATTTTACCTTTAAGCAGACCAAATATGTAATTATTTTTATTTACAGATACTACAGAGAATGGTACTCCATGGGAAACAGAAGACTATGTGGGCTGGGACTGGATAATGCCTGGAAGAATTTGTATTCTTCTTCAACCTGTCCGCAAGTCAGGCATTATCATTCCCACATATATTTTGGCACAGGAGCCCAGAGATATGGGAGGTGTTGAACCACAAGACCTAGGAAAATCTCAGGTATCCTCTTTGGGATCCCTGTTAAGCTACCATATTTTCTCTTAAAATTTAAGATAAATGGGTCTCAAAGATGGGTGGATAGAAGCAAGAACTAGGAACTGCTAAGCATAACTGCCCATCTGCTGTCTTCTCTCCTAGACTCTTTGTCTTGCCAATCCTGGACACTGCTTCAAGTGTCCTGGTGCCCAGAGGAGCAAAAAGATTCATTCTTGAGCAAGGTCCAACAGACAAAGCTGACAAAGTGCCTCTCAAATTTTATCAGCTCTGGAGCAACCACAAACTGATTAAGATCCTGAATTAGATAGCACTAATATATCATTACCAATTACATCACCAAGAAACCAATTAGTTTAAGCAGCACTGTGCAACAGCTTTGGTGGACAATGGTATCTGTTTTGAGCAGCATGTTACTACCTTCAGCACCTCCTGGATGTGCTCCTGCCGCTCTGCTTCTGTGATCCTGTCCACATACCACTTGAGCACTTTGATGAGATCTCTAAAATACAGGGAAAATGTGCAGAATGAAGAACTGGCCTAGTTCTCAATTAAATGCCAACAAATCCGATGCATATTATCATGAAGAAGCTTCTTTCCCCTTAAACTCTCATATTTCCCTGTCAATTTGTTACCTAATAATTTTACTAAACCTGCAGATCAACATTACCTTCTTTAAAGCTTAAGAGAGAAACAACACTTTCTCCCACACATATTTCCCTCAATTTGGACATATTCCCCTGACCCTGCCATTTCTGACAGTACCTCCCAATCTCAAATACTGGAGAAAAGGACTCTGATCAAGCAAGTATCTGAAAGTAGGACTGTCACAGTAAGCCTTGGACAATTGCTAACTGGAGTTTCTTCCCCACTGACCACGCAAATACTGGATGTATTAACTTTCAGTAGCAGGCACAAGGTGGGTTAGAGAGGTGTGGGTATTACCTCTCCTATCTAGATCATAACTCTACAGATAATTCTCTGACCCATGAGATAAACAAGGTTCACATCCAAAATATATCTTTGAAGGAGTGCTTCTATAAGAATAAAGTTGTTGTTGTTTAAGGAACAAAAGTGTTAAAAAACTTATAACTCTTAAGATTGTGCCACTCTGAATTTTGATCAGGTCCTAGTTTCTAGGAAAAAGTTCACAGAGTAAATTTTTTGTGTGTGTATGGTGAAAGACAAAATATGAATTTAGAGTTAGGTAGAGAGAGGACCCCAATTTTGTGGCACCATCAAAAACATAATCAACTGTCAGTCAAACATGCCTTCTTCTCTCCATCTGCCCTGACTGGGTTATTCAACATCGCCATATCAAGCCAGCACACAGACTGTTTCATCTGGCACTTGCTGGCTTTGACTTCCACAATGATCACACGTGTGTCATCTTCTGCTTTCCTCAAGCGCAGTTTAGCAGTCAGGAGGAAATCAATACCACTGTGACCAAGTGTGTTACCCCGGGCCACTCTTCAAGAATTATCCAGGCTGCCTCTAGAGCCACAGTGTTTCGGACTGCTGGAAGGTGTGTGAGGTATATGCACAGATCTTCTTTTTCTTGTGGCAGTGGACACTTTTCAGCACTGTCTTCTGGGTCTTCAAAGCCTTTGCTTTCATTTCTTCACTGCCAGTCCCATCTTGATGAAAAGGTCACATTCTGTCTCTTGACAACAAAGAATACCTGGAAGTGCCAGCAGTTAGGTGCTGCTAGGAAAGGCATTTTAAAGACAATATATCAGGGTTTTTTGACCACCCACAGCTTGAGAAGATTCCATAGACTTTATATGTGTCTTGTGATGGTGGATTATCCTGCTTTCCTGGCCAATCTGAAACACGAGAAATTATACTTCCAATGACAGTTTCGGTTGGAAGCAGTGACATCCTCACACCAGGATCCAAACTGTCAGATTGAAAGGACAATGTTTCAAACTATTCCTGCTGTGACATTTCACCTTCAGCAAAACCTCATGCTGATGGAAGGTCAAGTATTACAAAAATACCTTCATTCACTTAAATGTTGCAGACATAAATATTAACATGCCATGGACAGGAGTATTTGAGTTCATGTAAAGCTTGGTAACTACTATCCTTTACATGTCACATACATGGGGAGGGAGAATGGGGGAGAAATTGATTTGAAGCTCTTTGTTCACCTCTGAGAACAGATGATTGTGCATGTATGCCCTGATGGGTGCTGTTTAAGCTACAAAGTAGAAATATGGGCAGAAAAGCAATGATGGCATTGGAATGAGGAGACAGGACATTGGGTACACGGCAGGACTGGAGTTAAGCAGGGCAAAAGACTGGAAGGATTTTATTCATAGGATTGAAAGAGAGAAGCTGCTGCCTTCCGGCAAACAGCAACTAGTCCGCCTGGCCACAGGCACTAGCTGAAGCTCCACATTACTCATTAGCTCTCAGCTGAATCACACAATGTGGGCAGGAGGAAGGAGGGGCAGTTTAAATGGCAGCTGCCATGGAAGGGGCGACTCCTATGAATGACTTGCTTGAGGCTAGGGGTCAAGTCTTCACGTTGGCAGCACAAACGATAGCGCTGGGCATGCAGTGTGACACTCAGTAAATGTTAACAACTGAATGACTGAAGGACTTTGAATAAGTAGGAAAGTAAAGCTTGTTTTCTACTCATATTTCTTTCTTCAAGCCATATATGGTACATATAAGGAGTACATGGATTAAATGGGGGTCCTTGATAGCAAAATAAATAAATAAATAGAAAAGAAAATGAAAGAACCAGACATTTCAGGCCAAAGAATACCAAATGGAATAGACACGGAAAGGAAAATATTTTTATGTTTTACATCCCATGAATAGAATATTTTTGCCTACTTCTGTTTTTAACCAAAGTAAGTTGTAGCCATTAAACAAATGAAGGTGTGTGAGGGGGAAAATACTGTCCCAAGAGACACCCCAGTTTTTGAGCTGCTTTTCCTTCCTGCGCCCTCTTTTAAATTTTTCTCTATAACTGCTTTTTCTTAGAAATGATAAGAAGATCCTGCCATAAGCCAACTCCAAGCTAAAAGACCTTACCTGTATGCAAGTGCTCCAGCAAAATGGCTCTCAATGTAAGTGTCCATAACAGGTTTAAAATGATGAAATTTGCTATCCTGAAGCAAATTTATTATATGAACCTAAAAACAAAATTGAGCTTTACAAAACCACATACAAATTGAGAATTTTTTAAAGAAATTCTTATACTATCAAGTGCGTACTTCCAAAACAGCCCCTTGATCATGAAAATCAAGACTGAGATAAAAATTGTTATAATTAACTAAATGCGAACTTACCAAAGAATCAAAAACCTTTGACCCATATTTTTGGGAATTTTCATCTAAAATGCCAAATAAAGTATCCAGTGTATCTTGCAGAAACTGTTAAATAAAGAAGTAGTAGACAAATAAATAAAATATTATCTGTCCTTCCCTCCCATGTGTTCCTTATTCTGAGTTTCCCAGAGGATAATGGAATAATATACATACCTTTACTATCTCTGAGCCATCAATTTCTTTTAATTTAGAAAGACAGCCTGTGATCTTGTCTGGGTGGGTTCTCCATTTCAGAAGATCAAGCATATCACCTTTGTAAACAGAAAAGGAGGATTAATTGCTATTATAGACAACAGCTCCTGGTGTGTGAGTGTTCTACTGTGAAAGCTGAAGTCTTCAACACATTGCTCCCCTCTCCTGGCCATTCAGGGTGTGAAAGGCAGAACAGTTGTTTAGCTTTTAAGCAGGCAACCAGTAAGGGACATTGTCTACAATTAGAGTCCACTGGTTACAAAGTAAAAAGCATATAACCAACTTAAGAATTAATTCAAGCTATAGGGCTAGTCAAGCTTAGAAATGTGAAAGCAAAAACAGGAGAAAGGTCAGCATTAAGATAAGAAACCTTAACTCTCGCAAAGAAACTTCTTAGGTAGAATATCTTAAATTAGATAACAACTCCCCATACCTCCAGGCTTCTAGGAATTTAGAAATACAAAGTAACTGATTTTCTTTAAACTGAGTCTCCTTTGAAGTCACTGACTTTCTTTGAACTCCACATTACAAAGCCTAAACCCCAATGGGTTATTCCAAAGCCACAGAGCCACCTACCATAGGTGATCCCTGGACAACTTAACAGGTTTGGCACATCTAGAGAGGCCTTGAAGCTGGGAGTGCTGGTTCAAGACTTTATAATCCAGCTTCCTTCTCAGAGTCTGGAAAGCAAAGTACCTGGCTCCTCAATTTCCTCTCTGAAACTTACTGTGGGTGCCTCAACTCCCACAGGTCTTCTAGGAACCTCAACACCTGGGGAGAAAAGAAACTCTTCCTTCATCTTTCTGGGCAGATTTAGAAAGCCTTGGGGAGATGGTGTCTCAGCTTCTTTACTCTCCAAAGGGCACTGGGTGTTGATGGCTGGTGGCCGTGGAAGCCAGTGAAGGCAGGATGAGCTAGCGAGGTGCACCAAGGACACTCAGGAAACTGGCAGGGCTGCTCTGGCCCAGTGCGGCTCAGAGGTCAGAAGGGCTCTTCCATCCTAAACTGTGAAGCATTCACTTCAAAGAGCTTGTCTCACAGGAAACCCAAATGAGTCTTGCTGAGAGACACAAAGACCAACAAAGAAATAAAAAAACATCAAGGATGTAGTTCTAAGATGAGGAGGCAAAGATGGCATGAATAGAAATGAGAGTAACTATGAAGAATCTGAAAAGGAAAGAGAAGGAATCTGCAAGACAGATTCAAGAAAAAACTTCATGCAAGTCTTAACAGAAAGAAACTTAGACCAAGTTAATCATTCCTAATCTGAAAACCCAACTGTTCCAAAATATAAGTCTTTGAGCAATGATGTGATGTTACAAGTGGAAAATTCATGCCTGACCTCAGTGGGCAGATTGTACTCAAGCAGCAGGAGGTCTCAAAATATTCTTAAAAATTATCTTCAGGTGATACAAAATGTACAATGAAATATAAACAGATTTTGGTTTAAACTTGAGTCCGATCCACAAAATATCTTATGTAACATGTAAATGTATCAAAATCCTAAAAACCTCAACATCTGAAACACTTCTGGTTCCAAGCATTTCAAATAAGAGATGCTCAGCTTGTACTAAAAAGGAATGTTTATCTACAGCAGAAATAAGAGGAGGATTTAGAATGGGAAAATTAAGAAAGATTTAAAACAGAGACTTATGTTTTCATTTAAAAAAATAATAGAAACAAAACCTTGAAAATGTTTACTACTGACATCTAATTGACATATTCTGGGGGTATAATTGAAACCTTGTTAAAAATGTTCGGTTATATTTGGAATATCAGGTTTTTCCAGAGACCATGATGACAGAGGCAGGGCTCTACTATTCTCCAAGTTCGCGTTCTCTTTTCTGTCTTCCTTCACCTAACCTTAGGATGCTCCCCTCCCTGGCATCCTCTTTTAAAACCCACCCCACCATGCACTTCTCTTCAACCCCCCTCCCACCGCACCCCTGCTCTCACACCTTCCCCTGGCACTCTCCCTCCTCCCTTGAGAGGGAGACAGCTGCAGGGACATCCCAGGTTCTGCCCAACAGGAGCAGCTTGGGGAGCGAGGGGGTGGCTCTGCTATCCAGGAAGCGGCATGACCGGGCAACAGCAGGGAACCAGGAATAGGAACCTCATGAGCAGAGCTGAGAAATGGATACAGTGGTCCCGATGATCGCATTAGGATGGACTGCTTGAGTTTCCTTCAGGAAGGCTAAAGAATCTCAGGACTGCCCATAATGGAGCAAATGGGAGAGCAGAACGGTTATGACTATCTGGAGTAAGTAAAGTACTCATCATTAAGGCAAAATTGTCATCTCTAAGTCTGGTTTAGTCAACCAAAGATATTACCTACTGAAAGTAAAGAAATATGTGGATGACACAGTGCCACCTCTTCAGAATGTTGAACTCTCCATTTGATCTGACAATCACAGGTGCCCAACAACCACTTTACTCTGAGCACATTATCCGTTAAAATGCTGGATAACAGACAGACAATGCAGACAGACCTACTTCAGGAATCTGGAAAACTGCTGCTAGAGACCACAACACTTGATAAATATCCAATTGCAGTGGAAATTGGATTTGTGTATTTTCTAATTCAAGTAAAATGAACACACACCAATTTAATTTCAATTTGAAACTGGATTATTTCTATACAGAGATATGTGTCTAGCATGTAAATTTCAGAAGAAGCAACTGACTTCTTTCCCCTTTCTCATCTCTTGAAACACTCTATTATTTCCTGGCTCATTTTGAGATGACTTACTTTGACAAGGTTAATCAAAATCAAAATGATAATGAAATATGTATCAACCTCCAAAAATGAGCCTGACACTGCATGGAATCCTGACCCTGTCTTCCAGATAGTGAGATGTTTAGCACAATGATTTCATGAATAGTTTATTTTCCATGTTTACCTAAAAGTATTCTATGCCTTTATAAAGTAGGAACATCTAAGTTCAGGAATTGGGTTTCTCTATCTTAAGCACAAAATTCTGTTTAATATCCTAACCCTAGAACTAGAATAAGTTTAGGGTGCAGGACTAAATACTATGATAGCAATGAATCTATTGTTATGTTTAGCTGTGTGGGGGCAGAGTAATGGCCCACAAAATGTCCACAACCTAATTCTTAGCAGCTGTGAATATAAGTGTACTTATCTTTATGGCAAAAAAAAAAAAAAAAGATTTTACAGATGTGATTAAAGATCTTATAGTGGAGAAAATCTATTGGATTTTTTCTGGCCAAATATACCTCATTCATTAAAACATAGAACAGAATTATAGTTAGAGAGATCTGAAGTGGTAGGGCTTTTGAAAATGGAGGAGCCATAAGCCACGATATGCAGGCAGCCTTCAGAAGCTCCACAACATAAACAAAAGGATCTCCCCTATAACCTCCAGCAGCAATACAGCCTTGTGAACACCTTTAGTCTAGTGAAACTCATTGTAGACCTTTACCCTCCAGAGCCAAAGAGTAATACATCTGTGTTCTTTGAACCCAATAAGTCTATGTTAATTGTTACAGCAGCAATATTCTATTGGGGGCATTCAATTAAATGTGAACATAAGCTCTGTAACAGACAAATAACTAATCCACATTGAAGAATATAAATTCTATCTAAAGTGTCAGGAATAGGTTGATTTTTATTCTCTTCATAACCTCTACAGGAATAGACTGGCCCTATAACAAAGACTTGAGGTTGGTAAATGCCTTATAATCAATGAGTTATGTCAATGGAAGTCTTGCTTAAACAAAAGAATTAATTACTGAGTACTGATGAAGACTAGGATAAATTAATATAATTACTGCTCTATGTAAACATATTAGTACTGCATGCAGCAATGGAGAGGAATTTTTTAAATGGTCAGTATTATAATGCTATATTTTGCTTCTTTTTTGATACTCTGTTCTAAGAAAAGATAAGTGTTTCTTTCTACCAATGCTACTTCACAACACAAAAGAAAGAATAACACATATATACATTTAGGCATAGGAGTTTCCTATGAATCACAGTACTTTATTATGCAGTGATTCTCAACATAATGAATCTGACTTATTAACATAACATTCCAGATGCTAGCCAAAAGCCTTATATGGCAACCGTGATAAAATCAAAATTGTTTAATTTACTTCTTTCATTACAGGCGGTGTTTTTAATAACAATTTGCCAAGGAAAAGCACTTGCTTTATTAATCATAACTTGCTAAACAATCACTGACATAAAAAGTAATGGTGGAACAGAAAAGCAATATCCATCTAATTAAACAAAAAACAGGCTTTACTCTAAAGCCTGCAATTAGGGCTGTTTATGGAGCTATAAAGCAAGAGATTAAAGTGGTGGTATTTTTTTGTCTTTTTTTTTTTAAGTTGGGTTTTAGCAGTTTATCTGATGAGTGATATACTTGTTTTCTTTCTTTCTTTTTTTTCTTTTAACCTGGGATCAACCTCATGCCCTCATGCTTGTCATGTAGACGCTTACAGTACTGAACTAAATCCCTGGCCACAGATGTACTTGTTTTTAATGCAGAAATAATCTTCAAGTCCTTAAATTTCATGCATTCAACAGAGCATTAGGTCACCACTGTTGCCATTTTATTGACTGTCTTAAACAGAAGGGTTAACAATTTTTCTAAAGCAAAGTTCTTAAATAAAACCTTAGTATTCACCAAGTATTGTACGTTACCGTTTTGTGTGAGTTTTGTGGAACAGAGGAAAGATGTTATCCAGAAAGATTCCTTTGTGGCCTTCATGGCTTGATTATTATTCCCAAGGAAAATGCCCTTGGAGAAGGGGAGTTTGAGGTAGCGGGTAGTATCCTGAAGGTTTGTGTTTTCTTCACACTGTTCAAAATATTCAAAATGCAAAAAGACAAGGAAAAAAGAACTTGTAAGAATTATTCAGTATCATTTCCATATCTAGTGTTTATGAACTGAGAGACTTTCTAAAGAGCATTATAAACAGAATTTAGTTTTTAAGTAAAATGCAACAAAAACATGCACAAAGAATTCAACCTGGCTTTGGGATCTAGAGTGGTATGAATTTAACTCCTAGCTCAGTCACTGCCAATATTTGTTACCGTGTAAGTTATTTAATCACCTAGGGTTTTGGCAGTCTACCTGTAAAACCTCATTGTCTTGTCAGAAGAACCAGATTACCCAAAGCCTTTAACATAGTTCCTGATTCACTGGAAATGCTGAAGAGATCATATATGCAGTGACCACATGGCGTTTTTAAATGCTTAGATTTTCCCCCAATATCTCCTCTAAGGTAGCTCTTAAACTGTTTTCACTTTGAAAACTGGCCATTACAGAAATGATATTTCAGGTACTCTAATAGATCCACTATTTCCCTCAGTAGTGAGGGAAATCACTACTTTGCAGAAAGGGTTAGTTAACAAATGTGAAAGGAATTAGAGATTTAGAAAACAAAATCTCAAATCCCTACTGTAATTATTTCTTTAGCCAAGGATTGTCATTTACTGGTCACATCAGCAGGAAGAGTTGTTGATGAGGAATCTTATGTGGCAACACACCGATTACTTCCTACTGTCAACAGGACAATGTAACCACATCTGGGGGATCAGGTTTTCATCACACCAATGCAGACAATGCAAAGACACCCATCCATATTGCAGGAAGCACAGGGTAGTAACAGGCTGCCCTACAAGAAAGCAATGAGATGGACCCAAACATGGCGCCTCCTGCAGGATTAGTGGTCTCATCCATTCAAGTGAGAGTTGTCAAAAAAGGGATTGTTCTTGATTAATCAACAAGAGACTGATGACCCAATGCAACACATAGTCTTGGCTTTGGACAAGCCTGATGATCTGTCCAAATTGCTGTTTTTGATCTGTAAACCAACCCAGGTCTGGGTAAGAAGTTAGTGAACTGGATAGTATTCAAAACATTAGTCAAAGCAATCAGGCAAGAGAAAGAAATAAAAGGGGTATATATAGAAAAGAAGTCAAATTATATTATTTTCAGATGACATAATCCTCTACTCAAGACCCAAAAACATTCTATCAAAAGACTTATAGAATTAGTAACCAAACCTAATGGTGCAGCAGGACAGAAAAATCAACACACAAAAATCAATAGCATTTCTGTACACCAATAATGAATTCATTGAGAAAAAAATTAGGAAAACAATACCATTCATAACAGCATAAAGAAAAATTAAGTATTTAAGAATTAACCTAACTAAGCAAGTGAAAGATCTACCATGAAACTTTGAAAAAGGAGATCAAAGAGGACATCAGAAAATGGGAAGACATCCTCTTCCTGGGTTGGCATAAAAATATAGTTAAATGGCCATATTTCTAAAACTAATACACAGATTTATAATCTCAATCATAATCAAAATACCAACAGCACTCCCTACAGAATTAGAGAAAACAGTTTTAAAATTCAGATGGAACCAGAAGAGACCCAGAATAGCAAAAGGAATCCTGGGGTAATAAGAGCAGAGCAGAAGGCATCACAATCCCAGATTTGAAATTGTATCACAAAGCTACAGTGACAACAATAGCATGGTATTCACACAAAACTAGATGTGTTGGTCAATGGAACACAACATAGTCTGCAGAAACAACCCCAGGCTATTTGATCTTTGAAAAAGGAGTATAAAAAATACCCTTGAGGCAAGATAGGCTCTTTAATAAATGGTGCTTGGAAAATTGGATATCCATATGCATAAGTCTAGACCTATATATCTTACCAGATACTTAAGTAAAGTCAAAATGGATCAAAGATCTCAACGTTAATCAAGAAATATTTAATCTGTTGAGAGATAAAATAGGCACAAGAAGATGTAGGCATAGGGAAGGACTTCTTGAATAGAATCCCAGTAGCTCAAACAATAGTATCAAAAATCAACAAATGGTAATATATCAAATTAAAAAGCTTCTGTACAGCAAAGGAAACAACCAACAGAGGCAAGAGAAAAGCTACAAAAACAGGAAAAAAATTACTAGGTATTCTTCAGAGGACTAATATCTAGGGGAAAAAAAAAAATATATATATATATATATATATATTACACAAAAGTTAGACTTCTCCCAAATAAAAGACCCAATTAAAAAATGGAGATATGAACAGACACTCCTCAAAAGATGTACAAATAGTAAATAAATAAATGAAAAAAAGGTTCAATATTGCTGGTTACTAGAAAAAGGCAAATTAAAACAATGTGGAGATTCCATTATATTCCAGGAAGAATGGCTATCCTCAAAAAATGAAACAGGAAATGCTGCCGAGCCTTAGCGGGAACAGGGACCAATTTACACTGTTGGTGGGATGGTAAACTGGTACAGCCACTCAAGAAATTAGCGTGGAGATTCTGTTCTGAAACTAGAATATCCTTTTGACACAGCCATCTCCCTTTTTGGTATCTTTCTGAAAGGGTTAAAGACATCAGATTACAGTGATAACCTATGTACCCAGGTTTCTAGCAGCACAGTTCGTAATAGCTAAATTTCAGACTGGGCTAGATTTCCAATAACAGAAGACTGAATAAAGAAAATGTGGTATTTATACACAATGCAGTACTACTCTATTATAAAGAAAGATAAATTTGAGATTTTATAGGAACATGGATGCACCTTGAGATCATAATGTTAAGTGAAATAAGTCAGACACATGAGCTTTAATAATGCGTGGTCTCTCTTACATTAGAACCTTAAAACACAAATAAAGAGTAATAGAAAAGATAGATAATATGGAGTAGGGAGATAGATCGTTTTTGAATGGGAAGCAGAGCAGGGATGGAAGGAAGAAGAGTGGAGGGAGGAAGGGAATGAAAAATATAATTGAGATGTGTTATGTTCATGTATCAACTCCCCATGGGGGGAAAAAATTATGTAATACAAACACATACCAATAAAAAATAAAAACCAAGAACAAATAAAATCAATGTAACTGAAATAGAAACAATTTAATAATTGGCAAAACCACTGTCTACAAAAATAGTACAGTAAAAGTAAATGCATGCTATGTTTTTAAAAATACAGAAAGAATAACATGTAGGGCTGGGGATTTAGCTCAGTGGCATAAGTGCCTGCCTTGCCAGCGTGCAGTCGTGAGTTCAATCCCCAGTCAAAAAAAAAAAAAAAGAAAACAAAAGAACAACATGTAGGATATGCTCTAAGAGAATAACAGTTAATATCCTGTGGACCCTGAGAGTAGTGCTTTTATTTTACTTTGGTTTATTTTTATACTGGTTTTCTAAAGACAATAGTTATCCTAACATGTCAAGGAAAAAAATAGGTACAGATCTAGCATTACTTAGCTTACTAGGAATATAAATTTCAAAACTCATATGAACTGTATTTCTTCACCTTGTTAAAATATTTTTAATCTTAGTGACCTGGTAAAAGGAATTTAAACATAGAAGCCTTTGGTATTGAATATCATTTTGTATGATTTACAAGATTTACTTTTATTTTGATTATATCTTTAAGAAAGACCCTTCTCATGAGTAAAGAAACATAATCAGAATATTATGTTATTGCTAGCAGACCTGCTCCCCCACAGGAATGCCAATAGAAACAAACAGCCTCCATAATTTTCTTCTAGTGTTAAGACTCTAAATGCTTTCCTTTATTACTTTGAGATTTCATATAGATAGAAGACGGCATAAAATGCACATGTATGGTTTAAAGTGTAATTATAAAGCAAACACTTCAAACGCATTCTATGGACAATATACTTAGATAAAGTAATGTTCTAGAATCCTAGACCACTGTCCTTTCCCTTTGGTCTTATTCCTGGTATCAGGTCCTGAGCCATGGCAAGTCATAGCACCCTACATCCATCCTGTCTCCTCACTGGAGCTGGTCTGCAGGGTTAGGAAAATACTCTGGTCTCCCATTTATAGCCTGACCTGTCCTCCATGCATCCAACCACCACTTCTATTGTGACTAAAGCCTCATGCCAAACCTAGCCCAAACACTCTGCCTAGCTATTTCCAAGGCCTCCTTCTCACAAGTTGGAGCCTGCCCTAGTCTGGTATGCTCCATTTGTTCACAGAAATCTGGTCCTATAGATATATCTATTATGCTTCCCCTCTCTTAGCTAACTGGCTTGGGTTTGTCTGCAAGCCTCTTGGAATTCCTGCTTGATACACTCATCTAGCTCAACAGGTTGTCAAGGCACTGACCACCTGTGACCACAGATGTAATAGCTGTGTCGTGTCCTTAGGGGGCGCTGTGAATAGCACACTCGGCTGCCTTCTCCTGGGCCAGCCACTGTGTTCCATCAACCCTGGTTCCTTTCACTTCTCCATCCTAGGAAAACTAAGACATCAGCATCTGAGGTTAGGACATGATAACTTGAGAGCCTCTTGAAGCTAAACTCCATCACCACTACTTAAAGTACAAAACAAGCACATGAACAACACCTCATAAAAAAGTTACTTCAACATTTTCCACCAGGAACACTGGTGTGTGTGTGTGGGGGGGTGAGGGTGGGGAGAAAGAATTTTTTGCATGTTAATTCAGTAAATACAAGCATATATAATCACTCTTTAGAGAAATTTTAACCCATTTTGGAAATATTTAAGAAAGTATACAGAAATACAGCATCTTTTACTATTCTTTGAGGTTTCAGGCACATAAAATAAACACTAGAAATTTTCAAGCAATTCTGGCAGAAACCATTCATGTGAACACCTCACATGTCAGCACTGCTGAAGGCTGCACGTACTCTCTCCTCACAGTGACCCGGGAGGCAGGACCCTGTACCAGAGGCACTCATGTGATTTCCCCAATATTACACCTTTAGAGTCAGTAACAGGATATGAACTAAATTTTGTATTCACAACTACTGTGGAACACAGCTTCTTCTCCACTTTTTTAAACAAAATTTTGAGTTTTGCACCAATGAATCTAAAAATTAACCAAAATACAGACAAAATATGGAATTTTAGGTATGGCTCATTTTCCCAAAAAGGGTGTATGCATGGGAGACAGCCTGGAAGGGGCTCTAGGTGGTGTTTGGAACTGAAATACTATTGAAAGAACCAGGCCTACTTCTTCTACAGTGAAATGTAGTCTATGTTCTGAAACCACACAGGGAACCAGAGTGAGCATATGAACCAGAAGGATCTTCTGCATACTGAAAAACATTTGTGCATCAACTGGCTTGGTTTTGGCCAAGGAAATTTTTTTTTCCATTAAGCCCAGAAAGTGCACGGACAGGCAATATGCCTATGAGAAGAAGAAGAAGACACTGTCCCTATTACAGAACTTGTGCTTTGTGGGAAACGTGACATAGCCAACTTGCTGCCGGTGTGTGGTACATAGGTGGTGGTAGAGGGGTGAGGGAAGAATTAACTGAGCTGCTTTTTTTAGGACAAACAAGATCTCTTGAGGCTGCTACTAGATTGGGGGAATAAATCTGCCGCTGTCATAAAGGATAGTTAGTGTTTGCTTTGAGAGGCCAGAATTTGTGCAAGTCATCTTAAAGTGAAATGGAGTTAATTTATTATAAATTTGAGAGCAGGACATGAGAACTAGCTTTCTCTTTTACCACTCTTGGGGTTTAAACTAGATCTGAGCATACATACAGGCTCCTTCGACTCCCAAGAGAGTGTTAAAATGCAGACTTTCTGGTAGCAGAGATTACATAGTTCACTTATAGTTTTTTTCTTAGAACTAAAAATCTGTTGGTAGAGGACAGACATGGTGGTGCACATCAGAAATTCCATGACTCAGGAGGCTGAAGCAGAAGGCTTGCCATGAGTTTGAGGCCAGCCTGGGTTACATAGTGGGTTCAAGGCCAGCTTGGAGTACACAGTGAGATCCTGTCTCAAAACACAAACAAACAAACAATCTGTTGGTACAGCAATGATGGTGCATTATGTAGCAGCCTACTAGTTGGTCACTATCTTAGATGTGAAAGAGAAATATAGTGGTCAGTCACAGACAGCAGTCCAGAAATGTAATATCTGTTGTTATGAAAGATATGTGATTAAGAGGTCCTCATCTATAATTTATTCAGAAAAAAACCCAGCAGAGAATTCATGGCATATTAATCAAATAAGGGGCCTGTAATTTGTGGGAAGTAGTGAATTAAATTTTAAAAATACACTAAGTTAGAAAATCTAGTTGGAATTCTACAATACCAGTTAATGAAAACCAGATTTCAGTAGTTTTTGGTGGCAAAGTATCTTCTTTTGTAGACTTTTTGGGTAACACTAATCATTCTGAATATTACTGTATGTTATAAATTCCTACTGTTAGTCAGTCCTTCAATTTAGTACAAAAATGTGACAAGGAAATGATATGGTTGCTATCCTTGAAGTCATTCCATGTCTGATCTGACCACCACACTCTCCCACTGATACTATAAAGACAAAGATATGATAAAGACCACTGGAGAGGCAGGCATGTTGGTACACACCTACAATCCCAGCACTTGGGAGACTGAGGCAGGAGGACCACTGTGAGTTCAAGGCCAACCTAAACTATACAGTGAATTCAAACCACCACTACCATCAACCACCACTACCAAAACCCAAACCAAACCAAACCAAAAAAAAAAACAAAAAAAACCCACTGTACATCAGCTATGCTGGGAAGGAAGGATTTATGGGAAAACTGCTTTTGGATCTCAATCATTGAGAATAAGCAGGACTCACCTGCAAGCAAGGGAGGAAAAGTCAAGAAAGGGAAGGAAGAATGCATGCAATGGTATTGGAACGAATGTGTCTATGAGATCACTGGCACATGACAATTAAACGTAATGTGGGATTCCAGAACAGAAAAATGACATTAGTGGAAAACTTATTGTGAAATCCAGATAAATTCTATGCTAATAGTATTTCACCAAGATTAATTTGGTTTTGAGAAATGTGCTATAGTTTCATGTAAGAGGTTAGTGTAAAATTTGGATAAAGGGGACATGGGAAAAATTTTAACACGCCTATAGTCTAAAATATCTTAAAATAAAAGTGCAGGCATATTCAGATAACAACATGTACTTTAGTAAGGTGGGGGTATGGAATTTTCAACATAATAAGCCTTAACAACTACTCCCAATTTCTCTTTTTTAATCTGTTAAATAAGGAACCTCCAGGTAACTCTGACATTCAGCTCTGGTTTCAATTCTTGAGATCATCACAGTGAGGAGGTGGAACTGAGCAGACTGTGGCAGGAGTGGATGGAGATGAGACTAAAAAGCTCAGTTTTAGACATGCTGATTTTGAAGTGTCTCTGGGCCAACCAACTGAAGTTGTTCAGTGGGCTGGCAAAAGTCTTAGACTCGAAACACAGATCTGGTGTTACCAGTACCTAGATGTGGTAAGGTCACCCACTGAAGTGCGGGAGAGCATCTAGGGGTATGAGGCACAAATATGGTAGCTGAGATTTAAATCCACAGAAACACCGAAACATAAAAGTGCTCACAGAGAGAGACAAGTCCTAAAAGAGGACGAGCGGCAGAACTCAGGACAAAGCCATTAGGAAGAAGACAGAAGGTTGGATTTTCAGAAAGTGTAAGTAACAGACCATGTGTGACAGGGAAATGAAGTACAGGAAGATTTTTTCTGTCCAGTGAGCATCAGGGCTCTGGAGGAGAGAAAAATCACCTGAATGGTGGGGGCACAATCAGCCTGCAGAAGGAATGAGGCATAGGAGGCAGAGTCAGAGAGCGAGACTGGGTTTTTATGGGAGAAGAAGGAGCTCCATGGTTATTTAAAAAAAAACAGTTTTTAGGAAATATTCTGCAGCACGTTATACTCTGAGTGAATGGTGTCTCTGTAAAGGAAATTGCAACAGATGCCAAAGAAAATGGTTACTGAGGTTTACTGGGTGGGGGCAGGGGGTAGAGGGGCGGAGTCCTGGCAGCCAGGAGGGAGGAAGGTCCAGAGCACTGCAGGCGGAAGACTGAGCATCAGAGAGAATCTTGACTCCTCCCTGAGACAGGAAGCAGGAAGCAAGGAAAGGATGCAGATAAGTTTGCAGGTGGTAGGGGAGAGCGAGCAGGAAGCCAAGGAAGTTCCTGTCTGATGGCTTCTGTTTTCTCTGTTAAGTAGACAGGAAGTGGTAGGCTAAGGAGATCCTGTATCTATACCACTCAGGCGGGTGCTAACCTGTAATTTCCTTTAGCAATGTCCAGCTGACCAGGGCTGGGTATGGGATGGGGCACAGAGGAGGCAATGTTGACAGACTGCTGCAGGACCATTTTTTGGTTCCCATGCAGGCACAGCAGAACTAAGCATAAAGGATACCCTGAATAAGAAAGGGAAGGAAGGGAAGTCAGGAGGGGTCTATTGGAGGAGAATAAGACTGAACAATAGGTATAGCTAGAAACGTGGAAAGCTGAGAGACTGGTGCGGATATTAAGGATTTATGAATTTTGCAATGGAGCCTATCCAGTTAACCCATCTACCCATCTGTGTCCCCATCAGGGACCAGGTATTTATTTGGCATCCACATGGGAGATCCTGTTGGGTAGGGATGAATCAAGGTCCAAAGAGTAGCCCCAGCAAAGTAAATGCAAGTGAGGTGACTGGAACTGAAATTGTGAAGAAATAAGAGCTCATGAAACTGGACAGGTCAACCAGAAGGGTAAGACAGTGAACCAGAGGCTAGGCTGACTGCAGAGTAACCCACCACCTGCCACCCCATCCCCACCTCTTCCTCACTGGCCTCAGCACCCTGGGTGAGAAGAGGGTAAACAGGACAGCAGAAAGTTGCAGTGCTGGATGGACTTAGCCCTACAGAGGGTTGGTGAGGGCTTTGCAACAGGGAGGGGAACTGGTAGGTACTGCTGAAAGGCACGGGGGCATCTGGAGACAGCTGGCCCCTGGGCAGTGGACCCGAGGCTTCAGAAGACAAGCTCAGGGTCGGGGATTTAGTTCAGCGGCTTATGCGCCTGCCTGGCAAGCACGAGGTCGTGAGTTCGATCACTGGTACCAAAAAAAAAAAAAAAAAAATAGAAGACAAGCTCACTACATAGAAGCCCTCTCCATAAAGGGAAGGTTTTGCTTAAGGTAGTGCATTTGGGGAGGATGAGGTAGTGTGAACTAGCAAGTACAGAAGAGGCTTTCAGGATGTCACATAAAGCCCTAAGTGTTAGGATATTAAGATATCTTGTCTTTTTTTTTTTTTTTCTAGTTAGCTTCTGTGGTCATCTGGATACTGTTATGCTAAACTTCCTAGGTTATTACTTTTTTAAAAAGTTTTGCATGTGTTTGCTTTTTAATTTCTCTCACAGTGTGTAATAAAGTAAGGGTGAAGTGATCAATTATTCTACCTTCAGTTCTGGGGTGAATGGGTATATTTCTTGCTTGTCTAACATTTACTGATCATGTTTACAGGGTAATCTCTCAGAATTTTCAGAGTAGCATGTATAGTAAGCACTACAGTTTATGTGTAGGTGTCTCCCCAAAGCCTCATGTGGTCACAGGTGGAGCTTCTAGCTGGATCTAGGGTATATGATGCTAGAATTAAGTGTGTGATGCTGGGATTAAGGGTGTGTAATTACTAAATGAGTCCACTGATTGATCTGAAACAGTTCTAGGTATGAATAAGGGGAAGGTTCATCATGGGCTATTGGAAAGTGAGCTCCTTTACCCTTCATTGCCTTGGTTTCTTTTCTTAACTTGTTTTCCAGCAGGTAAAAAGGGGAAGATGGACAAAAAGACCTCTATAAAATTAAGGAAGACATAGTCCTAATGCAATGCAATGAGATAACAAAACTTTCTAGGATTAAATGCTGTAATTAGTAACTCCAAAGAAAAGCTCTAGTCCCTTCTTCAGCCACTTGGGGACATTACCTATGCTGGGAGAGCTTCAAAAGGGGCTTTGGAGAGACAAAATCTGGAAAGAGGCATGATCAAGTTACAGTTTTTCACTCACTTGTCTAAAGCAACAACATTCAGATTTTTGTAGGGTTCAAGAGTTTCCTTCCACTGGAAATCACTCCAAACATGTAATCAATGAAGCTGAGCTGGAAACGAGGAAGGGGGAACTGGAGTTCCCCCTCACCCCAACACAGTCATATAAACACTACTTATTAAATGTGCTCAGTTTTAGCCAACGATTTGAAATCTACTTCTCCCCCTATATTTCTTTTTAACTAACAAATTCAAGACTACAATCATCAGCAGACTCTGTGCCTTCCTAAAGGACAAGAATTATGCTGGTAATATGGTTTTATAATCATAAACTGCAAGTGGCCTCATGATGAATGTGAACTTGTGGGCTCAATGCTATGACAGAGAAAACCACAGCAGCAAGCGGGCTAAAAACAAAAGTTGTTCTTCTTGGCAAGTATTTCATAACTCCTTAGGCAACACTAACACATATATAAGAAAAACAGCTACTTGGGGGTGCTGTGGCACTAACACTTGGGCCCCTACGATGTAGACTTGGCACCGTTAGACACCCTACAGACACCACTCTGAGCCCTGCGTGTGTTCGAGGACAATCACAGGGACACCTGCCTTTAAACTGTTCCACCTCAAATGAACTTTTCTTCATTGATCAGAATTCTGAATACTCAGGGCAGCGGCTTGAGCTCATTCAAAGCTCTACTGAGGAAAGTTCTGGCCCTGCTGACTGGTGTCTGACAAAGGAGTAGATAAGCCTCTGTTGGAACTGATACCAGAAGGACCCCTGCTCACAGAGAAAAGCAAGATCTGGCACTGAAGCACATGGTCTCTCTGAACAGTAACTGACACTCTTGGTGTCATTCAACCAGAACTTACCTTGAGAAAAAGGTTGTGCCAAAGAAGCATCTTCCAGCCTACAGAGACAGTGTCCACATGCGACAAAAGAATGATCCACTCTTCCATTAGCCTAGTTTTAATTACCTTACCCTGACTATGTCCTGACTATTCTGAGCCAAGACTTAATGTCAGGGACATTTATATCATTATGTCTTTCAGAAAACAGTGGGTGAAGACACTGGGGTTACATTACTTATCTGTTACAAAGGAACCTCATACACAAAGGTCTAGGTGTCTGGTGTACACCATTCTTCTATCTGCCTTGCTGAGCTCATAGCTTAATGTGCTGCTAGGAAGTGGAGCCTAGTAGGGTTGCACAGCTTGGAAAGGTTTCCCCTGTCCCAGCCTCCCCCTTCTCTGCTTCCTGGCTGCCATGGGGTAAGCAGTTTTCTTTCCCTATGCCTTTCTGCCATGATGCTCCTGCCTTGGAGCCAGCTAACATGGACTGAATCCCCAAAACCCTAACATAAATTAAAATTCTTTTAAGTTGTGGGTTTCAGACACTGTAGCTCAGCAATGGGAAATCTGATGGACTAATGCAGAACCCAATCTGAGCAACTTAGTGACTTAGAAAAGCTCTATCTCAAAAATTCACTGAGCTGTACCTCAGTGCAGAGCTCCTGGGTTAAATTCCCAGTACCACGATTTTATAAAGAACTTACTGGGCTAAGCTGAGGGAGCATCAGATGAATGTGGGATAGTGCATTGAGTACAATGGTAAGAAATACATGCAGAAGCCTATTAGGGAGATCTAGAGAGAGCACTGCTGTGAACATGGGGAGTACAGTTCATGAGGGAGACTGGGGTCAAGGTGAGGATCAGAGGAAGAGCAGGAACGAGTGAGCAGGAACAGCAGGAGAAGCCATCATTGCAGGAGTCCAAGGCCAGGGCAAATTTGGCAGAACCAGCAGAGAGAATGTAAGGAAGTAGAAAGAGCTGGGTGTGGCTGCAGCATGAAGAGTTAAGGAATGGCAAAAGTGAAGCTTGGGTAGGCAGTGGCACATCCCAAGAAGCCTGGGGTTGATTCTTGCACCATGGAAAAGCTTCTGAAGAGCTCCTGAACTACAAAGTGACCTGGCTGGCCTGGCATTGTAGATAGGTCTCCCTAAAGGCTGGGTAGAACTAGGATCAGAGGAGTTAACACCCAGGTCAGTGGACCCATGAGCACAGCTGAGAGATCCTTAAAGTCTGGAGCATCACAAGGTCGAAGAAATGGAGAGATGTACAGGAGAAATGCTGCCTGTGTTTTAAAGGTATATTTTTATTTTACACTTCATTATTGCCAGTATTCTCAGATCGTTTCTTTTTCTTTTTTTCTTTTTTTTATCAGTACTGGGGATTGAATTCACGACTATGTGCTTGCAAGGCAGGCACTTATGCTGCTGAGCGAAATCTCCAGCCTCTCAGATCATTTCTGAGGCTTTCACTTTCTGAATTTTCTTGTTGATGCCTACAACAGCACTTTGTTTCAAATATTTTCATGACAATTCTTGACTTAAAAAAAAAACAACTTCAAAAGTTGTCAGGACAAAGTGCATAGCAAAAACAAACAAACAAACAACAGGAATCAAACAGATATATAAGAAAGTTTTGCCAGTACTTAATGTGATTTGTAAGGTTTATTTAATGCTATCACAACAATGAAAGGACTTTAAGGTCAATATCCAGATTTATCCAAATACCTGGCCCTAACTTAAACTGAAAAAATCTACGCGTGGTGGCACACACCTGTAATCCAAGCACTCAAGGAAGATGAGGCAGGTGCCTTGCAAATTTGAGGATAACCTGGGCAACTTGGCAATGGACCCCATTCCTTTCGCAAAAAAGCTTAATAAAGGGGGTGGGTGGGCTAGGAATACAGGTCACTGCAGCGGCTCTGGATCACCCCTCCCAACACACACAGATCACAAAGAATCTTTAAAGTATGTTTAGAATATGACAGAGTACATATATACAAACAATAGCATCAACAAAAGACACTCTCTGCCAGCAACTTTAGGGAAGAGTGCTCTTTTCAGTCTTTTTGTTTTGTTGCCCAAAGAAATTGTGAAAGTGTGAGCTGATCATGGCGCCTGGTTTCCTACAGCCCAGGACAACACATGACCGAAGGTACCTTATGCACGATGAGCTCATGAGTGCCGTCTGGGAGAGTCCGACCGTCTTCCTGCATCAGGGGCACAAAAGAGAAACCGAACAACTTCTTCTCACCTTTCTCCTTTGCTGTAAACAAAGGAAGGGGAAAAGATCACTTGCTCATGTGAGCCCCAGCTTACACACCTGAGCTTGAGAGGCACAAACATCTAGAAATATGCCCACCCCACTCCTCCACACAATGTCCAGCCTCTGTCCTGATAGGACATCCTTCTCAGGTGGCCACCCTCGAACCACACAGCCCTGCTCTCTGCTCTCAAGTCATATTCCTCACCTAATTTTGTCTATGGCATTCATTATCTGAAATTGTTTGTAAAACACTGTGGAGTACCTGTTTCTCTTATCTCACCCTCTATCTCAAGGACTACTGATAGGAGGATTCTTACCTGCTTCATTTTCTGAAAAGGTGCAAAGAACACGGCAAGTTCTCAATAAAGGTATGTTCAATAAAAGAATGGATGAACGTGTGAATGTGAATTAAGTGTATGCTGTGCTTATCAACCATGGAAAGGGAATCGCTGAACTCTACCTTGGGCCATGCCAGAACTTCTTTCCCTATGTTCAGACATGTAAAGACACAGGGCCATGTCAAAGTCCCTTGTTTGGAATAAGTGAATTTCCAGCAATAGTTTAATGTGAGATTACTAGAGTAGCACTCTGCAATGCAAAAATGAGCCAATGAGCTTTTCAGATACCTAATTAAGAAGAACAGTGGCTAAAAATACAGAGGTCCTTAGCTATTATTTGTATACAAGGAATCGAGATTCCAGATATCAGGGAACCTGCTCTAGAACTTTTGAGTACCATGCAAGTTCTTCCACCAAATTTCTTTTCTCCAAAAATAGAGAAAGCCTTAACATCAGCAGGTTTGTTCAACTTGACACTGCCCTGGCACTTGGAGGTGCGCGGAGGATCTCTCCAGCACTGGATGGTTATTTTTCCTATACAAGTGTAGCAGTAGAGCCAGTGTTGGGGTGCAGTGAGACCTGACTAGAGGAGTCAGATATGGTGACCTTGAAGATTAGACAACACAGTTAGCATCACATCCTTCCTGATGACTGCTTCCGGCATCTAACCAGGAAGTGAAGGATCAGACAGACAACCATGCTTTTGGTGACTGGACTTGGTCCCTGAAGGACAGCCCTGAAGGTGTGATGGTTTTTACATGTGTCCTTTAAAAAGAAAGGGGCTTTCTTCTAAAAAAATTTCAACTCCAGAGAGAAACTGGGGGGGGATGGGGAAGTTCATGTTTCTTAAAGTTAAACAAAACTTACAGCGAAGATCCCTGTGAAGAGATTTCTACAACAATAATAGTCTCAGAACATATGATGGAAATGAGAATATTTATTTAAAAGTAATTTCTCAAATCTATTTTATTATCTCTGGTGTGGTTTGTAGCACTCAATTTAGAAAAAAAAAAAGATTCAGTAACAAAATTAGAAAAGACAAGAAGATAAAATTAACAAATATAGGGTTCTTTTTTCGGGGGGGGGCAGTCTTTTTGAGACAGGGTTTAGCCATGCAGCTCCGTCTGGCCTTGAACTCACTTTGTAGCCCAGGCTGGCCTGGAACGCACAACAACCTTCCTGCCTTAGTCTCCCAAGTGCTGGGATTACAGACATGTGCCACCATACTTGGGCCACGAAGATTGTGCTATAAAATAAAATTATGACTTTTATTCAAGTCGAGGATCTACTTTGGGTTAAGTTTTATGAAGGGTGTTAGGTTTGTGTCTGCCTTCCTTTTTCGAATGTGCATGCCCAATTGTCCAAGTGCCATTTGTTGACAAAAATGCCTTCCTCCATTCCCTTGTCCCTGCTTCTGTGTCAAAGATCAGGGGCCCACACTTAAGGGACCTATTTCTGGGCTCTCTTTTCTGTTGCACTGATTTATCTGTCTATTCCTTCACAATAGCCTTCTATCTCACGCACTTGTAGCTTTACAGTAAGTCTTAAAGTCAAGTAATACCATTCTTCCAACTTTGTTTTTGTTTGTTTGTTTTTAATATTGTTTTCTATTTTAAGTCTTTTGCTTTTCATTGTAACCTTTAGGATTAGATTTTGACTGGGATTGCATCATGTCTGTAGATTCAGAAAGAACTGACATCTTGACAATGTTCCTTCCATCCATGAACAAGACTGTCATATTCTGTATAGTAAAATATTAAGATTTGCCTATATTTACCTTTTCTCCTTCCTTTTTTTCCATTTCATTCCTGAGCTCACAGCCATCACTACAAATCCACTAAAACTACTTATCAAGTTCAATAACTTCTATGATGCCAAATCAAATTACAATTTCTCTGCCCTCATTTACTTACCACTGGCATCTAACATGCCTGATCATTTCTATCTTGAAAAACTGCCTTCAGATAGCCTGCTGGATTCTCTTTTTCCTTTGATTATCCTTCAACCTACTGGTCAATCTTTTTTAATGTCATTTAATGGCCCCTTCTCACTCTCCTCTGCATGTGGTGACTGCTGTAGAGAGTCATCCTTGAACTTCGCTGCGCTATCTTAACTCGTAGCTTTAAAAAACATCAGAAGCAATGGTGTGCTGTAGCAGGACCACAAAAGCTATACTGGATCACAAAAGCTGAGATTGTGGATCTTTCTCTAACTGCACATTCAATGAAGTTATGTAAGTGCTTAAACTTGGCCATGACTGGAATATTTATACCATGGGAATCAGCAATTGCTAGAGATCAGAACCCTGTCCTTGCACCTGAGGACTATTTATTAGGTATTTATAGCAGACAAATGAGCTATCCATTCTCATTCACCACTTTGGTTTCCAACCTGTATCTCATTCAATTGCCCATCTAACATGCCATGGCCTAATAGACATAAAATGTATAAAACAGCATGTTTGATGTTTGTTCCCTAAACACATTCTTCCTACCACCACTTTTACATTAAATAAACACCAATTTTCAGACCAATCTCCTGGGGTCATCTCTGATTCTTCTTCTTTCACATCTAACCTGTCAGTAATCTGTAAAAAACACTTTAAACCACTTTCATCTTAAGACAGATTGTTTTCATTTCTTAGTTGAAGAACTACCTCCCAGTTGGTCTTCTTATCCCATTCAGCCCATCTATAATCCGTAAGCAGCCAGATGCTTCACCCCGATCCCCTTGGCTCTCCTTGCTACCCCAAATAAAACCCACAGTCCCCACTGTGATGTAAATAATAATGTGATATCTGACTCCTCTGCTATCTTTCTGTTTGTTTGCTATGCCTTGAAAATGCCGGACATGTTTCAACCTCGAGTCTTTAGTATTTACTGTTCTCTCTGCCTGGATTATTCTTTCACGGACACCACAGTGGCTTTGGTTTTCACTTCTTTCACTTTCTTACTGATATGTCTACTTCTCAGAGATGTCTTTCCTGCTGACCCCATGTAAGATGGCGGTATAATAAGCACCATCATGTCCTAGCCCCTGAACTCAATTAAGTCTTTTTCACTGGACTCTCCCTCCACCTTCCTGACAGACGGTAGTCCCCCTGACCCTGTCCACGGGGCATGTGTACCCAGACACCCAGCCAGTGTCTGAACTACAGGTATGGGGCCTATATATATATATTACAGTTTTTCATATGTACCTACCAATGATAAACTTTAATTTGTAAATTAGGCACACGGAGAAATTAACAGCAACTTATATACCTACAGAGTCTCAATTTATGATTTTTTTCTACAAGTCAAGAATTTGTACTTTTTCTCTTAAAAACATCAGTCCAATGCTTCTTTTTGTCATATCACTATTCTCACATTTTGAGGCCATTAGTAAATAAAATAAGAGTTACTTGAACATAAATAGTGTGACATCACCACAGCTCCAAACCGATGGCTGGATCACAAGCAGCACAGGTATGCTGGACAAGGTCAGCTGGGACAGAGTGGGCCGGTGTGAGACTTTCCTACTACCTACAATGGTGTGCAACTGAGAACTTCTGAACTGTTTCCTTCTAGAATTTTCCAGTATTTCAAACTGTAGTTGACTGCTAATTACTAAAAACACAAAAAGCAACACCATGGATAAGGGGAGTCGTGGACGAGGTAGAATTGTGTATACTTGCTCATTTGTCTCTGTCTTCCATCCCAGGACTGAAAGCTCTGCAAGAGACGGTATCTTGTATTTGCTGATGCATCTCCAGCACCCAAGAAAGTGACTGGTGGGCCTGGGATTTATCTCAGAGGCTTAGGCGCCTGCCTGGCAAGCATGAGGTTATGATTCCCGGTACAAAAAAAAAAAAAAAAGAAAGTGACTGGTACATGGTGAGTGTTGAATAATATTCACTTCATGAATAAATGATATTTTTGAATGAATATATATACACACTGAAGTATTTAGAAGCCTATGTGATAAAAATTTTGTTGGGTATTTGGAGTTTGTGGGATTTATGGGGAATTTTTCCTACTTTGTTTTGTACTTCTTTTGAATTTTAACAATGAACATTCACAAGAAAAAAATTGAATGTGTGAACACTGTTTTAAGTAGAAGGACGAGAGAGCAGAGATTTAACTGATTTTACTGAACATAGCCTTTGTTCTACTTTCCAAGTTATGAATAATAATAATTTTTGCCAAGTGCTCTTTTTCCTTTCCCCTGCAGTTTTGCCTTTATTTTCCTTTACCTTTTTCTTACTTTAAATCTCAAAACTTGTATTAGGTCCAAATGGGAATTTATAGCAAAGACTGGTGGAAGGAATAGAACTGCACCAACGTCCTTCATGCTTTCCCACATCAGCCTTGTACATAGAGTTCTGGGCTCTGGATGAAGAACAAGAAGACCCTGCTAGCCATCTTCCTGTGCCGAGACAGCCTCAGAAATATTTACAGAGCTCTGTGGGGCATTCTGAACGACGCCATAGTATTGACCATAGCCAAAGTCCTCCACCAGAAGCTTAGGGAATTACATCACTCAGATAAAGTCTCCATGGATCTCCTGGCTGTGCACCAGCACCTCCCAAACTGGAGAGGAGACTGCTCCTCTCCAATAATGTGACTTTCCCTGTATCTTGGGTTTTTATACATTGCTCCCAAACCAAGATTCACCAGAATCTTCTCCAATCACAAAAGACAATCTGCAGAGTCCCGGACATGCTGTGGTGACAAAAGCACTATATCAGGAGATCTCAGGTTGGGATCGGTGGGGCAGGGAGCAGGGGCCTGAGTGGGAAGGCAGGCATGCAAGAGAACTAAAATACAGGAACACTGACAAATGACCACCTTATAGATAGTCATACACACATCAACAAATCCCCTAAAATTTCTATGTTTTGAGATGTTTAAAGTGAGGCAAATCCTTCAAGTTATCTGTAAGGCCTTTTCCAGAGGACATTATTTGATTCTTGTTTCAACACCATGTAAGACGGTACAGTGATATAGATATATGCAAATCAGACATAAAACTTAGCCTACCAGGGGCTTTCCTAGTGATATCACAGGCCCAGGAAATTCCAAGTGGGTTTCCTTCCTCTATCTGAGAGCTGGCTCAGCTCCTAGTGATACCAGACTTGTGGTCAAGGCTGCCCAACACCTCCAGAACTAGTCCAGGTTTTTAACTCTGTGCCTTATATTCCTGTCCAGACTCTAAGTGATAAGCTTATTTTTTATGCTAACAATCAATTTAAGGAGAATCTGCACCGTTCCTACAGAAGTCTTCCCCACCTTCTGTTTCCAAAGTGGTTGTTAGCTTTTAGAAAAGTAAGCCCACTTCCTTGCTAGAATTCCCACTCACCTTCATCCTCCCTCCCGAAGTCTCTCTTGTGTCGCCCTTTCTGCAGACTACCCCACATCCTCAGCACAGCTCAGCAAGCAGCCACCCCAACCTGAAGCCACAGAGCCAATCCCACCCAACACTTACTGGAACAATGGCGAAATTCAAAGCGGATATGTGCGCCCCGGAATTTATCCACAGGAATAGGAAGCTTCAGTAATTCAGACCACCGGGGACTGTTGTTATGATAAAGCACAAACGAGTGGTACTCACTAGCTGGTGGTTCCCCAGAGCCAAAAGAGATAAAATCCTAACAAAGAAAACATGTGGATTAAAGACAACTCCATTCTAAAAATGGCTTTGAAAATGCAGAGCAACAACTGCTATATTTGTCTGTTCCCCAGTCAGCACCTCATGCGAAATCACCTCCCCGCCTTTTTGGCACCATTTCTGTTCTTGCTCTTACTCAGTAGGGTGTTTTGTTGAATTCTGATGCTGGACTCCCAGGCCACGCTGTGGAGACCTGTGAGAGGCAGCCAATTTCTGCCACTTTGGGAGTTCAACCAGGCAGCAATGTTTCTATCCTGCTAAAGCCAAAAGGCTGCACTGGGCTTCAGTGAGTGACTCTCTAAGCTCTGGGGACAACCCTGTAATGGAACAGGCACATGTATCCCTCCACCAAGAAGCAGCTCACAGAAAATACTTTTCCATAAGGATCCTACTACTATCATCCCAACTGGGAAGTAGAATCCCAGTGTTCATGCCCTATTGTGGTTAAAAATAAATCATAGAATTATTTTCTTATTCTGAGTCAGGGTCTCACTATGTAGTTCAGGCTAGCATTGAACTATGTACCCCAGTGTGGCCTTGAACCTGCTGTGATCCTCCCGCCTCAGCCTCCTGAGTGTTGGGATTGCAGGCATGCACCACCATGCCTGGTTAACATAATACATAGATTTAAAATGAACTTCTTATTATTATTCTTTTTTAAAACAAATTTCCAAAAAAAGATTCATCTGTAAAACTATGATAGATGAAATGAAATCAAACAAAAAATACTGCATTTAAAGAATAACTGCTACTAGGAAATTATTGACACAATTAAGCAAAATGGAAAAAGGTTTTTTTGTGCTGGTATTTTATTATCTAAGAAGTTTTTTTAATGATTTTTTTTTTAAAAAAAAGAAAACTACATGGGGTGGAGAAGAAAATACTGCAAAAGAGAAATTAACTGATCACATTAAAGACGAAGCCACAGCAATTATGTAGAATTATTTTACCAAAAAAATTTCAATACTAACATACCTTTAAGGTCTGGCCACTGCTATCTACAATGAACATGGTGACTTCCACATTTCTGGCCACACTCTTTCCTCCTTTCTCAAATTCTCCCCTTTCTATGGTGATATATAAATCATTCCTCATTTCACCTATTAGAAAAAGAAAATTGAAACGATATTATAAAAGAGAAAATGTAATAAATTACTCTATCAAGAAAAACCTAAGTTTATAAAGTATAAATATATTTATTCTTTTTTAAAAGGGTAACCACCCTCACTGCCAATGTGCAAGAAGAATAAAGCCAGCTTCTGCTAGTCTGGATTGTAATACTGCAAATGTACATTTAGGAGGTGAACACTGGGGCTGAGTAGAAAGGTGGTGTGAAGTCTCACCACTTTTCAATATTTCCTACATTTCGTTTATGAAGTGTGATTACAAAATGACAGTCTAGCAGAGGTGGCTCACATAAACCAGTATTACTACTTTATAGTCATAGCACTTTAGAGCAGAAGAAATACCTAAATGGAATAAAATGATAAGACTGCAAAGAGTCCAACTGCAATTTAAATCTTTTCCAAAATTCACAGACAAAGTGATCTCATTGCTGGAGGAATCCAGATTAGTGCTTTATGAATACAGATGTAGAATAATTCAGCCATACAGACAAACGACTTAATATTTCATATCATCAAACTATAAAACAAATGAGACATTTTCTAGGCACACATTAAACCATTTATATTTTCTCTGTTGGTGATTTACACAACTTGAATGCCTTTTAATCTTACCCCTTTTTATTATTGCCAAGAAAAAAAAAAAAAGAAAGAAAGGAAAACTTGATGCCAACTAGCAAACTTGGGCTAACTGCATGCTTTTACCTCTCCCAAGAATTAAGTGGCAAATGGAGAGAACAGAGAAAAATTAGAAAGCAATGGGCTATTACCTGAAATTTTCTAAAGGTCAGTGCTGGTGAGATGGACTGGCTGAATTCACTTTTACTTAACATATTTCTCTGACATTTGAAAACTCAGAAGCAACAGTCTTTGTATTCTAACTTTAGAAAACCTCCCATAAAGAAGCAAATCACTAGAAGGAAAAATGACCATATACGTGTACCCACAAGTAAGAGATTTATAAAACTTGATGAAAGGACCCATCTCTACATGACCAAGGGGATATAGCAGGTACCTCATCAGCTTCTGTACAAAGCCAAGTCTTTGTAACAGCACTGTCCCCAAATGACCTGGGCTGACTGGAAAATAGATGGGCATAAACCATGAATTGCATAAGTTTTAAAAAGGATTAAATCTTAACAAACCTTCACCTAGAGTGTATAGAACATATATTAGTGGAAACAACTGATTCAGAAGTCTCTGACTTCAGAATTTCAGTAGTTTCATAAGCTCATAAAAACCAACTCAGAAAAGCAACAAACTTAGAAATCTAGGAGGAAGGTGATCTATTTAAATATATTTAAGATTATATTTATGTGCCTTGGAAGCTTTTTGCTTTAACACTTTTTAAACTTTTAAAAATTTTACTGGATAGCCCTATAAATACTATAAATTTGCCAGATTCTTTTAAATAAATAGCTCATTTCACTTTATTACTATATGGATGTCCCTCAGTCTCCATGGGAGGTTATTTCTAGGACTTCCTATAGACACTAAAATTCATGATACTTAAATCCCTCATATAAAATGGCACAGTATTTTCACACAGCCTCCACATATCTTCCTATATATTTTAAATAATCTCTGTATTATTCAAAATATCTGATACAATGCCAAATGTTACATAAATATTGAATTGTTTACGGAGCAATAACAATTACCAAGAGTATATGTTCAAGGCAGGCATAATTTATGTGTATGTACACAGAAACACACACTTAGTATTATTAATTTAAAAATTTCCATTATATGGTGAACAACAAACTCACAAATTCTGTCTTCTGTATCCAGCAACTTTGCCAAACAAAAGTGCCTAGTATGCTAACAGTCTGTGGACAGGCTAATCCAAGTAGAGGTTTGACAGGAGACTTGACAATGGTTTTCCTACAGGCAAACTTGTCACGTAAAAAAATGACATTCAGGGCCAGGGACTTAGCTCAGCAGCATAAGCACTTGCTTGGCAAACACAAGGTCATTAGTTCGATTCCCCCCCCTCAAAAAAAATTCAAATCAAGGAACTTTACAGGAAAAGATGTTAGTTAATAATAGCAAAATTCTTTGGCTTCTTGGAGAAGGGGACACATCTTACACATGAATTATATACTGCATGTACACTGATTAATGGCAATTTTAGCCATAGGAGTTTTTACCTAAAAAAAATTCTTTTTAATTTTAAAGAGAGAAAAAAATAAAACAAGTCAGTAGAAGAGTTACAATAATTTGCATATTGTTGTCTTGCCTTAGGAATTTCTCACAATAAGTAATCATACAGAGGTCAGTGGGTGGGCAAGATGAGGACTGAGTGTGCCATGGCTGGGTGCTACAACCTCTGGAGACCACCGCCACTCTGACTTCAACAAAGCCAAGAGGAACCAGGGAGGTTCACAAGGTAACCGTAACCCGTTTCCCTGCATCCGTAGGGCAGGCCAAAGGATAGAGAGTAGGCACAAGCACTGCCAGCGTCATGACACTCTTTTCCCATGTATTCATTAGCAGTTATTTCTTGAGTGCTTCTTTCTAAATATTATTCTAGGTCTAGAAGATTCAGCCAGTAAACAAAGCAAAAATTACAGATTCTTATAGAGGTAGGCCTTCAACAAACAAGCAAAATATACAGCATAAGGAATGAAGACTAATACTGTGGACAAAAGTAAGACAAAGAAGAGGGACAGGGAATAACTGAATGAGGAGAGAGGAGTCTTAACTTTTACCATGGATGGGCGGAGGCCTCACCATCAGGACCTGAGTAAGCTGTGGCAAAGATGTAAAGGACAACAGATTTTCAATGCATTCACAACACTTATTCAGTTTATACCGTAGCTGCATTCTTCTCTCTCTAGGGAAAGAGATTCTGCACTTCAATAGGCCTGAAAGCTGTAGGGTCACAGAACAATCAGAAGAGGGAGATCTAGCTTCTCGTTTCTGCTACTGCTATTGTGAGACATTAGCCCAGGTAGGACAACAGAAACCTCTGGAACTCAAATGTTCTGTTATTAAAATAGGAATGGGCCAGGAGAGTTGGTGTAAAGGTTAGGATGACTTTGTCATGTTATGCCATTGCTATGATTTGCAGATCTTCTGGAATAAAGCACATTCGTAAGTTAGAACATCTTATTTAGAAGCTTTAATATTCTCTTCCCCAAGCGTCACCATTCCTGTAACCCTCTTTATCTTTTGCAAATGGTTTAGATTAAATCAAGGTTCCTTTGCATAGAGAATATGTGACAAGAACCACCATCACCTGGATGACATTCTACATATGCTTCTCTCCAGGAATACTCAGCTTGCTACATTCTACTACTGCAAGGTGCCATGTTTTATGAAAATATGCAGAAGGGGAAAGCTGAAACAAGTGCTAATTAAAATCAACACATTTGATGGGCTCTGGAGAAAACTAATAAGCCCAAATGGTATTAGGAAAGCATCTTGGGTAATTAAGAGAGAAGCTATAAAGTGAGTATCAAATGAAGTCACAGAACCAGTGTGAAAAGCTATTTTCTTGGCCATGTTTATTAATACATCACACCTCTCAAATTCATTACTCTGTGCATCTGATGTGTATGACACTCTCCTCTGTTTAGCAGGCTCTCTGGCTAGGCAACCTGTAGACACATGAAGGCTCCTCAAAAATATTGTGGACAAGATAGAGCAAAGGCCACATTTGTGAGAACAAAGTCAAAGGAGTTCAGTGACTGCAGTAAATGGAGAGATTAATGGTTTGACCTAAGCAAGCAAGAGGTTCCACCAAGAGATGAAGGTCTTGATCCCTGATTCTGTCCTTTGAATGCTTTGGATGAAGGCACAGAACGTGTGATCACCATATCATGTAAACCACTGTACAAAGCCACAAGGGCTAGCCCAGCATCTGACCTGAGCACTGTCACAGTTCATCAAAGTTGAAAAAAAAAAGTCCTGTCCTTTAATCAGAATACAAAAGAAACAGTACAAATGTTTTAAAACAGTATAAATGCTTTACTTTGGGGGGGATTTAAAAGATTGTTGATGATGATAAAGATGATTGCAAAGATGACTATAATATTAAAAGTTGAACATCCTTAATGTGAAAACCCAAAAATTTTTAAGTGCTGACACAACTTTCAAAAAATTTCAGAGTTTGGAGTTTCAAATTTTGGATTTTTAGATTAGGAATGCTCAATTGGTAAAGTCTGTGAAGATTTTTGAAATTAAGAAAAAACAACCTTCTGAAATCAGAAACATTCCTATTTCCAATGATTTCAGACAATAACTACTCAACTGGAAGTAGTAGTCTTAGCACCAAGAGCAGCAGCAATGCACTGAGTACCTGCTAAACTTTTTGCGTAGCACTGAAGTAGAACCTCGCGTTAGATCCTCACACCCACTTTATGAGAAGGCACTATCATACGTCTTTTATAGACAACAAAACTACAGAGTAAGAAATACATACAAGGTATTATGAGTAACTCCACTTTACCTATGAAAAAATACATTTCAACAGAGTGAGAAGAGCCATCAAATAAGCTACTGCAAATCTGCCTTTGTCACCACAAATGAAATGAACAAGGAAGGTGTTAGCCCTGTGCTATTATGCTTTGGTCAGACTGCTCTTGAAATACTGACTTCTGTTCCCAGGACCATCTTTACAGGACAGAGACAAAGTGATGTGATAGCATGCTCTGGGACATTACAATATTCAAATATGAAGCAGAAAACTACTTCTGCGATCCTGAGGAACAAATCCACATGCTGAACACATGGCTTGACATGATGGTTCTTCATGTGTGTGGCAGATAGAGTGCGTCTATGGATACTTGACAGTACATGGCAAAAAGGACATTGAAGATGTGATTAAATCAAGAACCTTAAGAGGTTCTCCTGGATCACTGGGGTGAGTTGGATACAATCACAAAGGTTTTTAAAAGAGAAAAAGGCAGGGTTGTCAGAGAAGGGAATCTGATGGGGTAATAGAGGTTACAATGATACGGAATCACAACATAAGAAATGCAGAACCTCCAGAACCTGGAAAAGGCAAGGAAACCAACTCTCCCTCACACCATCAGAAGAAAATGCAGCCTTCCCAACACACCAACTTTAGCCCGGTGAGAGTTAAGCAAACTCTGACCTCCAGACTATAATGGAAGCATTTGTATTATTTGTGGTGCTTTGTTAAAACGCTCACAGGAAACTAGTATGATGTGTTTTTCACATCCACATTTCTATCATTTCATGAACCCTTCAAGGAGGAGGAAGGGAGCTGGGCCTGGCGTTGCAGGCCTGCAATCCTACCACTCCAGGAGCCTGAAGCAGGAGGATTACAAGTCTGAACCTAACCAGGCAATTTAAGACACTTAGGGAGATCCTGTGTTAAAATAAAAAATAAAAGACAGGGAGGAAAGGTAAAGATTTAAGACTCCAAGGTAACTGAAGAATAACATGGGCCACAGACAGGGAAAATGTCTGGTTGGATTGAAAAACATTAGCTAATGTTATCCTTTACGCTTCTCATAGAGCATACCCCAGGAAAACCTATAGATTTTTAATTTTTTTCTGCCTGTTCTATTTGTTCTTTATTTGTAGGAGAACATAAAAAGATATTGAAGTTTTGGGGGAGTACCTTTTAAACTTCTGGTTATGATAGTCAAGTGGAGAACAGAGCAGCACCCGTGACGGGCTTTGCAGGAACGCTCTGCACAGAGACAGCGGCACGGGTGGGCTGTGTCCCAGTGGCCTTCACACTCTGGGGCAATGCAGGAGATGCAGAAGACGAGTGGGGAAAACCCTATATCCTTGAGCAACAGAGGCTTCCCAATTTGGGAGGCACCATGCCCTTCCTTACTCCAATCTGGGGCTGGGAGATAACCTCAGGGTCAAGTGATGGAACCTTGGTCCCCATCTCTCTTCAGTTCCTGCGGCATTTGTTGGCTGAAAGACCATCGTTCCTGAGATCTGGGGTTCGGGGCTAAGCTAAATGGTTCCTGCTATACCTGCAGGAGGCTGACTTAGACTAGAGAGCAGAGAATGTTGCTTAGGTTAAATACATACATTTATGGATGTTTAAGTGATATCATACTATTTACTATCTATTCCAAGATGGATGGTCTCTGGATTAATTCCAACTATCACAAGTACTAAAGAACAATACTTATATGTAAAAGAATGAAACTGTTTTCCTCCTGAAACATGAGGCAGACATATCTTTTACATCTAACCCTAGAATTCATTACCTAGACATATTATTTGCAAAATTTCAGTACATCATGAGTTCAATATCAAAACTGGCTCCCAAATCTCAATTCTCTCCTTCCTCTTCTTACTGTGCTGTTTCCAAGTAATCCTTTTAGATTACAAGCTTCAAAGACCCACTAAAAATACCAGAAGGCATTCATGACAAGTTCCCTAACAAACAGTGACAGTGTACCCAACTGCTATGTCGGTTATGAGCAAGCCAACCAAGGGAATAAGGTATAGGCAGGGACGGCATCATGATGGAGACAAAGTTCTGTCTAGAAGGAATCCTAAATTTAAGAGGAAGACTGGATGTTCAAGGTGAGGGGTGGGCAGTCAGGCCTTCCATGTTCTCCCCAACACATCAGTCAGCTTTGCTCCAAGATGCTTTGTACATGGGAACAAGACCTTCCTGATCCTCAGCAATGGCCATTTAGGGGCAGGCTGTCCAGTATAGTAACTGCTGCCACATGTGGCAACTGAGCACTTGGCTGTAAATGTACAACGCTTACCAGCTCTCCAAGACAGAGGCTGAAAACAGTGAAAATAACTCATTAGAAATTTTTCGTAGGGATTATCTATCAAGATAATATTTTGAATGTATTGGGATAAATAACATGCACTCCTGAAATTAACATCACCTCCATTTTTCACTTTAAATAAAGCAGCTACTAGTAAATTTTAAATTACACTTGTGGCTCACTTATATTTCTAAGGGAGAGCGGTGACTTAAATATTTTTGCTGCAAACCTGCTCACAGATTCCAAGAGCAGACCAGGGAAGTGCCTTCAGATTTATATGGCTGGTAGATCACAGTGACAGAGTTTCTTGGAAAATGGCTTTTCTTAGTTGGAAATGGATACCTTAAGACATAAAATGCTGAATGACTCTCTCAGTCCAGAGGAGGACTAAAGAGACTTCATGACAGCTCAAAAGCAAAGCCAGACCCTTTCTTCACACCAGGTGATAACCTAGAGATCTGCTCACACAACAGCAAGGCAAAGAGAAGATCTGTCTTCCTGGTTTCTCATTTCAAAGAGTTAAGCATTGTTATATCCTGGAATTCTTAAAGATGCTTTTATGTGTTCTCTTCCACGTCAAGAGCACAGATAATTCACACTGCAGAGACCCATGTTGGTGAACTTGGTCCTCTTGGAATGAGCCTTTGCCTCATCTGTCCAACCCCTACCAGCACACCACAGAAGGACAGGTCTACAAAATGGGGGTGGGGGAATATGCTCGCAAGCTGTCCATATAACACAGTGATCAGAAATGTTATTCACAAACATTTCTCGGCTCAAAATTTCACTTACTCATGAGAAATAATCAACAAGTCTGAAAACAACAACAGAAAGCAGAACAATGACTATGTGTTTCCCAGTGGAAAAACTTCCAGTGAGTTTTGAATTTGCTTTCAGTTGTTTAAGATGTAGTACTACTCTCCTTTCTCCATCTAACTGGGAAGACTAAGAAGAAAAGGAGAGCAGAAAGAGAACAAAATGTTATTTAATAATTCTTTTCCAATGCCTAGCAAAGCAGACCTTGTCAAGAAGAGTAGTTTTCCTGGGCAAGATGAACCTGGCATCACATGGTACCAGATAGGGACCAAAGCGATTCTCACTCCTGGAAAGCTCATTCCCATCATTAAGCCAGACAAAAGCTGCCTGAGTATGGTACCTCCCAGATAATTACTTGGCCAGTGAAGTGTCATCTTGCTTTAGAGTTTTCCATTTCACAGTGACACTGCCCAGAGACCAAGATGAGGAATCTTCCAGCAGCTGGCTGCATTCTGCTCTAAAATATGTTTTTTATATTAGATTTGCCCATCAATTTGCTTCCCAGTGGGATGAAATTTTTTCTCTTTTGTTGTAGAGGAAATACCAGTTATTTTTAGCAACTGAAGGAAAAAAATGAATGGTTACAATTGAATAGCACACACCAAGTAAACAGATCTATAAACAGTCATTTTCAGCAAGCGTAGCATGAGCTACTCGGGCAGACTGGGTCACTGGTCCAGGTCAGGTCATCTCAGGGAAACTTCCAGGCTGTTTTCTCAGGCTTTCCTACATAAACAAATTTCAAGAGACCACGACACAACACAGTGGACAACGCGGTCATTTTTGCCCCTCGTTTGTGGCAAACCTCCCATCAGATTTCATGGCTGTGCCAGGGGCCTTTGCTCGCTTTTATAGAAGGGATTTAAACAGTATTGCAGAGCATCTTATCACAGACAGCTGAATTAGATACAAATTAATACACAGTCAAAGAGGAAGTGGGCCCTCAAGGAAGTCAGCTTTAAAAAAGAAAAAACAAGACACCAGGATTGTGACTGGAGGTGATCAGAACACAGCTAGGCCTGCACGCCTCCCTGGAAATAAATAGCAACTTGAGATCATACCATAATTAGCACTACCTGATCCAGTGGGCCCAGTAAGGCACCAAACACATAGGTACCCTTCCCCAAAATGCCTTTGTTCTTTCCTCATACCCTGCTGCACAGCTCGTTTCCTACTGGATCATGAGCTAAGCAGCTATACAGTACTTGTAACCCTTGATTGTAGTTTGGCCCATCTTGTACCTATGTTGTGACTTTGCTGTATAAATTATCCCTGAAAAGTGGCTTCAGTGGATACCCGCTCCGGACCCTTGCTAGAAATCCAGGAGTCATTCTTCTCTCCTTATTTCCAATAAAACTCTCCTAACTTTCTCCTCTGGCTTTGGTTCATAACTTCACTCCTCAATGCTGTAAGACCACACACTCAGCAAATTTGACACCTACCAGACTGGGAGTTATGATCTGTTAGACTGAGTTCTTATCAATTTCACTTTTTAAAAATATTGTCAACAACTTCAGAATACTTTACTTGGTCTGCTTTGCTTTTCTTGGCTGTGGATGAGGGATATGAAGCATGGAGAGCCACTACTTAACACCCTGCTCGTCATCATCTAACACAGACAAACGGGCTGAAGCTGCATTCCTATGGAAGACCAAACTCAGGGAGAGGTCCTCTTGTAATAAAATCTTGTGGCTGATAAAACTTAATTCCTTAGTTTGTGAAAAGAAGAACAAGCCATGTTACGTAAGTTTTATAAAATGTAACCCACAATGATTCACACAGCTTAGTCCAGTTCTGAGGTAATATTTGGAGGCCTGACTTTGAAGCTGAAAAAGACAAAGCTGGGAGGTGGAGCTGCTGGCTAGGATCATATTCTCTCTCTGTAAGGGAGCAGGGTTTGCATTACTGTAGCATAAAGGACAATGACTTGGGAGATGTGGGCCTGGAACCCTTAGCTTTGAAGACACTGGCCAGGTGGCACACCTCCAGGAGATCTTCAGTAAGAAAAGGAATCTGCAGCTCCTCTGGTTCTCTCTGCCTGCCTCCCCCAGGAGTCTTCCCTGGACTATACCCCTCTGAGGGCTTCCATAGCTTGTGTTCCCATCAGCTCCACTGATAATACCTTGTTTCAAGCCACAGTTAACCCTTGAACTACCTTCCAAAGCCTCTGCTCTGATCTCCTTGCATCTATCCTGCCCAATCAGCATACAGCAACTAGGGCAACTCAGTGACTGTGCAAATCATTGTGTCACACCTCTGTCTGAAACCCACTTCTTGCTCCCTTCCTCCTCCTGAATAAAGATTATCAAGAAGGCACGACCCCACTCTCTCTGCCATGCTCTATTCCGGCCAAGCTGGTTTTCCTGGTGTTTCCCTGCCTCAGGCTCCTTGCACTTGTGTCCTTTGCCTGGAATGCTCCTGTCCAGTGGCTTCCTCATTTCCTTTTCAACTATTTCTTATCTGGGCACAATTTCAATTCCTCAAACCACTACCACTTTTCTGGCATTCACCAAACCTGTTCTTCGCTCAGCATTTGTTGTCTTTGCATACACGTATTTTATTGAGACATTTACTATCACCTGTCTTGTGGGACAGCCAGCTCCAGAGGGAAAGGATTTCTTTTCTGTTAGGTTCACTACTGTATCCTCAATACCTGGAAGCATGCCTTGGCCCACAGAAAGTCCTAAAAGGTATCTGCAGGATTAAGAAGTCAATCTTTTCGTTCCTTGCCCCCTGCAGCATGCTGATGCTCCAGCAATGCCTGCTCCTTCCTCTCCCGCAGGGCCCACCCTTCTCGCCCAGCACCTCTGGCTGTGCATGAAAACACTCTGTGAAACCTAGACTGCCATGAGATTACACAGGGCCAGGCTTGGAAATCCTTGTTTCACTATGAAACTCATCAGTTTCAATAAACCTGGCACTGAGTCTGCAGTGTGACTCTCTTTCATCCCCACCTTTTCCACTTAGAAAACAAATGCTTTTAGGGAGTCTTTCAGGTGCTAATATAAATCTGAATCATATATGTACACAACAGATCTCAGAAAAGGTACCAAAAGACATGGTATTTTCATATAACTGCTTCTTTACATATATATATATATATATATATATATATATATATATATATATATATATATACACACACACACACACATATACATACACACACACACACACATACACACAATGAAAAAATATATAGATACATATTCGCAATGAAAAAATCCCCTGGCACAGGCCAGCTGTGGTTCAGTAAGTGTTCTTATCAAAGCCTATAAGGAAAAATACTCTACGTGACTGACAGTTTTCAATAAAGGGTAAAATATTTTCTGAATGCTGTGTCAGTTTTTATTGTTATTATAGTCATTACCCAATGAAGCCCTGGCTGCCACAAGTCACTCACATTAAGATAATGAGAATGTAAAGATCCTTCCCTTATTATCACAACCTCATTTCATCCTTCAGCTTGGCCCATGTGGAACTCTTCAAAGGTGAAAATTTGAAAAACTTCTCAAATGTCAAAAATAGACAATCTACTCATATGTCATCAGATTGTTCCACCCCAAAGTCACCTACCAGGCATGATAATATTAGAAAAACCCAACTTCCTTGTTATGGACACTCCATGAGAAAATACTGATGAGTATTCTCTTCTGATCTGTTCGATGTCCCCGTGCAAAAGCTGGAGGGAAACGGCTAACCCTAAAACAAACAAGAGACATCCACGTTACAACCAGGTAGAAAGAAATGGCATGAACAAGACTTCAATGGCTCCACCAAGCCCACGTTTTCTGTAGCAGTTTTAAACTGAGGGTTAGTGTTCTCACAAAATTACTAGAAACTACAGGAATAGTAGCTAGACGATGCTTTCCCATCACTGCCATCAGAGTTTTCTCATTTACAAGGAAGCTCATGGCAACTGGAGAATCTTGAGCAGAATGCTAAGAGGAAGAAGCCTGGCTTGAGTCCCTAAGGCCTTCACCCCCAGCCGGATGGACCTCAGCCCTACACCAATACACACTCCAGCAACATACAACGTGTACTTGATCCTAGAAGACAATAACATGAAAACTAGAATTTTAACTTTCATTCAACTCTTTAGGTTTATGAATAATGAGCTATCAAATATCAGAAGCATGAACATAAATCTTAAGACATAATTCAAGAATTTTAAGGATAGTGATGGAAATTTATTATTTGAAATGTAAGCAACAAAGGCAATTATAACAAAACCTGAATTATATTTTTATTATTATATATAGAAATTCATGAATTATTATTTTCTACTGAGGAGAATTTGACAAAGGGACTATTCTCAGCAAAATAGTAAAATTATCTGTTTTCCTTTTTTATTCCAATTACAGTGACATTTATCACAGTAGGATACACTTTTTCATATATCATTTTTCCCAATTTTCAAGCAAGAACTACAAAAAAGAAATTACTGTCATATCTTTATGAATGTTTGTGTCTATATTGCAAAGACACTACTTCTTATTCAGCTTTTAATTCCCTTTTCCTTTTTATCTCTTGTTTTAAGACAAGACAAAGAAGTCCCTCACAAATATTAGCAGTAGAAAATGAGCTAGTCAAAAGTAATTTACTTTTAAAAACATTGTCATCATTTACTTGAACTCAATTTGAAAACGAATCTGGTGGGTGAAGTCGAGATGATAAATCTGTCCTTTAAAAATGTTCAACCCAACCAATACTTATCACTCATGTATTTGCTATATGTAAGTTCTCATTGCCACTAGTACTTTACAGCATTATGATGCTCTCTAAAAATAAATGTGTAAGAAATACCACAATCACAATGCAATGAAAAACTTCTTTGCCACACATGTGGACCAAAGTCTTTCTTTTACCCTCTTTTAGTAATATAAGCAAATAAATAATAACAATAAAAACACTGTTTCCTTTGTTTTGCCTGCTTTTCAAGAGGAGTAATAAAAACAGCAAAGGACAGGGGTGCCACTATAGCACTGTGTCCTCACACTTTCTACTGTGTGTGTCTAACAGAATATTTGTCTCAGAGAGTGCTGGTGAGAATTAAATAAGCCTGGCACATATTCAGAACTTTAAATCTGCACCCATTATTATTACCTGACTGTCCCTTATCTACTGCATGGCTGCCTTTTCATTTGGAGTTGGGTGAATGAAGGCAATAGAATGGAGGATTAGCATGTCTGTCCTTCAATAACCAGGAGGGTATGGGGGTGGGGGGGAGAATAAACCATCAGGATGATCTGATGGAGCCCACTAATGGTGTAGCTTTTGGGCGCTGTTTGTGGCACTACTGGTTCCTTTCAAAATCCAGAGGCAGAAGAATGAAAACAAACTAATATGTTATAACCCATCTGTGCCAGCAGCTACTTCTTCCTGCTCATGCTCTCCCACTACCTCCACCTCATCACTGTTGCCTGTTCTCCTCCCACTTCTGTCCTTCTGCCTTCAAAATACTCACCCACACCGTCACCATCATCGTTAGCACCATTGGGAGCTGGTATCTGTATAGTACCAGTGTGTGCCAGACATGGTACAGAATAGCAGTTCCTCCTGCTGGGGAGAATGCTGCTCAATAATTCCAGTGCAATATATAAGCAACACTTTCAAACAAAGAAAAAGATGGACTTAACATAGTTGTTGAGATCCCATGATTTTTGCAAGTAAAGATTACTTTGCTGGGACTTCCCATGAAGGAATCTGATCAGAGACATTTGCAACATTAGATGATACACATAAGAGAAGACAAAAAGCCAACAGTAATGAAAAAACAAAGATTATGTCATTCAGAATGGGGGCAATTGCAAGGAAAGCTAGGATTCTTGTTTTGCTCTCTGGAAGCAAACATCCACTTAACCAGCAATGATTTATTTTATATAATGCAGATTCTTTCCAGAGAATAAGGTAACAAAAAAAGAATTTAGTCAGAGACAATAGCAATCTTGAAATAAATTTAAAAAGACATGAAAAAGAAAAAAATGTTAAGGAAATAACATGCGTAAAGAGAAAGCAATAATGAACAACAACAACAACAAAACATCTACGTTCCCTAAACAACAAGCGTCAAGGAAGAGAGAGTATGAAAGACAGGTACCACTTAAAGAGACAGCAGAGGTGGCCAGCTAGCAGACAAGGGAAGACACTCGAAGTCATGGGAAATACAGGCAAAACAGTGTAGAGAAAAGTCAGGCATCCTGTACTACTAAGTATCCTAGATTTTAGGTTGCAGGACTGGGGATTTAGCTCAGTGGCATAAGCACCTGCCTGGCAAGTGCGACATCATGAGTTCAATCCCTGGTACTGCCAAAAAAAAAAAAATTCCAGATCCTAAATTTTAGGTTGTACCCTAAAATTCTAACAGATTTCAGCTTGAATTTTAGAAAAGTACAAATTAGAGCCATAGATGTTTTAATTTCATTTACCAAGGCCAGTGCTAATACTTAGTCTGAGGAGGTTCTGCCCTTTGGAGTTGACCCAGTTGCGTTAGAATGATGAACTCAGGTGAAAACTGGCAAGGTCACTGCATGGAAGGATTGACCACAATACACTTTCTCTGCCCAGTCGTCTGCTCTCACCATAAAGGATCTACAACACTTAACAGTTTTTTACAGTGGAGAGGATTTTTTACAGTGGAGAGGATGTAATAAGACAAACAACACAGAACAGAGAAAATGCTGTTGGTGAGTCCACAGGTGCCAGCCTGAAAAGATCCACTGCATTCTATTTATTTTTCAATCAGATAAAATCTGATCCTATTTTTAAATTGGTCCTTAATTACTACGACCATAAATCAGGAGGTTTGATAAATGACTCATCAGAATAGTAACAAATAACATATTAAGACTACGAAGTTACTCATTACTACAAAGGAGAATCTTAGCAAATATTTACATTTTTCCATCTTAAAACGTTGCTTTCATAGATTGAAGCAGAGTAGAGTGATATTTGCTAGGAAGGGCTGAAAGTGAGAAGGGAATAGCATGGATGGGAAGATTTACTCAAAGGATATATAATTTCAGTTAGGATGTCAAGTTCTGGAGATCCTATAGTGACTACGTTAGTGAAAAGGCATTAAAATGCATTAGTAATATAATAGTACTGTATTTCAGTTGTATGTGCTTGAAAATTGCTGAAGAGATCTTAGGTTCTTACCATAAAAAGAAAATGTGCAGGGATACATGTGTTAATTAACTTCATTTAACCATTTCACATGCATAAACAAATCAAAACACCACATTGTACACCACAAACACACAATTTTCTTTTGTCAGTTTTATGTCAATAAAGTCAGTAAAAAGAGACAGCTATTTATCTAGCTCGATGACCTGAAGATTAGCCCCATCCTTTCAGGTCCAGTCGTTAATGACACAGAATATTACTATTCTTTCCTCTCTCTCTCTCTTGTCATCCTACTGCACTGTCTGGGCCATTCTGCTATCTCTGGAGTGGGACAAGTTTCAACATTTTGTCTGCACACTTCACTTCTGCCATACTTCAAACTGCTCCAACTATAGATAGCAACAACTTATGGCTTGAGAGGAAGGTGGAAGACAGGATAGAGGAACGATAACCAAAGGGTTCCTCATCCTAAGGGACTGAACATCTAACAATGAAAAACACAAATAAATACAATAGGAAGTAGACTGGGTTAGTGTATCACGGGTATATTAAGGAAAAATTATTAATGATATAATTTGAAAGTTGAGGGGAAATGTTTTGTAGGAATTTAATGATAACTGATAAAGCTGAAGAATGAGGTTAAATTTTTAATTTTATTAATATAAATAACATATTATAATCACTTTTTCTGGCCCTTGATATAAATTCTGTGACAGTTAACTGATTGTATCCACTTGAATAAGAAACACGAAACTAAATTGGATCACATAGTTCAGCGTGTGGCTGAAGGGATTTACCAAAAACAGAAGACCCACCTAGGGTGTGAGTGGCACCAACCAACAGGCTTGCCGCCTGGAGTAAAAAGAGAAAGGAAGAAGGAAGGCCACTTGTGTTTCTTCGGAGGAGCTCCAGTCTTCACCTTCACCTTGGACATTGTCTCTTGGCTTCCAGCACAGATCCTTTAGCCTCCTGATGCAGACTCTCAAAGATCAATGCAGTGAACTCCAGGCTTTTGACCAGATCCTTCAGATCTCAAGTGCACAGACAGCCCTTTTGCACTCTTCTTCACCTGACTTGGGGGTGGCTGTTGTAAGCCTATCTTATAAAACCTTGCATCTTTGTATATCTTGTATTAAATGTTGCTCTAGTAAGAGTAGCAAATGTGAACTTATTGTGAAAGAAACATTCCCTTTTTAGAAGAAATGTAGTTATTACTCTGAACTTTTCTATCAGCCTACACATTTAAGCCTAATTATAAAAACTTGGTATTTAATTTTAAACAAAAGCTTAGTCATCAATTAATCTGGAATCTGCCACAAAACAACATACTTGTCATGATTAAGCTCAATGTATGGAGCATCAATGTAGAAATGAAAGGTGTAGTACCTGTTAAGGCAAATGTGATTGATTATTTAGTAGTTCTAATTGTATGGAAATTAAAACCAACTCACTTTATAAAATGATTCTTTTTAAATTTATGAAAATTCTACACTTTTACATTAAATATGACAAGCACAGCATGATTTATAAGCAGCAGCCAAAATTAATTTTAGATTACATCAGCCTTTTTGCCACTAATGAACCAAATAACATGTAGCTGCAAATGTATAGCAATGCAAAAATGGAAAATCAGGGCAAATATACTTTCTAAATACAAGTCTTTATGAAGTACGCAGTTTAAGCAGCATATCATACAGCTGTAAGATCCTATCTCATTGTTAACTTCTCTTTGCTTCAGCTCCTGTATCTATGAAGTAAAAGTAATAATGACACAACATTCTTTGTGCAGTGCCTGGTGTAAAGAAAATATTTGGGACTATTAGCTGTGCTGTTACAACCACTGCTGCCACAACTCTAATATTATGCCATTGTTTCCCTTCTGGTTCTTCCTACCGTAAAATTAACAAATGAGCTTCCATTAAAAAATGGCCAGACTTCTCTAAGTGTCATCCACAAATAAAACATTTCCTTTAGTAGGCTTGACCTCAGACTTTCAGTTAAAGCCAAGTATTACAATTAGGTTCTGAGGAGGTTTTAAAGGGAAATCTATCTATCAAGATCAACATTCTCAACTAAGCATGGTGGCGCATGCTGGTAAACTGAAGCAAGAGGATTCTGAGTTGGAGGCCAGGCTGGGCTATAGAATGTGATCCTGTAAACACACACACACTCTCTCACACACACACACACACACACACACACACACACACACACACAGCAATGCTCTAACGTGGGAATTTGACAAAGTGTTAAGTGACAAATACAGGTAGGCAATGTACACAAGTGGATGAAAGGTGGTTAAATTTTAATGATTTGGAGGATTCTTGCATTAATAAATCAAAGTTCTAAATAAGGGACAAATTCTGACCCCTTAAGGTGTTTAGCATAATTCACTGAGAAAGAGGCCTTGCTACTATCTTATTTTGTAGTTTTTCAGTTACCGTGATCTCTCTCTCTTTCTTTCTTTCTTTCTTTCTTTCTTTCTTTCTTTCTTTCTTTCTTTCTTTCTTTCAATTTTTGCCTTCATTTCTAGACTCTAAGCACATTGGATTCTTTTTCCTTTATTTTTCATTCTACCATTTTAGAAATTATATAAGCTAGTTTTGCAATGTTTAACATAAAAGAGCTGACTTTAGGACTCTAATCAACAGCTTGAGTCTCTTCCTGAGCAATTCTGGGGAATGTGGCTCTCTGTAACTCTGATCATGATGATCCATTTTTAAATGCTGTTTACAGTTGGCACATACAAACATTTACTGTCAGTTTACATTTTCTCTACACACCCTGGCCTCTACGTTTCTTTCCTTCTGGGGTCAACTCTTTTTCTCTTATGATCATTTCTGACTAGTTCTTTCAGCGTATACAGGTGGTAAATTCTCTAAGTCTTTATTTGAAATTTTAATTACTTCATTCGGACTTTGAAATAACATTTTGACAGATACAGAATTCAAAGTTGGCATTTGCCCATTGCAATATTAAGGTAATATTCCATGACATTCTGAGCTTTATAACTGCTGCTGAGGTGACTATGTCTTTTAAGATAATCGGTACCTTCTGTCTGGGTTCTAGCTGGGCTTTGGTATTTGTTAGTTTTATAATTTCTCTACATATGCCTTTAAGTGTATTCATCCTGTTCATGACTTTTACTTCTGTTATCTGAGAATGTTTATCTTCTACAAAAGTTCTGCAAAATCCCAACTTTTTCAAATATTACAGCCTTCACATGTACTCAATTGGTTTCTTCTGGAATTCCTATTAGAAAAATGTTGGCTTTTTTCATTTAATAATCTCTTAAGTGTTCAGATTTTTCCATTGCATTTTCCCTTTTGTAGCATTCTGGCTGATATATTAAGCTATATTTTCAGTTTACTGATTCATTTTTCAAATGTGTTCATTTCCTATTTAACCAGACCTCTTTTTTAAAAAATTTCAATAACATTTTAAAAAAGAATTTTAATTTGATCTAGTTCTCTCTAGGACTGCTCGAATGCAAGCACTCAAGAAAAAGGCTTTTCCTTTGCTTTGTTAAATGCTACACACCAAGACCTTGAGTAATGCCAGACACAGATGCTTAATTAATGTTTTTTGATGCACAAATTTGTAAAATCTCCTTATTTTTTCTATTATTTTTTTCATCATGAAACTCTTTTGCTCCATCTTACTTAAGTTTTTCAGGCCAGTTTATTGCTTAGAACTGGGACATGATTTGCAATTATTTCATCCGTTCACTCTGCCTCACTGCTGATGATTTGAAGTTGACTGTTATTATCATTTTCTTACCTTTAGTGAGCATTGCTTTGTTCACAAGAATCCCATGCACTACAGGTGTGCAAGTAATGATGAGATTTTTCAGGCTACTCACCTAGGCCTACAACACTGAATTTCAGAGTTATGAATTTTTCCAAACCATCAGTTAATATAAATTCAAAAGAATGGCATAAGTGTAGAGTTCTAATGTTTCAGGGAGAATCATTCACCCCATATCTCATGAAAACAAAACAGCTTGTCAAGGTCCAGTAGTAGAGGACTCACTTCTAGGTGCCACTTGAACAGATGCAGGCCACATGGCGCTTTCCAGGGACAACTCAAACCTGCAGGCTCCAATTCTCAGTGCTCATTTCAATGCCTGCCCTCCCTCCTTACCACAGTGTCCACTGGAGTACCACTGTTCTAGTTTGGAGCTTCATCTTTATATCTGACAGTGAGATTTCCCTCTCTTTAAAACTCCTCTGTCTTCCTGTGCCTTGATTGCAATTTAAACAGCATTTTCACATAGCAGAAAGATGGCTGCAATAGCTGAATTCACCATATTTTGGAAAGACAGCTTATTTTAAAATTCTTGAAATTTCTAATGTTTTCTAATTCACACAGTGGTCACAAGACAAGAGTAGCACTGTTCCTCCGATGCACAACTCAATTGTAATCATAAACGGGCATGAACCAATCCAAAAATTACTCTAATTACATGGTATTCAAGGATAATCTTACCAATACTTAATTAAAAAACTATTTTCTGCCCACTAAATTTTATAAATGTACCAAATTAAAGTATAAAATAAAATCACAATATTGATGAAAATACTGATCTGAGAAACAAAAAAATTAAAAATTATTTTATATGTATGAAAACTATATATATATTATATATGTTTTGTTTTCATTGTCCTGAGTTTCTATATAAGTATATATATATATTTCTATATAAGTTTGGAAGACAAATTATAGGATATTGAGATATATTTTCTAAAAATATATGTGCTAAAAACATCTAATCTAAGCGTAGATTTGCTAATACTGTAAAAAGTTCCAAAAGAAAGAGATCTAAAGATTACCTTATAAACCAGAAATAATCATAAACAATTTCCTAAACTGAAGTTCTGGGGTAGGAAGGGGTGAGTATGATTGAGCACCAGGGCATTTTAAATAATGGCCATTTTAAAATTTAACTGTATCAGAAAAAATTCAATTAGAACATGCATATGATAAATAGTTTGCATTGTAGAAAACATCTATTAGAGAAGGAAATGTACTGCGCTTCCCCCATTTTTTTGTTTTTGTTTCCTAGAATTAGCATTTTTAATTTCTTGTATATCCTACCAGGATTTTCTTCCTTTTAGTCATGACAACACTTAAACCACAGAGTGAGGTAGAAACAACAAAAGATAACTGGGTCAAAAAAGCATTTCTTTGAAGGTAATATTTAAGTTCTGGAAAAGAAAACAGAGTGATGGGGAAGAACGGGAGATGGTGCTCCATGCAGAGAGAAGGTGTGCAAAAGCCCTGCTACAGGAAAGAGTTTGGGGAGACAGGAATCAGATGCAGAGCCAGCTATGGCCAGAGGGGCAGCGGCAAGACAGGCAGCAGTTGTTGAGGCCAGGATAAAAGGCATAGGTGCTTACTGTATGCGCAAAGACAAACCACTGGAGAATTTCAGGTAATGGGAACATGAACCAATTGACGTTTTTAGAGTATTCCTTGAAGCTGCTTGGAAAATGGTGCTATGACGGCAGAGAGTAGAATTGATGAGCCTGTTTAATGGTTATTCAGCTATGGAAGCAAAAGATAACAGAGGCTCACACTAACATGGGGGCAGATGGATAAAAGTGATAAAGCAAAGCTGTATTTTGGAATACAGAAGGCGCATGTCTTGGTGCTGCATTAAGATTTGGGGGATAAGAGAAAATAAGGATGTACAGAAGGTTATCTGCTTATCTGAGCTGAAAAATGGTATAAAAGATGGAACTCTGTATTCAGAGATAAGATACTATTTAAGAGAACAAAGCAGTCATTGACATCATATTTTATAAACAAATACCTTTTAGTCAAGTTTTTTACTTTTTTAAGAGGATTTGGATTATTTTCTGGGGCTACTTGCTTTAGTCTAAAAATTCTTCTTCAGTATTTCTTACAAGGTAGGTCTATTAGGAATAAATTGTTTCAGCTTCTGTCTCTCTGAAGATGCATTTTGTCTTGAAATTGCGAAGGTTTTGTTGGATATAAGATTCTTGGTTAACTGTTTTTTCATTGAACAAACTGAGAATCTCATCCTACTCTCTTCTCAACTCCACTGTTTATTATCTGAAATCAGAAGACAATCTTATTTGGATTCCTTGATATGCAATATCTAGTTTTTCTCTTATTACTTTCAATTCTGTTTTGTCTTAAAAGTATTTTTATTAAGATGTGTCTGGTTGTGAATTTTTTCTGTTTCTCATCAATCACCAAACTTCCTGGATGTGTAGATTATTTTTCAACATATCTGGGAACCTTATCATATTTCTTCAAATATTTTTTCAGCTCCTTTTCATCTCCATTCTTCTTCTGGTGCACCAGTTTTATGAATCTTTGTGTGCTTGACAGTGTTTCTCAGGTTCTGGTCATTTTTCTTTTTTCTAAAATCTTCATAGTTTCCAAGAGTGGCTCATATAAACAAGGGTATTTATTTCTCACAGTACTGGAGATTAGGGTGTCATCATAGTTGAATTCTGGGAAGGAAGATCTTCTATGCTGGGTCTCTCTTCTATTATATTCCCACATGGAAAGATAGCGCAACAGAATCTCAACTCTTTGTAAAATTTTTTATTTTGCGGTAAGGTCACACTAGGTTGCAGTTATCCAGTCTGGACTCTTAACATGTGATTGTTTTGCCTCAGCCTCCCAGAGTACTGAGATTACTTTTCTTCTATTTCCTCTATTACACATATGATTTTAAAAATTATTTAAGTTTTACATCCCACACTAAAATGTTGTATGGTCTATCGATAAGATAAAATAATTATATTTAAAATAAATACAAAAGAAGCTATGTCTCCTACTTGGGTCCAATTCAGAACTAGAGAACTTTCAGAGGTACACTTTGACTACTATACAACAAAATTCTGTCTGGATCCAGTAAGATGTCAATACAGGGAGGTTATACACTGTGTCTCAGAGTCTATGGAGCAAAGCAAAGAAAGGATGTCATATGTCTAGCGGGGAAATGGTGTTAAGTAAAACAGAGCTGTTGGAAAATGAGTCAATGACTACAAGGAAAACTGAGATTAAGGGGCCTGGGACTTAGCTCAGCAGCCTAAGTGCTTGCCTGGCAAGCGCGAAGTCATGAGTTCAATGCCTGGTACAAAAAAAAAAAAAAAAAAAATGTGATTGTCAAAACTGAGATTAAGAGAACTGGGTGTAGAACATGAACGATTATGTGCCAATTACACAGTGGAGGGAACCCACTTGCTTAAAGCCTTTGTCCAACTGGGCGATACTACCAAAAAGAGACCTATCCTTCATGGGACTAGCTGGGCTTGCTTTGATAGCACGTATACTAAAATGCTTTTATTGCTTTGTTAGGGATGATTTTTTTCTCTCAGATGTACTTTCAAAGTCAACTTAAAAACAAAGAGTAAAAGAAAGAGTAAAAAAGAATGAGAATGAAAAGAAAAGGGAGAAGAGAAGTAAGGAGAGGAAGAGTATTTCCCTTCCTCAATAGTTACACCTTGATTGCTGACTCTGAGGTTGAATTATTCAATTTGTGTTATGTCTATTGATGTTTCCATAAACAAAACTCTTAAATAATGTGATTCTGGCACCACTGAGGATAATTCACAGGGTCTGATGATAGCATTACTTTCTAAGGTCCATATCTTGAAGATTTTTAAAGCACATGACACCATCAATTGGAAGGACACAGGCTTTCCAGTATGTAAAGGATATGATGAGCATGAACAAAGAATCTTGTGATCATAACTGCTGGTGCCTGATCACCTACTTCTGAATTTCAAAGTTTTAAGAAGGCTTTCAAATTTTCTATGAGAAAGTAGCCCATGGCTGTTATAGAGAAAATAAGACTGGATCAATATATAAGTCACTGAATGTCAAAAGAATGCACCGAAGATATCTGGAATTATTTACTTTTATTGACCCTTATTCCAAGAAGAAAGTCACTGATTAGGGATAAGGGCTGGAGAGGAGCCCATCCAGATTTGGTAGAAGGTATAATTTTTATAGGACTGGATGTAGCCATTCAAAGAGAATTTAACATTTTTGTGACTAAAGGGGATCTTTCACCTCAAAGTTTTGTTCTTATTCTGATTTAGGATACCAACATTTCAATGGTACACACTGAAGATTATTCCAAGGTTGAAAAGGATCTGTGTGTTTGTTCATCTTTACTGTAAATATGATTCCTTATTTGTAACTTTCACGGCACCAAGCACATAGGAATCCACCGGTGAAAGCCATCCCATAAAAATGCCTGCAGAGTTCAGTGTTGGTGGTCAGAATGTGCTGCCCTGACACATACCACCGTGGCATGGGACACCTTGAGAGGCGGCACAGGCAGGAAAATCCTGCTCACCTTCTCTGCTCTCTTTCCTAAAGCAGATCATTAGACCCTCGGGTAAGAGGTGCCCTCCTTACATCCAGAAGAAAAGAACATCCTCATCTCTGAAAATGGAGGGGTCTGCAGAGAGGAACCTAAATGAACAGGCCCCACTACATCCCTGTGAGGTCATGCATTCTGCCGCTTGGCTTTCTCGGCAGCTCCTCATTCATCATCAAGTTACTACAAAATATTAAATTTTAACTCTTTCTTCAGGTCTTCATTTTCTAATTAAGGCTTCCTTGTCACTTAAAACTTAACTAAATCTGCATGCTTTTCCCTTGTTAACCTGTCTTTTTTTATAATAGGATTAGGCATGAAAGAATGAAGACGGAAAGATATTTTTCCCTCACTATAATAGCATGTGCGACTGTAATTTGCTAATTTTTAATTTATTGTAATACTTGCATATTTTTTATACCTAGCGAATTTTCCAAACAGTATTCCTAATGATTACATCAAAATTAGACAAAGATAATTAATTTAGAAAATAAGTGTGAATCATTACATTCCTTACCTTATAATATGGGGTTAGGCTTTTTATTTTTAATACTGCACGTATCTTTAAAAAATATCTTGAGTATAACTTAGTATTATAGCTTGAACTACACTTTTTCTTCACTGTCAACAGAAGAAAAAGGTTTAGGAAAAAAAGGAAATTAAAAAGATAAGACAACTGCAAACAATATAACCTGGATTTTCTTCTATTATAGAAGACAGTGAGAATATAAGGTCTACAGGTTAAATAGCAGTACTATGTCTGTGCTAACTTCTTGATTTTGATAATTATATTATGGTTATGGTGCCATGACCTGAAATAAATGTAGAGGGGCATCATGTCTGCAATTTGCTCTGAAAAAGTTCAGGAAAAGAAATGTACTATGTTTGTATATGACAAATATATATGCACATATATGTATATATGCATGAATGCATGTGTATAAATGTATATACTAATTCAAATTCACATATGTGTAAGGATCAGAAGCACTGACATAATCCTTAATAATTTTCCTACATTTTTTTTGAAATTCTGTATCATTTCTAATCTTTTTTTTTTGTGTTGCTTTTTAAAATAAAAAAAAGAATTATACCAATTCAGCAATACTGAATTAAATGTGTTTTTGTTGGGGGGGTAGGATAAGTAAATGTAAAATGCTAACCTTTTGGAAATAGCAATCTTTAGCCTTTTTTTTTTGGTACTGGGGATCAAACTCACGACTGCGCGCTTGCAAGGCAGGCACTTATGCAGCTGAGCTAAATCCCCAGCCCCATCTTTAGCATTATTATTATAACTTTTCTGTATGTAAAATGAGTTTAATATAAAAAAACTTAAAGGAATTAAAAAGAGAACGTTTTAATAACTAGGAAATTCCAAAAATAAGCGAAATAGTAACATGCTATATTTCTAGCCAATAGGTGGTGCCAATAAGTACTTCTTTTATTTTAATCCTACAAGAAAGCCAAGTTTCAAGTGCAGTGTTCAAAAAATCAGAGGCATTTATTAAAATTATTATTTTATTATTATGTTATTATTATAATTTATTATTGCTTTATACCATTTCTGTGATATTGAATTAAGGACACTGCTAAGTGTGAATAGGACCTTCAACAACAAAATGCAATCTAACACTTCCAAAAGTCTCTTTTCACCTCAGCTAAGTAAAACAGTTTACTTTTTCCAAAAGTCTCCTTTCACCTCAGCTAAGTAAAAACAGTGTTTTCCCTAAATGCTGAAGGTCCCTTAACAAGGTAATTATTTTAACCTTCAGTGGTAATTAAAAAGTACAGGATAAGAAAACAACCACCTTTACTCATCTTACTAAAGCAGAAAGAGGATTCTCAAAATTTTCATGATTACCAAATATGATTTCTTCTAGTGCAAACCACATGTGCAAACTACAGGAAGTGATATCTCACAAATATGCAGATGATATGAAAAGATGTTGGAGTTCTTCTTGGGACATACTAAATCACTGCCAATGGCTTTTGCATATTTTATCTCAATCTTTAGAACTGAATTTGCCTAATATCACATTCCTAGAATTCAACTGCTATCTACCAGAGGTGAAGTTTATAATAACCATATGCTAAACAAGGCTCATTTTAATGACTATTTTGAGAATTTTAAATTCTTGAAACATTGCTTTTGGATTTTAAAATTCTCAAACAGCACCACTTTGAACATTTCAAATTATTTAACATAACTCAATTTTTCTGTAGAGGTATATTAATTCAATTATTTTTTACCTTTAAATGTTAAAATGGATCACTTACAATTTTCTCCCAGTATCTAAACTCAAAGATAGTGGTTAATGTACCTTTGCAACATAAGTCTTTGGTCAGAGGGAAAAAAAAAAAAGTTAACTAGATGAATCCTTTGGTCTATTAAAGAGAAAAGATTACAATTCCAAGAGATAGGAAGACGTCAATGAAGCATAAAAGGCCTGGAAATTAGCCGATAGAATTTGCCTCCCAAGTAATTTCAAAGTTATTCTTTCCTTCTTTTTTTAGTACCAACTACTAAGGAATCTAGGGAGAAAGCAGGAGAAATACTTCTTGGAGTGAACTCAATTCTCTTGAAAATATTTGACTGCGCTGCTTCCACTTAATCAACAATTCTGTGTTCCAAGGAGAAGAGAGTGAAAGTCAACGTATCAACCATTGTGAGAGATGAGCATCAGGCACCCCAATTTCTCACGTCAATTTCTTATACTTGGGCTGCCTCTTCTACTTCTAAGTAAGTCACGGGAGCTTCTCCCTTCAATAATAAAGCCTGAAAACAGAATATAGATCTTGTCTGCTTTTGTTTTTTAAATTGGTACCAGAGATTGAACTTATGACCACATGCTTGCAAGGCAGGCACTTATGCTGCTGAGCTAAATCCCCAGCCCCCTCCAAGGTGTTTTTAAAAACAACATATTCAGTTCAAGGAACAGCTCATTTAATTTAAAGTTTCACTAGGTCAATTAAAGCACATAACTGCATACAATTTTATTTCAATGTTACTTGGAAGAGGACAGGGTACAAATGATATTAACCAAGCTTTTGCTATTAATGAAACTTAAAAGGCATCATTACATATGCTAGATAACCTACATAAGCTATATAATGTCATAATTCTATTATATGTTACTACTCTAAGATAACATATACATTACATGTAATGTCCAGTGGTATACTTCAATTCCTTTCTGAACTAGTGTGCACACATTTTCTCTATATAACCTCCAGTCAGCATCACTCTCTTTAGTTAACTTCACTATGTGAATGTTTGTATTTGTTACCCAGTAAGTAAGTAAGTAAAGTCTCTATTGCAGTGAATTGTAGAAAGTGAAGCATGCTTTTAGTGGTCTTTACTGACACATTTCCATTTCTTAAACCCATTTTGACCTAGAAGTCACAAAACCCAAGTACATCCATTATTTAATTTTTAGCCTTTGGTCCTCTGCTTTGTTTCAAACCAGAACAGAACACATTTTTTCAGAGAACTCCATGAAACTCGGTCACAGTATACAGAGACATACCACAATGTTTACTGGTCATTTTTAAAGTTAAGCAGTGACGAGAGGAAAAAAAATAAAAGGTTCATCATTTTTTTCTCATGCATATTTCTCTGACCTGAAATAGAAGTGTAGGTAGATAAAGCCAGCCCCATATACTCACCTGCATTGGAGCCAGTCAAATTATAACGTGCATTCAGCTTTTTGATGATGTTCTCATGAATTTGGTACCACTCGCTCTCTGTGTTACACCTATGAAAACATTATCACTTGGTTGAACTTCAATGATGCATAACATCAAGCAATAACCTTAACAGCACATTTGCTTTTTTGTCATAAAAATTATAGTGATAATGTTCCCTAAATCTCCTTAGACTTCCCTTGAACCTACTGCATATGACTGTCAGTTTTAGCATGGTTGTTCCAAGATGAGTAGAAATGCCCACCCTGATATCGCCTGCTCACCTGCCTTACAACAGAGCCGCTAGGAAGAATGATTCTTAAAGTGGCCCCAGGACAAAAGAAAAAAAAAACTCACAGAAGAATGCATAAAGTGAAAGCTGTGCAGACTAAGAAGAGTTTTATAACTAGATTTGAAACCTTATGATTAAATGAGCTATGTTCCTTAAGCAGGTTACTTTCTCTTTGCCTTGATTTCCTCATGATACAGAGATAACATACTAGAACAGTGATGGCAAATCTTTTAGAGCTCAATAATAAACTGCTGGCTGTGGCACTCACACTGCAGGTTCACCACCACTGAACTACAACATTAAACATGAGTCTAGAATTATCTCTTTCATGTAGTAAGTGCTCATTAGTAAGTAGCTGGTCTCTATCTTATATGGCCAGCAAGAAAATGTCAATAATTAAACAAAACAAGTGACATTAACATAGCTTAACAACAGCAAAATGCTGGCAAGATCTAGCAAAAAGCACTAAAGTACTCTATGTCTTCGGAAAATGCTCTCTCCCTCTTCTTATTCTCATTGCCATCTATACCTGTTCTAGCTCTTCTCGCTTGCTCATGTTATCTCTGTTTACATGGTATAGCGCATCTAACAGACAAGGAGGGTTATTGAGGACTGGAGCTAAGGCTGGCTGCTATCCAAGTCATCCTTGGTACAATGAAAGGTGACTTAACATCAGTGGATGGATGGATGGATGGATGGATGGATAGATATATGGACGAATGGAAAGATACCACAAATGTTCCTTTCCAGGTGTCCTAAGTATCAAGATTTTATATCCAATAAATTCAAACATTCCCACAGTACAAGTTTCTTTTCCTGGTGATCATGTCTGGGGCAGATAATGTCTCTCTCTCTATAGAGAGAGATATAGATATATGTATATATACCTTTATATATAGGTATATATATCATACCTTTATATATAGGTATATATAGATATATGTATATCATATATATATCTCATAATATATATTTCATTTTATTACCCGAGGTTTTCCAGTGGATACATGAAAGGTTTTTTCAAGCCAGTTAACAATGGCATATCAAACTGAGCCCAAAATCTTGAAAGCATGGGAAATTAAGGTGGAAGAAATAATCCCACTTCTCATTTTGAGACATCAAACTGCTATTTATAATAGTATGACTCCAGTCTTCTTACTTTACCCCAGCAGGGAAGGAAGAAAAATAGTCTGCTCCCTATTAGTTGAGTGATTTCACAGATTATGCCTTTCATTTAAAAACTCCAAATAAAATTAAAGCTCCTAAAGAGGGCAATTGAAATATCTTGTAGTCTCAGACAAGGTATTTGTTACTATTTTCTAAATCCCAAATGGGTTAGGGATGTAGTCATTTTAACAAATAGAAATTTCTTCCAAACTGTTTCTAACCAGCACCCTTCTACAGTGTCTTACTAGATTCAGTTTTTGCTTATGTACAGTGACCATTCTGACCAGTTTTCTGAAATGACTTCACAGTTTGCTGAATTGGCATTGTTAAGGAATTTCTCTTCTACAGAGAATTACCTAAAACTGCATTTGATGCTTAAGAAAAAACAGACAATAAAATACTACAAAGAGCAACATGATTATTTTTATAAGAATGTCTTCCAGAGGCAGAGTTAGAATTCATGGATATCCTTCAGCTGCTTAATCAAGGGTGACACAGGTAACTGTCAGTCCTTCCATTTTCCTGGTGGCAAGATAAATATGACACTCACTACCCATGCCTGGAAAGACTATTCTAAGATATGATGGGACTGCATTTGCAGAAAATTTTAGTTTTTTTTAATGAGAAATGATACAAAACATCATCACATTACTAGGCGGTGGTGTGAAATAACATCTGTGAAGATAGAGCCTGATCAACAGAGGGCTCAGTTTCCGGAGCTGGATAATCCCAACTGCAAATCTGATTCCCTTTCCCATTAGCTCTGAGTGACTCTGGGCAAGTTATTTAATTCTCTATCCTCACAGATATAAAGGGGAGCTCATAGCAATTGCTCCTGAGGTTTACTGTGAGAAGAAAATGACATGCACAGATTAAGCACACAGTAAATATATGATGTTTCATAGCTACTATAAAGAAGATCACTACAGATGTAAGGCCAATGGTTACAAATGAGGTGCTGTCACCTAACAAAAAAGTAACAAGTTCTATTATTCATTAGTTTCAAAGAAGTTTTCAAGTTTGCAGTCAAGGTCAAGGTTTTATCCCTCTTATTAGGAATAAAGTTAATTCCCAGGCCTCAACCATAGTCTATGGATAAATCTTTAATTACTAAACATTTTGAGAGGTCCCACAGGGTGGAGAGTACATAAATCCACGAATTGTGCAATAGTGGTCAAAAAGCAATTTAAAGTACACATCCCATAGTCAGTGGGCCAGCAGTGTTAGTACTATATATAAAAAAGAAGTTTCAGTATGTGTTGGAAGTATCAGCACATTCTTCAAAAAGAAAAAGACAAAATCAAGTTTGTTCTTAATAAAGTATCATGGGTTAAATTGCACTCCCCTAAAAGACAATGTTTAAGCCCGAATATTCAATATCCTAGAATAAGATCTTATTTAGAAAAAGGGTTCTTACAGAAGTATGTGTTATAATAAGATCACTGAAGAGAGCCTCAATCTTATGTGACTGTGTTCTTATAAAAGGTGAAATCCGGACAGAGATGGCCATGTACACTGGGAGAACATGATATAAAGAAGGAAGCAGACATCAAGTGACACATCTGTAAGCCTCAGAATGTCAAAAACTATGAACAAACCATCAGATGCCAAGATAGAAGCCAAAGTTGATTTCCCCTCACAGCTACACAAAGAGCCTACCCTGCCACATGCTGACCTCAGACTACCAGCCTCCAGAACTTTCAGTAAATTGTCATTCAACTGTTATGCTGTTTTTGGTACTTTGTTACGGAAGGTCCAACAAACCAATATGTGGCATAAGAACATAATCACTTGAGCTTCCCTTTCCTGATTCTAATTAATTTATATTAAAAATGCAGTATTTCCTCCAAGAAAAAAACGTCTGAAGGCGAATAAATGCTAGGTTTATAAATTCGTCAGAGGTACTCTAGATGGTAGATCATCTAATTACTAAACTGTATGTATTCACTAGCTCTTGATTTCATATTCCTTTAACCAGCAAATAGTGACCTGCAAGCTCATTTATAGCAAGTCAGCTGATTACGGGACTCAAAAACGTCTCATAAACCTAACCCATCCACTGTTCTTCTATTACTGCATAAAGTAGTGTTTGTCCAAGTAGGAGCAACACATTCGCTAGGCCCAGCCAGTCCCACCCTGTGCACGCATCTTACATGTACACTTTCAGGACGAGGTCATCCTTTGTCTCTCCTGTTAGCAGATCAGCGATGCTGAGAACTGCACAGCCAAAGGGCCGCCGATACTGCACACTGCAGGCATTCTTCTTCTCTCCTGCTCCCATTCGACCTGTCCAGTTAAACAGTAAACATGACCCATGGAGACATCTGATTGGATGCATCTTAAATAGAGCCACACAGAATGACAAGGCAGGCCAGACCAATTGTAACAGTCACAGGAAGGACATAGGTACAGGGCAACAGAAAACACTGTTTCAGTCCTGGTCTCTGTCTAATCACAGGGCTATATGATCTTGAACAAGCAGCTTGCCTTCTTGGTAGCAGTGTTGTGTGTAGAACTGATCCCACCTTTGGGAACCACCTTCTTGCTCCTAGGATTCGTGGAGGCAGACCAGGAGGTTCACCTTATTAAAGGTAGTGATGGTACCTATTTCATTTTCTATTTAAAAATACATTGCATAATTAAAAGTTATTTCAAAAATTTCACTTTTGAAAGGAAGCAAGTGGAGAGTCTTTGACTATACCAGGTAAGCACAGGTGGTGAAATGAGCAGGCTCCTGCCTTACAGAGCAGGCAGTTCACAACTCACTGGATTGCTCATCTCTCCTAGCATCATTTTGACTGTTAGCTTAAACTTGTTTCAAGCAGACATGTTTTGTTGGGGGGGTTTTGTTTTTGTTTTTGGCACCAGGGATCAAACTCACGACCTTGTGCTTGAAAAGCAGGCACTTATGCCACTGAGCATCCGGCCCTCAAGTAGACATGTTTTAAACCTTGTGCTTGAAAAGCAGGCACTTATGCCACTGAGCATCCGGCCCTCAAGTAGACATGTTTTAAACCATGTTATGAATATAGTATTTTAATTTGTTATTCGTGAATTAATTATCAGTGGATTATTTTGAAAACCAAAAGCAGTAAGTATGCTAAAGTTGAAATACAGCACATTAACGTGGGAGAAATATCTGCCAATTTGTCTCCAGATGCTTGTCAACAAATTCATAAATTGTTTCCATCCAAGCAAAATTCTAAAGCACATCAAGATGTCTGCAGCATTGCCAAAATCTAATGTTGAATAGGATAATAAAACAAACAGAAGGATAGCATTATCCAATTTGGTTTTCCATTCACCACTGATAAAGGAAAAACATCTCTGCAATTTGTCATCTCTAGAAAAATATTTATAAATAGTGGCCTGAAAACCTGTTAGTTTACGAATAGAATCAAAACTAAAAAAATGGAAAAAATACGTCAGTTGCTTTTTAGATGTTGAAAATGTAAGAACTTTAAATATCACAGTCCTATGATCTGTGGCTGGTTTCTGTGATTAAATTTCAATCTATGTAATTTTAATATAATTTCTGCCTGCAAAGCAAACACCTTAAAATGTCATATTTAAATTTAACTATCAACCAACCATACTTTTACTTACAGAAATGATTTAAACAAATTTAAAATACTGGTCATTCATTAAATTTAAAAAATGTTCTATTTATCTGTATTTTGAATGACTATTTTGATTACATTAAAGGGAAATACATACTACAATCTTGATCAATTTAATGATGTTGAAAAACAATTTTTTAACTCATTTCTTTTTAGAACCAAGATGACACAGTGATCAGGAGGAGTGCTGCTCTGAGAACCGCATGAGAACACTCTCCAGCTAGCTCTGTCATTTCATGCACTGGGAGGCTTAACTACACACACAGCTCTATGTTTTCTTTCCTGGCTCTGTGGGCACCTTGGATACCAAGTAATTAATTACTTAGTAATTAATTACTATACCATGAGGCCAGCCTTGGTGTACCCAAGTCTAGAACTAGTAACAATACATAGTACTAGTCCAATTTCTAGGAAAATTCTCAAAGCAGGATGGAATGTGGGAAGAGTGGGGAAAAATAAACTATGGAGCCATCAGTCAGAAGCCAAAAGGGGAGGCAAATACATTGAAAGAATTCAGTAACTCAGAATGTACAGAGGAATATAGAACTATTAATTTCTCTTTCTCCCTCCCTTTTTTTCTAAATCTGGGAATAAATTCCCTGAATTGACGTATTATTGCTTCTGCTTTCGGCAGTCAGTGAGGGTCACTGTGCCCTTTTCCCAGTAAAGCAGGTACAAGGGACATTCTATTAAAAAAATAAGAAGTTCCTGTCCCTGACAGATAACAGTCTTTCACTCCTTAATTTCACTGCTTCAAAGGAACTGGCAAACTAAGTTTTAACATTTTTTAGAGTGTTTTACCTAAATTTCATTTCTCCTCAGTCTCAAAAATACCAAGCCAGTAAATAAGTCTTGTAAATTTTCTGCAACAATCCTAGGGAAGTATTCATTTGACCAAATCTAGGGGTGGTAGGTAATTTCTGGTTCAACATTCTGACAACTGAATAAGCATAAAAACATTAGTAAGAAACATCACTAATGAAATGCCATATATTAGAAAGACAGTCCTGGGATAGGTCACAGTACTGGGTTGGCTTCCTGGGCCACAGGGCTGGGAATAAAGGTCAAGAGCTGGAAGGGCACATTCTCTTCTGCATATTTTGTCATTGCTCAAACCTACAGATACTGTCTACAAAGAAGCAAAAGTGGTTTACATTTACCTCAGTGCTATAGAAGATTATATTCATATTTAAGTAATGTTTGCATGAAGATATACAAAACCACATTTTATATTACCAACTGGCAATATGAATTTGAAACAAAGAAAATTATGTAACATATTATAAACAAAGAAAATTACATAAAATATTGTATCAGAACAGACAGAAGTTTTAGCACAAAGGTACATGAAAGCCTACGCTCCAACTTTTTCAATATATTAAATTTTTTCGTTTTTCTCACATGCTCATTTATGAAAATTAAAAACAAGGAGTTTTTAAAAAATACTTCAAATACAAAAATTTTAAAATACTTCAAATACAAAAGTAACATTAAATAAAAAGAGATTTTCAAAACATATTTTCATAAAAAAGTCATATAGAATTATTTATGTTGGAAATGTGACATGTTTTGTATTTTTCTCTAGGTACAAGGTGGCTACTACATGTATAAAACAAAAGAATATAAAAAGAAAGATCACATTGCAGGACTACACAGAGAGTTATTAACTCTTGCAGAAATATTTCCAAGCAAGTAATGCAACACAGATAGTGAAGAAATGGAACAAATTCCCAAGATCAACAGGTTAGCTTTAATAGAAAAATTGTGTTGGTGACGCTATTAGTCATTTCATCTTGCTGCTCTGCTATAAAACACCTGTTTTTAGAGACATTTCATGTGGAAAATGAGGGAACATGTTATGGCTCCAGTGAACACGGAGAACACCAAAGAGTTTTCTGCAAGATGTTACCAATTGCTATATATAAATTATATATAAATCTTTTCATGGTTAAATCAAATTTGGGGAAAGCTAGTATCAACAAAGTTAGAAATGCATATTTGTTTTTCCTTGGAGGACTTCTCAGAGCCTTTAATAAACTGATGACATCATACAGACAAAACAGATAGTACTTGGTGCCTTGGACCTCTTTCTTATATCATCTTGGGTAGCAATACTCTGTGGCATTGAGCACTTAGAAGAGCCTAGATGGTGTAAAGCTTTCATGAACTCACCTCCTAGAAGTTTATTTTATGCTACCAGAAATGGGAACTTAAAAAAAAAGAATACAAATATTTGGATCAGATATGTTTAGGAGGTCCAATAAAACACAATGAACTACTTAACAAACTACTTAATGACTTCTACTGAAAGAGACAAAATCTATTTATGGTAGGTGAAGAAGTTATACGTGAGACTGCAAAGGCCAGAGAAAAACTAACAATCTCTGTATTAAAATTTAGCTGCAGACAGTCAAAACCAAAATTCAAAAGACAAAAACACAAACACAAACACAAACATCCACAGAGAGACTTCTCAGCTACTTGTCCTAATGCAGTGACCAGTGCTGTACCTACCGATTCGGATAATGTGTACAGTAATGTAGATGTCCTTTCTCAACTCGCTGCTGCCCAAATCCTACCAAAAAATAAAGTGGGGTTATTTTAGTAATCATAATCTATATGGCAGCACCTAAACAGCACACTACGTTATTTCCATAAACAATAGAGGACAGAGATAAACATGGACATTCTTAATATAATGTCTGTAGCAGAAGCATTTAAATTCTGCTTTCAAAAATATCAACTTTAAGTCAATTATTGTCAAGAAATACTTCAAAAGAAAGACCAAGATTGATTCAATTTCTCAATTACTCGTTCTTTAAACATTTATGAAATACTTACTAAATACAAGGCCGCATGCTAAGCTACATCGTTACTGTACTATATTATACTGTATTATACTTTATAAAAGTACAATATGGTCAACATTACATTAATGGAAGTATTAAGCAGACTATTAAGATAATATGCTCAAGGAAGCAAAGTAACTATAAATGGTGGTATTTAGAATTCTGGCTATAGATGCAATTTGGATGTTATTTACAAAGGTGAATAAGCAAATCCACTATTTTCTCTCACAATAATTTCTCCTAATTAATATGAAGTACATATAGTCCTCATATAATGACTAAGTTCTATTCCTGAAACTAGGTGGTTAGTTTAATTGGTCACTAAATGAGGAATGGTATACAGTATGTACATTGCAATATGCAGAACAGAGAAATGGCCAAAGGAAACTCCAACCTGATAATTTTGCTTTTATTTGTGCACCTCTTACATGCAGTACTATAATGCATAACAGAACACAAAGCTACAGTTTTTACTATACAGCACCATCAGCAAAAATTATAGTACTATACTATACTATACTATAGAAGCCACCACCAAAAAAACACACCTCAGCTCTTGCTCATAAGTCTGAACAATGGCTGATCAGGTGAGTCATCAGAAGAACATCTGTATCATGGGGAGGATGCGCCCCATGCGTGAAACAAGATACACTCACCATGAAGAGAGAGCAGTGCCGTTCTGGTTTCTCTGGGGCTTTGGGAAGCCCATTTCTATTCAGTCTCAAGAAAAATCTCTCACTATAAGAGGGGAAAAAAAAGTTTAATACTTAAACATGATTTAATATTTATCCTTTTTTATAATTGCTCTTTATCCTAAGTGTTGAGCTAAACAATTATTAGGCCATTCACAAAATTGCTTATATAAGTTAAGGGAGTATTGATGATGATAAACACTTGCTTCACTTCTGATAAAACTGGCAGAGCAGCAAAACATAAATATATCTGCAAAATAATTACCTTTTAAAACAACAGGACAGGTTTCCCTGCCCTTAATAACACTGATATTATTTTAAAATTGGAAACCAACGCACAAAATAAGAAAATAATGGCCTAATTTCTGTGTGTATACCTAAGATTTTCTGTTATTTAATTAACTGAAAATAGAATGCCGCCTACATTTAATGAAAACACAAATGATGCTAATTCAAGCCAGTAAGTACTGAGGAACAGTGTTTAGAGCCAAAGTAATAATGTGACATGTATGTTAAAAAATGAAATGATTCACAAATCCAAGAAAAATTAATCTACCAGCTACCGTGAGCTTTGAATCCTAACAAAATTTCAATATCCTGGTGCCCAAGATAGAATCAAAGAGCTGGCTGCTGCTGGCAGAGAACACAGACCCAGTAGCCACTGAACGTGACATGATCACACGGTGTGGCCTTGCTCAGTTGCTTCAGCCCAGCAGCCACAGAGGGGCATAGGGTGCAGGATCTAATGGAGCTACCCAGTCTCTATGCCACTCATCACTAGATCTTTGTCTTAAACAATAGCTCTTTATCTAAATATGCACAAGGAGAAAAATGAAACCATAAACAGATATCTAAGGAGGCATATGGATTTGAATTTATGGCTGTTTTGGAACACTTTTGTTCTCTTTTGTGAGCTAAATCTAGACAGATATATTTAACAGATTCAACTGGCTAAACTTCATCTTTTTCTTTTATCATTCTTATTCTTGACTTCTCTTATGAGAAAGGGTAACCAATCCACATTTCTATGGGGCCATTTTCATTCCTATTACCCAGGTTTTTTCTACAAAGCAGGTGGCTGATCAGGCATGAATGATGTGAATATAACTTGTTGCAAGGATCCTCAACTGCAGTTCAATTCCCACACGGTGTTACTCTGAAACAGGAGCTGGCAATGACAGATTCAACCAAGGATGCTGAGCTAATTAGTCTCATCCAATTGTCATTTACTATAATTAAACAAAAATGACAGCAGGCTGCCATTATAGTTGAAGAAAATTCACTATTGTTTTAAATTTAAAGTATGATGAAAACATATATACAAAAATTCAGGGTCGGATAAAAAATTACATTTGAAATAGTCATATCATGAGGTAATACTTTGGAGAACCCATCGTCTGAGAAAGACTGCCAAGAACTTCACATGGATTAACTTCTTTCATACTCACTATGCTCCTAGGCAGTAGGTACCATTATGGTACAGACCCATTTTATAGATGGAAAAACTAAGATAAAAATAGTTTTGCCCCAAATCACAGAGCTGGCACATTTCTAAGTAAAGATTCTATCCAAAATATCAACTGAAATTTGAATTTTACAGGAAAATTGTTTCTGCTATATAAAAATAATGAGCAAACATTCCCAGAATACTGAGATAAAGACAAGAGTGATTCACGTACTTGAGACACTCACATGACCTTATCAAGCTAGGACCCAGGATTTCAGGGTAAATGTTGTCCTTCTTCGGGTAACAGAAATGAAAGACATACGAATTCTGACGTAAAATGCTTCAGGGCAGCCCTTGGTTGAAATTGTTCCTTGGTAGTTTTTTTCAATTTAAAAATGAGTAGAAAAATAATTTATTCTACTAAGTAAAGGTGAACTCCAAAAGGATTTAAGAACTTGATTTTATTTAGTCAAAACTATTAAAGCTTCAGCCTGTTTATTTTAGTTGCCACTCACTAGCTAACAAGTTGATTAGTTACATTTTAGCCCAGAACACAAGCTGTGTGAGCAACTTCCCATCACATATATCACTGACAGAAGCCACATTGTTTTGAGATTTGCATCTGTGTGAGGTCCCTCTGTACACGTATTGAAACATTCGAGAATGCCACACTATCTTCTGACAGATCAGTTTACACTGATGAATACCAACAAGATTAATATATAAAAGTCAGTCAACATTTTAGATATTAAAACACAAATTTCCACACTGTTACAAAATACCATTCCTTATCGGCAAGGTTCATCAATGTTCTGGTTAAAAAAACAAAAACAAAACAAAAACCTGTTTTCTAAAATATTCTATTTCAGAGAAAGAGCCTTTTTTGCTCTGTCATTATTCAATTTCACTAGTCTAGACAGAATCCTGATTATGCATGTATTATAGTATATCATATCCCATTTGAGAAAGAATGTCAATATGTACCAAACCCACAACGTATCACTTAGCTTAGGGGTGCCCTAAGGGAGAGATGGAAATAGACTGAAGATAACGCTCTGGAGAAACAAGTCATATGCAATTTATTAAAACCCGGAGTGTTTTTAAAAGGGAAGAAAAGAAAAATCTCTGTGAACAACTAAAAACCATTTTTATTCATTTGGTAACATTTTGTTGTTATACAAACACAATCAATTTCTCTTTGGCTTTACTGATATACCAACCACTTAACCAGCAAAAGGTTTTGGAGGAAACAAAGGCTTATGGTAATATATTTCAGAATCTTTGGGTTATAATTACCCAAAGGTTTAGAGAATAGCAGAATATATGCCTGAACAATTTAATGATACTTAATTCTGGCACATCCTCTAAAATTCTCCAGACTATTTCATGTCAAGTTTTGTGGCCAGACACAAATGTATTTTCAATGCTCTATCTTAAGTTTGTTTCTATTGCTCCTCTACTATAAGTGATCAGGAAACAAAACTAATTTTTATAAACTTAAAAGATGTCCTATTATAAGATACACATTCCTTCAATATGTTATCTATACCTTTTTCCTAATCACAGAAGATTTGTCTGTTTCTTTCCTAATAGTTTCTAGCCAGTGACAAGACTAAAGAAATTAAGTCTTTTAGGGAAACAACGTTAAAATAACTGGAAAGCTTTAACCCTTCCCAAGATTCTCTCCCACAATGTCCTTTACTTTAGGGTAGACAAATGTACAAAATTCTCCAAAGAGACATTTCAATCAGTGGTACCTCATCACTAGATGTGGGATTCACCTAACTAACTTCATACTTCTTAAATCATGCCAGGTAATACTGTCTCTCTCTATTTTTTATCTTTATAATATTAAACAGGAGTGGAAAATCTACAATAACTTTCTGAATGCTTCTCTCTGCTTAAAGATTAAGTCAACAGAATATCTCTAAACACACTGAGAAATGAAATTATTATCAGCAGAGAAAAATTATTATTTGCCTTCCTCATATACTGTCATGTTCTTTCAGAGAAAATTTCACTGCAGAAGAAATTTAGTGCCTGACTGAGTTCTGTATGAGCCATCATAAATCAATAGTGACTAGTCTTTTTTGGAAATAAGAAAACAACAAAAAAATCATAATTTTTTAATAATCTATCTTCTTTCAACAAGAATTTGAATAAAAGCAAGATAATAAAATAGAAAATAAATATGCATCACTGGCATGGTTCCTCATCAGGAAAAGTAACAAAGGCAAGTGTGCAGTCTGTTCTAGATCCTGTGACTTACGCTTTAGAGCATCTTTTCATTTAATTCCCACAGTCAGCCCATGTGGCAGAAATGACAATAGTCCCATTTGACACATAAAGAAGCTGGGGCTCCAGATATTGGATAAGTTAGCCAGAGTGTACAGTTGATCAAAGGAAAGAGATCAGTTATTAACATCTACCATCCAACTGTGGCTCTCAGTTACAAGGTGACCTGTCCTTAGACAAATGGAGCACTTTAGCAATGGACTAGGAAAAGCAAGACACAGGAATCAAGGGATTTTTCTGTGTTTTCAGTAAAATTCAGAAACTATGATTAATAAATACATGAAGCCAAAACATAAAGGCACACTATATTTGTGTTTATGAAGCTTATATCTGTGATTACTTGTTCGAATACATAACTGAAATTCTAATGTCCTGAAAAGACATAATGAAGAGTGTTTTTCAAGAGCATAATTTGGTAAACATGGTCTTAGGGTTGATGTATGCACTGTGGGAAGCAGAGCAGGGATTTCAAGACCCTCCACAGGGTTCTCTTCTGTTTCTCAACCACTCAGAAGCAGGCAGCCCTCAGATGCAAAGGTTCTGCCCACAGTCCCAGGATAGGTCTAGAAAGGTCCAGCAGTCACCTAAGTAACCACACCAGTGGTTCTCCCAGCAGGGTCTTCCTACTGCTATCTGTTGCTTTTTTTTTTGAACTCTCGATCGAACTCACAACCTCCAACTTAACAGGCAAAAGCTTGAACTGCTGAGCTACATCCACAGCCCCATGTAATCTGTTTCCTTTAAAGTGCACTAAAACTAAAGATACTAAAGGCCAATGCCAGAGATGTTGACACTTCATGTGACATATACAGTCTAAAGATTTTCATGTATTTTATGTAAAGTTTTTTTTAAATTTCCCTGTACAGATTCAAATTTATCTGGCTACAACCCAGCTTTTATAGGAACCCAAACTGTCTAGTAATTCAATGCCTGTGAAGCCAGGAATGGTGCTACATGCCTGTAATATCAGCACTCAGGAGGCTAAGGCAGGAGGTTCACAAGTTCAAGGCCAGCACTACATAGTGAGAACCTATCTAAAAACAGCAGGGTGGGGGGATGCTTTGTCAAATAAAATAAAACTTCATGTAGCATCTTTGGCAAAGCAAAGCCAAGTCACATCTCTGAAATGTAACTATGCTATGTGTGAGGGACAACAATGACTATCTGTTTTACACTGAGCAGCCATGCAGGGAGGCACACCAGAAGCCTCGGAGGAAGAGCAGGTGCAGGAAGAGGGCCGAGAACTGAGAAGGGCAAGAGGATGGCTCAACAGTCCTAAGCTGGAACCTCAATTTGGAAGGCCAGAAACATAAATGTAAGGGGATCTCAACAGCTTTTGTTTTACTGCTTCTCCTACATTTTCTGAAGTGCTTCCTGATGGACTAATGGTACCGGATGCTTCCAACAACCCGTAGTAGGAGGCAAGAATGTACTGCCCCCAAATATGCCTCTTTGGCATAAAGCACTGTTGAGTTAAAGGCAATTTAAGCTGCAGATGCAGGAAGTCTCTCTGCCCTCTTTCTATCTGCCTAAAAACAGGACACAGATTTACAAAGACCAAGGGTTTCTAGCTTCCTTCTACCTCAGAGAACAAAGTTAACCAATGAAGACAACTTTAGATTCTTGTGGGCCTGGACATGGCCCAAGCGGGTACCTATATTAACAATTCTTACTAGATACTTTTTGCCATTTATTTGCCTGCCTACCCTGAATGGCTACCCCTAGGGACACATAATTCCTTCCCTCTGTCCTGCCACTTCTCTAAAAAGGTATCATTGTTTATTAAAGATGCCATGTAAGCTGGAATTCAAAGTCACCTTTTTGATAACTGCTCATTCCCTGAATATCTCCCATGTATACATGAAGTACACATGTGTTGTAGTCAGGGGTTGTGCAGAGAACAATTAGAATCAGGACATGGAGTTTATAATATTTTTATGATGATCACCCAGAGTTAACACAAGAAAATGCAGGAAATCTTATCCACAACACTAAATACATAGAATATTTAGCCAAGGGCCTGAATCCCACAGCAATGTCCCATATGAGTCCAGATGAAGACCCAGAGCTCATGACAATGCCTCCCACAAGTCCAGCTGGAGGTCTAGAGCCCACAAGGACTCATGCCAGTCTCTTTTATGGATCCATGCTGGGAAGGCCCAAAGGTCAGCGGTGGAAGCCAGAAAGTCTATGCCAGCAGGGTGAAGGAGCTGTGCTAATAGGTTGAGGGTTCTACTCTGGAGCCAAGAAGTCACACTCACAACAAAGACCAGGGCTGTCCTGAAAAGCACCACAGCCATCCTCAGCAACACAGAGGCCCCGAGCTCCTCTGACAATAAGCACAGTTGAGTACATGTCAGAAAGCCAGCATGACGAATTCATCCTGGAGTCCAAGCTACGCAAGTCTTCCCCTCTGGAGCCAGGAAGTGATGCCCGATGTGAGGACCAGAGTTTCTCCAGGAGAACCAATGGTCAAACAGCAACACATACGAGAATCCACAATGCCTCAGTGCCTTAAAACCTCTCTTCTCCTTCTCCACGTCTCTATGCTGGCAGCTTTCCTCAGGTGGAACATCTACACTCAGCACCATGCTGATGTAATCCAGCTGGCGTTAAGTTGACCACCAGTTTATAATCCATAGCAACATGTTAATAAACGAGTTTTTCTCTGGTTAACCTGTCTTTTGTTAGTGGGGACTGTTCCAACTGAGAATGTATGGAAATTGAGGGAAAACTTGTTTTTCCTCCCCAACACTGAGAAGAAGGCTGTAACTGTGTTCTTCCTAAGATAAGCAACATAGGCCAACTCAAGAGCAGAAAAGCCTGAGCAGCACCATAAATTACTGAGCCGATGTCCCAAAGCTGGTGTTGTCTCAGGCCAGGTAAGACACTGACAGAAATGGGTACAAGGCAGGCTGGTAGCTCTGGAATGGCCACTCGATCACAGGCTTTAGTGCTGACTGAGATTCCCACATGCACAAGGAACACTCAGTGTTAACACAGGGACTCACTGTCTTTCATTCAGGACGCCTATCTGCTCTAGAGTTGCTGCATAAAGCCCATTAGAAGATCCTGATTTACTACGTCAAGACAGACTGAAAAGAGTCCTCTATGTTTCAAGATTCATGCATGTTATAGAACCCCTGTTTAATCCCAAAGCCCCAGTCCTAAAAACTCTGAATTACTGTCTTTGTGAGTGTTGTGTCATGTGTACCTGAAAACGGGCGAGAAACCCTTGGTATCTTACCATTAGATTTCCCCTTTCTTCCCAAACCACATTACCAACACAAATGACAAAAGTTTTTCTTTGGCAGCAAATGAAAAGGGCTCCTCCTCAAGGAGTTCTTCCTAGCTATAGCTATTAATGTGCTTTCTAATTTTAAAACTAAAGCCACATTAGGGTCATAAGCTCTTCTGATTAAAGGGAAATGGAAAGAGGATACCAGTCTTTTCATTATAGTTTACCTAAGGAGGAAACAGACTATGTTTTCTTTTCTTAATATTGACATCCAAGCCCAGATTTGTTTCATGAGTACTTCTGTGTTGCTGCAGGACTAACCTACAAATAATGATGACTCTATTAGGACAGTGAAGGACAGGTTCATTTGCATGACATAAAAAGGAGGCAAGCCTTCAGGCTAAAGCTATGTCTGTTGCCAATTTGGAATATCAGTCAATTCTTTTTTTCCTACCCAGAATGATTTTAAACCATTTCCTACTATTACTATTATTTATTTTGCAGAGATTAAAGGTATCTGAAACAAAAATAATTTTAGGAAAGTAAACGCCATGGAAAAAAGGGATGCAACATTCTCTTAAAATTATAAATAAATGATGTGCATATCAATTGATGTTTCTTGTTGCCAGAGGTATTACCAAGATAGCTGACTAATGAACTAAAAAAAATTATTTGGATTATTGTTTTAAGAAAGATCACAATGACTCTAAGTTCAGAACACTTGGGAGTCTACAAACCTCACAGGTCACTTGCAGTAAAATCCTTAGAAATAAGAATTCTGTATAACTAAATGACTTAGGAAGATTACTGGCTGAGGTTCCTCTCCAGAGATGTACTTAAGAATTTAACTGGAAAGAAAGTTTGTCAGGGAAGATGCTAGAACTTAAGCACTGACAGGATCTAGGTTAACAGAAACAGGATTACACAATAAGAAGCCCTGAGTGTAGGCAGACTGTCTATCTTATTCTTCTAGGCCTGCAAATTTACATAATTTGATCAATGGAAACACTGTATAGCTGATATTTAACAAGAAAGGAATCATTCTGCAGCTGTGCAAATTTGGGACCTGGTAGGGTCCCACCCAACAACTTCCTGTGGCCAGGGAATCACCTGAGCTCAGTGGCATGAGCTGAAGGCAGGCATAGCAAACTCCAGCCAGCTGTGCAACCTCACTCAGAACTTGGTAGGACCCTGCCAATCGTCCCCAAGCAGATGCAGAGCTTTGGTGTGCCATGTGGCATGAGCTGAAGGCCTGCACATTGTATTCTGTCTAGCTGTTCAGCCTTGGTACACCACTCAGAACTTGGGAGAGTATCCCATTGAGTGTGGTGAAGGCCTGCCCAGCATATTCCCCACACTTGAGGAACTGTTGAGTGCCTGGGACCTGGTAAGGCCTGAATAACGACCTCCACTCAACTGGGGAAGCTCCATTCTTCCGAAATTTTTATACAGATTTAATGTAATTCCAATCAAAACACCATTAGTATACCTCACAAATCTAGAGAAATCATTCCTAAAATTCCTCTGGAACAAGAAGACACCTAGAATAGCAAAGGCAATTCTGGGCAACAAAGGCAAGGCAGGAGGCATCAGAATCCCTGAATTGAATTTATACTACAAACCTACTGTGATAAAATCAGCTTGGTACTGGAATAAAAACAGACCTGAAGATTAATGGAACAGATTAGAAGATACAAGCTCAACTACAAACACACTCAGCCACCTTATCTTTGACAAAGGGGCCAAACACGTTCACTGGAAGAAAGATAGTCTCTTTAATAAGTGGTGCTGGAACAACTGGCTTTCCGTATGCTGAAAACTAAAACTAGACCAATACCTATTACCGTGCAGTAAACTAAAGTCAAAATGGATCAAATACCTAAATATTAAAACAGAAACACTTAATCTGCTAGAAGACAAAGTAAGTAAAAATCTTGAAGACATAGGGGTAGGCAGAAAATTCATGAACAAAAATCAAACCACCTGGGAAATTCTTCCCAGGATCAATAATTGGGATTTCATTTTACTAAAAAGTTTTTGTAGGTTGAAAGAAATTTCCTACAGAGTAAAAAGAAAACCCACAAACTGGGAAAAAAATCTTAGTCAACTGTCCCTCAGACAAAGGACTTCTGTCTAGAATATATAAAGAATTAAAAAAAAATCAGACCCCCAAAATTCAAAGACCCAATCCAAAAATGGGCATCTGAAATGAATACACACTTCTCAGCTGAAGAAATACAAATGGCAAATAAATACATGAAAAATGTTCAGCTTCATTGATCATTAGAGAAATGCAAATTAAAACCATACTGAGATTCCATCTCACTCCAGAAAGAATGGCCAGGATCAAGCAAACCACCAATAACAAATGCTGGAGAGGCTGTGGGGAAAACGTTTTCTGCACTGTTGGTGGGAGTGTAGACTGGTGCAATTACTGTGGAGATCAGTCTGGAGCTTCCTCCAAAAGCTAAGATTGGAAGTCCCATTTAACCCAGCTATTCCGCTTCTCGGTATATTCACCAAAGAACTGAAAACATCATACCACAGTGATATATGTGCAACCATGTTTATAGCAGCACAGTTTGTAATAACCAAAATCTTGGAAACAACCTAAGTGCCCATCAACTGAGGAATGGATAAAAAAGATGTGGTATTTTTATACAATGGAGTACTACTCAGCTATAAAGAAGGATCACATTGAGACTTTTATAGGTAAATGGATGCAACTTGAGACCACACTCATAAGTGAAATAAATCAAATTCACATGTGTAAATACCATATTGTCTCCCTAGTATAAGAAACTGAAAGAGTAAATAAGATACAAAATCTTCAATAAATATTGTAAAAAGCTAAGAAACTGCTCAAAGGGGAAAAAAATAACTCAGGAAAAAGGGAAAAGAAAAAATATATAAATTTGTATATACAAACTTAAGATAGTTAAGATGATTGTGCTACTATTTCTATTAGTTCTTGGAACAAAACAGTTAATATTCATAGGACTGGATTAATTTTGAGTGTTTATATCTGGTAATATGAATAACTCTTCTCAAGGTATCTATTTAAAATAACAACCTTAGATATGTTGCTACCACCTGTTTTGAAAGCCTATATTGCCATTGTATTTGGCTCTTTGTATTTGTCTCTTCTGTTTCTTGTTTTTCTCATAATTTGTTTTGTTTTGTTTTGGTTTTTTCTCTAATACAGAAAGGAAAGATGTATATGTATAGGCTTATACATGCCTAGAACGTCTCCAAGTTTACAAGAATTGATTTTACTACCTGTGATGGTAAGAACAGCTACTTTGAAGAAAACAAGACATTATGGCAGCCATTGCTGATTTTCTGTCATCTTGTAATGTAAGTCCAGTAATGTTTTTTTGTTTTTAACCAGGGATGGAACTCATGACTTTGCACTTGTCAGACAGGTGCTTAACACTGAGTCAAATCTCTAGCCCTAGAAATGCTTTTTATTCTTTGTTTTTTTTGGTTTTTGTCTGTTTTGTATTATTTAATATGTGAAGGTATGGACAGCTATTTTGAAGAGAACAAGAGACTAATTATGGTAAGCCAATGTTGATTTTCCTATTGCCTGGTTTTGAAGGCCTGTAATGCTTTCATTCTTTTGTTTTGAATGGTTTTATACTATTTTTGTCTCTTTTGAATTCATTGTGTGCGAAGATATGGACAACTATTTTGAAGAAAACAAGAGACATTATGGTAACCATTGTTGATTTCCTGTTGTCTTGTTTTGAAATCCTGTGTTTACTGTACTGTTTTGTTCTGATCTGCTTTATTTTCTTTTGTTTTGTTTCATTCTCTTTAAAATAAAAAAAAATTTAGAGGGCCAGGGATTTAGCTCAGTGGCATAAGCGCCTGCCTGGCAAGAGCAAGGTCATGAGTTCAATCCCCAGAACCGCAAAAAAAAAAAAAAAAAAGAAGTTTAGAAAGGAATCACTCTGATGTATATATGGTAATTATTCTAACTTTTCTAGTGATATCTCTTGGTTAAGAAAGCTGGTTAATAAGAAATGTTGAAAGTAAAGTAAGCACACACCCTTTACAAGTACTCTGACTTAAAGTGTATATTTTTTTAAAAAGGCAAAGAAAACTTAAATAAAAAAGAGAATACATAATAAAAATCCATAGTGTAGGCCCTGAAAAAACAATGGATGTAATAAACTTTTCATGTACTTATTATCTCAAAAAGATATTCTATTTTTAATGAAAATAAAACCAAATTGCCTTTTCAATAGCTTACTGAGACAATAGTTTACTGATGGATTCTTTATATTCATTACAAGTTAAAAGTGAAAACCTATCTAAATTGCCATTAAATAACATATATTAACTGTATAATATTTGTACCTATACATTTTGAAGGTCAGGTGTTTTTTTAAACAGTAGCTGCAAAGGCTGTGTACTGGTAAGAAAATGTTCACATGTACTACTTTCTGTTGAGGTCAGTTTAGACGAGTTGAAAAGGGGAACTTACACTAAACCTTATAGTGCCCTTAAGCAGAGGAAAGGTGAGGAATCATTATGTGAGAGACAAAATGCTTTTGCAATATAAGAATTCCATATTGGATACCAGACAAAAAGACAGTATAGAATCTCTCACTTTAAAAACATTTTTCTACATTATAAACATAAGGAGAATACAAGATCTATTTGGGGATGAGTGCTTTTCCTCTTTCAATCAGTGACATCTCCCCCAGAGGTCCGAGAGGCTGGAGGATGACAGCAACAATTGCTCGCTTAATGAAAGAATGACTGAGCAAACCACAGCAATTCTATAGGAATGGTGTGAAATTTATGACACTTAAGTGGAGTGAAAAGGAGGTGCAGTTTCTAACTTGGAATAAAAAAATCTCCAAATGGAAGTACTTAGTGGGGGATGTATACTCTTATCTGGCAAGTGTTACCTACTTTTTTTCCTTAGCATGACAATGTTTGCAAATGATGGTTCCCCAGAGACCAGTGTGACAGCACAGCTCTGGTTCACAGCATAGAACATGAAATAACTCTATAAACATTTCTGACACACACAATACCTTGAGTTCCCTCCCTTATTAAGAATTACATCCCCCCTGGAGTAGAAGGATGATAGCAAAGATTAAGACACTAATGTTGTGATCTCTAAATGCTTCCCCTCAACAGCTTGAAAGCTTCTTCTAACTGCATCATCCCCTACCCTGTATCAAGCACTCTGCAAGGTGCTGGGAACCTAAAGATGATGAGAGAGTACAGCCACATCATTAATAATTCCTTTGTCAATGCTGAATCATCCTACAACATAAATGGCACTGAATACCAAAGAAGTCCTTGTAAGGTGGTTGCTCTGTGTGATGATAGCTTTTCCTGCAGAGAAATTACAAAATTATTCTGAATTCCCTACAGGTAGCAATCAGAGGATAGAAAAAGACAGAGCTGACCAGAATCCTAGTAGGAAAAAAAAAAAACCAGCAAACAACAATATGGTTATCTTTTAAAACACAGAAACATGTGCCAAAAGGCTTTCTGATAACCTTCTAAAATGCTTCACTATTTAAGTACAAAGTGACCAGTCACCCAAATAAATGCTTAGAACTAACAGACACTAGAAAGCCAAGGCTGAGGCTACCCGCTCTGTGGGCTACTGGTTTTCTGCAACTCTGAATTGTAGTCACTTATTATTATAATACTGCAATTTGTAATTTCAAAAATATTTGGAACTGTATGGCTTTTAAAATGCTTCAGAGAAAAAGAGTGGGCCAGTGCTACCTTGGGTGTTCTCAGTACAAACAAAGCACTTCTCTGTTTTCATTTAGATCTTCCTCCCAGCTGATTTCTACGGCATCTTTCCCTATATAAAGACATCGCCATAGCTCTACAGCAATTATATATTGTTGCTTTTTTTAAATGTGACACAGCAGTGTGAGCAAAGGGGGAGTAAACCACAAATCTAATTAACCCTGAAGTGACAATGACTCCAATTTTCATGCACCTGCAGAAACAGTCAAACCATGGAGAGGGAGGGTGCAAGGCAGCAGTGCCTTTCAACAAGAGGCCCAGGGGAAGGTTGCCGTGGGTCACGGACAGGCAGACACCCACAGCGAAATCTGTGCCAGCGTGTCTAGACACAGCAGGAAGTGCTCCGGGCTGTGTGCGGTGGCCGATATTGCCACAATTGAAGGAAGGTCTCTGAAGGTCTTCTCCATCTATTTTTGTTCTCAGGGTTGTGCTCCTGGCATGTCTGATCAGTAGAACTTTGTCCAACATTGCTGCTACTTTGCTCTGAAGAGTTTGCAATTTTTAGTTTTATAACATGAGTAGAAAATGAGATCTACAGCCACAATGTTTCAACATTCATAACAATAAATGCTCCTCATTTTATGAAAAAACTTAGAGGCTGATCTGTGTGATCATGCTGGGGTAGGCTGTAAATGATGTATGAAATGAGAAATGCTAGCACAATGCACAGAAAATTAAAAACCATATCTGCACTCTTAACTGAGTTACATACTACAATCTGCACACAAAAATATTTGTATTTATTTTTAGTCTGGGCCAAATAATTATTCTAGTTGATTGCTCTCTTTCATAATTTCTTGAAAATTTTTCCTCAAAACTGAGTCTTTTCAAATAAAAGTCAAGTTCTTTCATTTTCTTTCAAAATGAAAAAGCTCTTAGATTCTACCAGCCTCTGAAGACAACTACTGGAAGCTATGAATGTGATTTCTTAGTCTCTCCTCACTATAACATAGGATGCCCATTTTACTGTTTTGTTTTTTTGCAACCCTATCTCCTGTTTTCGATCCTTATTTTGGAATACTCCTGCTAAAAGCTAATCTGGGTACCAAGATTCACTACCAATGTTAGTAGTCACTTGGTAGATCCCTCATGCAGGCAGCTATTTTCATCAATAACTTGCTTTGTATTATGCTTTTTAAAAAGCATTTATCTTTCAACTTTTTATATTTAATTGAAAAATGAGATTATGCATACTTATTTGATGTTTTGAGAAATATATACGGTACACTGTGGAATGGCTAAATCAAACCACATTCATATTTGTGTGTCTGTGTGTTCCCACACACATGCACAAGTTCATGTAGTAAGAACAATTAACTATCTTAACAATTTTTGAGAATATTACACATCGTTATTAATTGCAATCACCTTGTTGTATGACAGATCTCTTGAGCTCACTTATTTGTATCTCATAAGTTCTGTGTCCTTTGACCAACACCTCCCTACTCCTCCCTTCCCAACCCTATGGTAACCATCATGCTATTCTCTACTTCTTTAAGTTCATCATTTTCACAATCCACCTATAAGTGAGATCATGTGATGTCTATCTTTCTGCATTTGGCTTTTCTCATTTATAACATCCTCTATGCTTACCCATGTTGGTGTAAGTGACAGGGTCTCCTTCTTTACAAAGGCTGAGTAGCATTCCTTTGTGGACACAGTCCCATTTTCTTTACCATCCATATGCTGGTAGACACCGTTTTTTTTTTTTTTTTTCCATTTCTTGGCTTTTGTGAATAGTGCTGCAATGAACTCAGGACGGTAGAATGTTCTTTATCAGATGGATTACATTTTCTTAGGGTAGACACCCAGTAGTGGGACTGCTGGGTCCCCATCACACTCTTGCTCAAAGGTTGCTTACCTTCCTCCTGCAACTCACTTTCACACCTAAACTCCCTTTAGTTCTCTCTTTTACTGTCCAACAACAGCTGACCTTATTTTGCACTTTGCTTACAGAATGGAGGTCACAAACCCAAATTCCTTCTGTTCTACCTCTCATTTTATATCCATCTCACTTTCCCAAACTCCCACACTGACAAAGTAGATGCCTTCACATGGGTCCTGGATTCCTCTGCCATTTACTGGAGGATTCAACTTTGCATCTCTGGTTAGGGATCCTACTGCTAGCATACAACCGTTACTCCTGTGCCCATGGGTAATGAGTGAGGAAAGGACCATGTAAAAGGTCAGAGCAAAACACAAGCTCAGGACTTCCTCCTTGTGGAATGTCCTCATTGTGGGGAGGATGAAAGTTTAGAGTTCCTAAGAAGATTCTTCTATACACACAAGATTTTGCTTAAAATATAAAGCATTTTCTCTCACGGTATCTTTATGGATCTTCTAAAACCATCTAGTTTGCTTTATATGTGAGCCAAAGCTTCTACTTTAAAGGCACTATTATTATGCTTGTGATCATCAGGAAAACATTCTTCTTACATTCTGTCAAATATATTACCAAATATATTAGTTCAGCATATGTGAACCCAGGTATGTTGTTCTAGGTTGAGTGGAATCCAGGCTATCTCTAACGCTACTGAGAAGACCAAACCAATACTTTAGTCTCCTTTAAAGAAAGTGAAAAAAAAAAGTTTGCCTTCTTTGTTTCATTGGCCACATGTAGAAAACATTAAATTACGTTAAGCAAGTTATTTGCTAACTGTGTACACTACATGCTAAAAGTTAAAACCAAGAACCAAAAACTTGTCGCAGGTAATCAACAACCACTAAATTTTGCCCTACTTCCTCTCTATTGATGACTTCTTTCTCTACTGATGAAGTAATTTACAGAAAATCAGAATTGTAATTCCATTTTATCTATTAACTAGTAGATCTCTCTAAATTTTATATAACTGTAATGTCATGCACCTAAAACAATCCACAGTTCCTTGGAATTTATGATTTCATAAGCAGTCAAGAGCAACTACCACATATTCCTAGTTATATCAAAAGTACTTCCTTTTCTGGTTTTTAAAATCCTCCTCACTATAGCTAAGATTTACTGACCAATTACCAGATATCAAGCATTACACTAAGAAGTTAATGCTCAAATTATTCCACAGGGAAAGTACTATTATTATCCCTCTTACCAGATGAATGAAAAGCCAGAAAAGATATGAATTATCTTGCCAAGCTGACAATGTTACTAAATAGAATGGCCAGAATTTCAACCCAGGTCATTTAACTGCAGAGTGTGGCCACTTAGATAATAAAAAAATGTACAAAACTGAAGAAGAAACTTGCTTCTTGGATGGAGAGAAATTCACATATGTATTTCAATATGACTCCATATTTTTAAAAGTCTCTCTCACAAAATATATTCACTACTTTTCATTTCCTTAAATGCAGAATTGGAATGATATACTGAATAAAGGTACTTATACGCACTATAAAGTTTAAATGTAAATGAAGCATTTCAAGCAAAATGAGGGTTTAACTGCATGATGACAGGGAAAAAACCCAAAAAAACCCTAACTTCAGAAAAGTATGTGAATAAGCTACCAGCAGAAGGTAAACTTTATCTGTATTTAATTACCAAGATATGACTTTTCCACAAGTGTTATCCTGCTGCTGGCAGCTTGCACACCCGAACAGCCCTACAGTAAGCTGGGTACCAAATGGTGGCACTCAAGTTCTGTTAAACATGTTCTCAATGAAAATGAAATAAAAGTAATGAATTAGTCCCAAGAGAAATTTACAACTTTAATTAATGAAGCCTTAGAATACACCAATAAACAATGTAATGAAACTTATAATGGAGGAAGTCAACCACTGAACTATGTCATTTTCACTGGCCCATATAATTTGCAGTCTGTTAAAGATTAACTGGCACCTGCCAAGGAGAGAAACACACTGATATACACATCATGAGCCATGGAACCTATAGAAAGCACAAACACCATGGCTATTTCTATTACCATGCAGTGCAAGAGGCAGCTTTAAATGTAAGACAAAGGAGAACTGTAGCACATAAAGCTAAGTATTTTGATTTCTCAGTATAATGAAAATTGCTATTCCCAATCCTCTTGCCCAGTTAGTCCACATTCACACCCTCTCCTTTCTTCCTTCCTACAGCCCATGGCTAATCGCCCTATCTGTAAATTCAAGTCTGTTTCTAGACCCTCCTCTCCCAAGGGACCATCAATCATCAATGATTTCCTTCTCTCTAGGTGTGGCCGCCTCCTCAGTACTGCATCCTTCCTGCGATTCTTAATGAGTTCACATTTTTCCTACTCAAGTTTCTTAGAATAAACCCTATAGTGTTCCTTTACTAGTGAATAAAAATTGATTGGGAAAGCATAAACCATATCACCAGCATTAGCATTACGGATAATAAGAATGGGGGTAGGTAGTAATTGAGAATACTGATTCCTCAATGGACTGCCTTGTTAAAATACCAACTTCCCACCACATCCCAGCTATATTACATGGGGCTAGGTATTTGCATGGGTCTAGGTATTCATCTGTATGCCTTGGTTTCCCCAGCTATTAAAATGGGAATATTTGTAGCATCTACTTGATAGGGCAGTTACAAGAGCTATGTAAGTTAATATTTTTAAAACAGCTTAAAATAGAGTTTGGCATATGGCAACCATTATACAAGTGTTTACTAAATGAATGTAATACTATTATAGATGATACTGAGATCTGAGTCTCTGCCTTATCCAGCTGAACTGGGTAAATGAAACTTTCAGTCAGATGAATACTCTCCAAATACATTCTACTCATGTGGAATTGATCTGGGTAAACTCATTTTTTCAGCTAATAACTGTCCTTCATTGAGATAAACCGAATCAAGATTTTAGAAACCTCAAAGAAATAAAAAGTGTATTGTTTCTGAAGACTGTTGAGTCCAACGTAGCAGCACCAACGGTCCTCTGGGCTGGTACTGTTCCACAAACAGCTGAGGAAGGTAAACCCAGACAGAGGTGCAGGCTAGGCATACGCCATCAGGATGCTGGCAGCTGTTCCTGGATCTATCCTGACACTTTCTGTCACGGGTCCACAATATGCAACAGCAGCTTAACAGTCTAGCAGATTCAGTAATCATTTTTAGATAAAATTAACAGGCTTTCTAAATATGGCCAAGGTTCAATGATTTAAGTTTGTGTTCTTTTTTTTTAAGGATGTTTACTTTCTGGAAAATGTCTTCTGATACTGAGGAGATAATATGTGCTTCCATTATACTGAGTGAGCTAGAAGGTGGGTATTTTCACATAATGGTTCCTTTTGCAATCGATACTCCCTAAATCTAGGCACTAAATCTAAGACTTCTGATCACTGAATATAAGTAAGAGCTGATGCTACTTTGCTTTTGAGAAGGACTTAATGTCAAATACCAACTTCTATAGCATGGATTACAATATTTCTGAGGTCTTTTACTTGTTTCAATATTGTCCTTATCAGTAATTTGTGACCATTTCTTTAAGTTCTCATTCTGGCCAGTAAAACCATGTTCGGGTACTGAAATTTTCAGACAAATACTAAAGCACTTAGAGAGTAACGGTGATGAGGCCCCCAGATCTGGGATTAAGAGAGCAGCTTGGGCCCAGACAGCTGGGCCTGCAACTCTGTTTTGCCTTTCGTGCTTACATCAGATCAGGCACATGCCCAACCTGCCTGGGACCTGGCTTCTCACCATTTTCTAAAATAAAAATTGAAAAAAGATACGCATAAAAGATTTAAAAACACTCATATAAGAAGAAACAGCAATGTCCTAAAATTATGATGTATTTATAATATTTTTCTGAGATGAGGCAAACTCCATATGCTTTAGTTGTACCAGGAGGAATGAAGAAAGCAAGAACTGTTAGCAGATTCATTATGAAGGAAAAGACAGAGGTAAGTACTACAGAGGTCATTGTACTGTGTCCAGTCAACTCCAGAAATAAGAACCAAGATCCTTGCATCTTACTTCAAGACCATAATGGTACTTGAAATAAATCAGATACACAAGTTTAAAGTTCACATCATTTCTCTCACATGAGAAACCAAAAATATAAATAGCAAAATAAAAGACAGTAGGAAGTCCAGAGAGCTTTTTCAAATGGGAAGGGTTACAAGAGATAAAGTGGGAGGGAAGGGGATGAAAAAATAATTGAAAAATAAAATGGAAATAGAGCTTTTTGCAAATGGCAAGGGGTTGGAGGGGGCAAGAAGGCTGGGAGATGAAGCATATGAAAAGAAGAATTAGGGTGTTATGTACACATATCAACTCCCCCACAACAAATGTAATCATTAATAGACTGCAAATATGGACTAAAAGAAAAAAAGATCCCTCCATCTGCATCCTACAGCCTCTTTCCCAGGGACACTGCCTCAGGTGGCTGGAATGTGAGCTACACCCACTCACTCCCCAAAAGAACAAATTCTGAGCCTTCAGAAATGTCAATAAAATAATTCTGAGATTGTTCCAAATACCTAGCGAGCATAAATTGTGGTTCTTACTCATTCTTTTGCCAGAACCTTTAGAGTGACTGTGAGACAGGTGAGAAGTACAGAGGGCCAACATCAAGAGAGCAGAAGGCAAAGAGGCATTCAGGTCCTGATAGCTCCCAGGGCCACTAGGAATCAGGAGGGGCACAGAGGTGAGGAGAGAGGAAGGAAGGAAGAGATGGAAAGTGCAGTAGCCAAGCATATTACAGACCAGGAAAAATGCCAGGCTGCTAGCTCAACTCTGGGTACCTTATATAAGGACATTATTTTGGGGGTTCTGCATCTAGATTATTTCCTTACTTTCACCAAATAAAAAGGAATAAAACAAGGAAACTCTAGAGATCAATACCTAAAAAGGCCTTTTTAGAAAACTTGAAAATGTTTATAATAAGATAAAATTCAAAAACTAACATTAAACATGAATCCATATAATTTTATGTTGATGCAACTAAAGCATTAGTGACCAAGGGAAATTCACATTTCTCAGAGACTTCAACAGTAATGAGAAAAAGAGTACCACCCTTTCTCCCTTTTATATTTCATACAGCTGATTAAATACATTAAAGAGAACATATATATAAAATGTTACAAAGATTTGGTTAAACTACCCATGAACCAGAAACACTTCAATAGATAAGCAGGTGTTATGTCTAAATAATCTTTTACATTTCCAAAGTAAGTGCTGAATTATACCTTGGGTCAGTTTTCTAGACTTTAAATTTCCCTTTTAAATGGTGCTGATTTGTGAAGGGGAAAAGGTCATTTAACACACTGATTCACTTCCTTCAACAGTAGAGTGTGTAACACATTTTTGAATCTGGATTAACACTGTTATTTCAATACCTCATAAATTCTGTATTTACTGCACAAAAATACTACATCTTAAATTCTATAGGCACAGATTACTGTCAAGAAATTGAAAAGTACACTTGCAGCAGTGACTAACACATAAACTAATTTGCCAAGTATTTTATGGTTATAAATGCATTCATTGAAAAGAAAATTAATGTATTTCTTAGAAGAAATCAATATTATCAGAAAAGCAATATTCTGAAATTATTTTATGAAACATCATATACAGTTCAGAATTTTAAAAAATTGTTAGCATGTATTTTACTAAGTATGTATCTTTAAAAACCATGGAACAATTGGGTCATTAAGTGTGATTTCAGTTTAGTTCTCAATTGCAATGTAAAATTTTAATTTAAAAGATGACATACTTTGTGTTCTACTCTAAGATAAATATAATTTTTTAATTAAAAAGTTTTAATAGGAAATTAAGTTAGACAACAACTAAATATATCCAATGTTACATTTTTTCCTAAAAATTAAAATTGGGGCTGGGGATGTAACTCAGTGGTAGAGCACTTTCCTTGCATGTGAGGGGCCCTAGGTTCAATCCACAGCAGAGAAAAAAATTAATATTAAAATTAAAAGCCTGCCAAAAGAAAACTGTAACAGGCAGAACTCACAGCACTGAAAAAGTATGTGAAAACTTTTCATCACTTCACACTTCTAAAACTTTATTGGAAAGGTTTTCAAATATTTAGTTAGCCCTTGCTACCAGTTGATCCTGACAAGTTACAAATAATGTAATAACCTACTGAAAAACTAAAAGATAAAAAGTGCTGACCTTAAAAGGCAAACAAACTTCACAGTGCAAAGAATCTATGTCTTCTTTGCAATATTAATACATGTAACTAACATGAATAGAAGACTTAATAACAAGGCCATCCTTGTATTTAATGTTGTTTATTACAACTCTACAGCCTTTTTCAAAGAACTTGACGTGCATTAACCTATATAACCTTCCTGGAAACATCTAGAGGGCAGACATTTTAGAAACTCTGAAGACTTCTACAAATGAAGAGATGGAGTCTAACAGCATAAATGTGCATAAGATCATGCATCTTAATGTGGCCCAGACACAAATATTCACCTTCTAACATTGAGAAAGTCAAGTCCTACCTCAAGATGCAGTCACTTACCTGATGGGCCTGTTCTCTTTGCTGTCAAAGAGTGAGAAGATGACCTCCAGCTCCTCTCCCAGGTTGGAGCACATGAGGCTCTTCATCTGGACGAAGAGGTGGTGACTGCTGGCCTGCACCGGGGTGTCTTTCTTCCGATGTCGATGCTCCATCTGCACGACACCCCCACCCCAAGCAGCAACACAATCAGCATGGACTAAAGGCAACATTGCATCTGACAGGACAAGGTAGCTATGGTGTGAGCATGATGTACTCCACTAAAAACAGTTCTCTACAGACTCAGTATCCAAATCTTCATTTTTCTTCTAGCATCTATAATAAGAAACTATGAAATCAGTAGATCATCAAGAAATATTTAAGACTTTTAAAAATTATTCATGCTAAAATGCTACCAATTCATGAAGTAGATTTAGGAAGTAGGGAGCTCAAATAGTTCTGTTGCTTTCTGTCAATTCCCAGGATGAGAATAAATTAGTCATCTTTTTTTAAAAAAAGACTATATTTTACTGATTGTTCCACTGATAGTAGCTGAACAATATGGTTATGACTTCTTATTTCTCAAAATTAAAATTTCTTTTGAAAATTACACCAAATTGCAAAACTGTCACAACTTTGTGCTTTGTTTTTGTTTGACAGGCTACAACAAATGATATTCACCAAACCAAGAAAATATATCTAATTTGCTGTGGTAGTATAGGGAGACAGACCCAGGAAAATCATGAAGGCATCTAAAAATAGAAATAAGCATCTGTGTTCATCTCACTCATCTCCTCCTCAATGCAGCTAGTTGAGGCTAAACTTGGGCAGTGGACTCAGGAAAGAACTCTGTGTTGAAGGAGAAGAATCACCTAAGGATTCAAGAGTTAGAGTAACACAGAGAAAGTTGTTTATTCAACTCATTCAACATCTGTTAAGCATCTACTGCATGCCAAGCACTTGGAACCGCAATAGTGAGAAAATAAATAGCCTATGGTATCTATTAAGGGGAGCAGACATCAGCAAAATTCTCTCTCTCTCTCTCTCTCTCTCTCTCTCTCTCTCACACACACACACACACACACACACACACACACACACACACACACACACACAATCATGGAGGGAACACCTATCCTATCTAGAGAGTCTGGAAAAGAGCTTTTGACTTCCATCTGGGTAGTCCGAGAAAGGATTCCTGGAAAAGTGACGCTGTAGCTCAGAATGAGAGGGACCAGGAATTATGACTTCCCCAAACTGCTAGTGGTAACCAACTTGTTTCTCTCCTAATCCTTCAGAGGCAGATACTTTGATATTGTCATAAAATACAGAAAAAGTACCACGAGAATGTAAAAATGTTAGAAATGTTTCTCGGTTTTTCCTTGTCATTCTTCCCTTAGCCAAGCTATCAATAGTCCAGTCAGCTGAGGCCACACTGAGAGGCAAGGATTCAGGATAAGGTAATTGGAAAAACAATACGAGAGCCTGTATGTTAACAGAGTGGTGCTCAGGAAACGGAGGATTACCATTTTCCTATCACAGACTACTAATGATGCCATCTAGTTTCATTGTGTTTTGTTTTAATTTGTTTGTCTTTTTGAGACAGGGTTTCGCTATGCAGTTCATGCTGGCCTTGAACTCACTTTGTAGCCAAGGCTGGTCTCAAACTAGCAGCAATCCTCCTGCCTCAGCCTCCCAAGTGCTGGGATTACAAGGGTGTGCCATCACACCTGGCATGTCATTGGCTTTGAATCACTTGACAATTAAAATTATTCAGGGCTTTTAACTTCACGGTAATAGAACTATATCCTTTCTTGGGGGTTAGCTTACATAGCCCCATTTCTTTACTAGCCATTTCTTTAAGCTTCTAAGTAGAACTCAATAATTACTGGATGAGTAACTTTTTAAGGCCAAATATCATCTTTACAATTTGCAGTTGTAAGTGCAACAGCATAAAATCATCAGAATGTTTTCATGCTTTTAGTTTTTATTTTGAACTACTCAAAAAGCAAGTTTAACACAATGTAATCACTACATGCATCTGTAATTACTGTGTACTCAACAGATACAGTAGGCATCTCTCCGTAAATCTGCAAAGTGCAATTTTTAAAAAGTGAGTCTTAGCATTGTGGCATGTTTTGGCCATTTTACTAGATAAAGGTTCCTGGAACAAAATATTCTAACTATATCATAAATCTGCCTTGCTTTCTATGAAGGTTGATTTACTTTGTGTTTTAAAATTTTTTTACTATGGCAAAACGAGCATTATATATTCATAAAACTAAATTTTTATTTATTTCATAAAGAAGTCTTTTTTTTATCCCAAGAAATGGTATCTTACTAAGTTCCTTAAGATGCTCAACAATGTGTATTTGTAAAAGGATAACATAGCACAAGATATTGAAGAAATAAATGCCCACCGAAGGCCAGGGCTGGAGGAACAGAAGTATAACAAAAACTCATGAAAAGATCTGACTTCAAGGAGCTGTCTGCTCTTACTTCAAAGAGTGCAAGGTTTCCGGCATCAATCATAACATTCCCTTAAGAATCCATGAAAAAAAATTAGCTCCCTTACTCATGCAAAGAATCCAATATATTGAGATCAGTGGTTCTCAACCTTGGTTGCATTTACAGTCACCAAGAGAGCTTTCAGAAAATACTTATGTCCAGGTCCTATCCCAGAACAATTAAATGAGAATTTCAAAGGGATGGGGGTGCACAGAGCAGTAGTTTTAAAAGCTCCCTAGGTGACTCTAATGGGCAATGAGGGTTGAGAATTCCTAATCAAGATCATATGTAGAGAGCCGCAAATCACAGCAAACTGAAAAATGTATTGCTGCATCTTTTGAATAACTGCCTTAGAACTAACGGTCTTTGCATGGATACTGGTAATAAGCCTGTCTGGTTGTGCCCTCTGCACTTATAACATAGGCCCTGGTATCTGGCATACTCTACCAATGCTAGCTTCCCTCTTCCTCCACTCACTCGCCATTCTTCCAGGCCTGGGACAGATTTGGGTTATGTAGGTTATGGCTACTTGCTTATCTCTTGCTAATTCACTGCTATGGGGAACTGCTAAAAATATCTCTGTGAAAATATTATTGCACTAACAATTAAAAAGGCATGTTCACACTTCAAGAGCTATAATTTGGTAGTTATAACACAGAGGCAAAAATCTATCTGGAAATAACAGTTACAAATGTACCTACTAACTACACGTGCTTACAGTTTAACTAGATCTTGGGTTAGGAAACAGATGCATCCCTAAGATTTATTTTACTGACTTAAATTTTCAATCCTCAGATAATGCATCCATTAGCAGATGAGCTATTTGTAGAGGGTCCCTCAATCTCAGTACTACTAACAATTTGGGCTGAATACATCTTCATTGTGAGGCTGTCTTAGGTTTTGAGGGATGTTTAGCACCTTTTTCTGGCCTCTCCCCTACCCCAATCCCTGTTGCGACAACCAAAAAATGTCTTTGGTCAATGTCCCTCAGTGGGAGAGGTAACATGCCCTTGCAGAACTACTATCTTCTATTTGAGAACCACTCGTCTAACTCACTAAGGACTGCAAAGCAAGGAGACAACATGATATTGTGAAACCATAAAAGATTCCTAAAAAGATATTTTGCAGGCCCCAATCCAGCTAATTAGCACCCTTTATTTATTGCAGAGTTGACACCTGGCCTTTGGCACTACACCAGACTCTCTTAAGTGGACATATGTTAACACTATGAGGTTTAGCACTTTTACTGCTTAGCTGAGCATAATTAGGTGAAAGATCTGCTAACACAGCTAGCAAATACCTAAACAAAGACATTTTTTCTCTTTATGAAATTCGAATTCAGAAAGATGCAAATGCTTGTGTTTCAAATATGACTCTGGTAAGAAAGAAGTAAAACATCCTCTGCTGTAGCATTTTAGTGCCTGATCCAAAAGTGATGAAAAACTGCCAAACAACAAGAAATTGGTGACAACTCCCAACTCTTCCCAGTGAAATCAATATAGTCATCACTGTCATATTACACAGGAAAGAAGAATAGGACTACAGAAACTCTGACTATTGCAAGGCCAAATTACAACAGGAACTTCAAAAAAAAGAAGCTGCCTTGAAAAACTAAACATGTCCTTCTGAAGTTTATAAGCCCTGGGGATTTTCTTGGGGCTTTGCTTTAGAAATAGTAACATGTAATTGCTAATAAGGAGAAATTAATTTTCATGTAAAATCACAATGTTTTATTTTCCACATCTGAAAAATGTTACGTTTGGACTATAATCTGAGCTATAAAACACTAAAATGCCCACTCTTTTCTGTCCCACCAAAGGCAGACATGATAAATTAGAGTTCATATGAAAGCCTAGTGTCTTATTGCCATCTGCACTCCCAGCAGCCATCACCAATAAACTACAGTGTTATAAGAGGTGAAATCAATTTGCCACCCCATATGTCATGTTAACTGACAAGAAACAGGCAAAATTTCAAACACAGAAAATCGACCTAGAGAAAATAAAATGTATTTGTGTCAGACATTATTAGTTGCTTATCAAATATGTGGCATCCCCAGCTGAACCTGGGAATGTGGTCTATGTTCTTCCAGTAAGATGTCATTGTAAGTGTGCCAAACTGCCAGGAAGGCTCACTGAAGCAGGTGAGTTAACTGATAGGAAATTGCCCTTTTGAGTGACTGAAGCACCAAAGCAAAGGCTACCACTCTTGCAGCCATGTTGTACTTTGAGGTGTACTTGATGGTGGAAGCAGTGTACTATACTTACAGAAGGATAATAGCTTCTATCTCTATTCATCTCATGAAACTTCAAATCAATGATGAATTTCCTGCTTCTAGAACTTATATATGTTAAGAATTAAATTTCTATTACATTTAAGCTTCTATTATTTACTTCACTAAAAATATCCAAATTTAAATTTAAGACTTAACATATACGGTAACAATTATTCTTGTCATATTGCCTCTCTCACACAGATGAAATAAGGAGGAAAACTAACCAGATGTTTAGCTATAGTGCACGTATCTGTCATCAACAGGCATTTTACATGTGTTTCTTATTTAACCATTATTTAACCATAACAGACATGAGAAGTATTATTTCCCCATTTGGTAAGATGAAAACACTAAGGCTCAGAGAAATTAAATAATAAGTGCAAAATCGCAGAGCCTGCTCTAGTTGTTTGGAGCCAATCCATGGTCTATTTCTAACATCATGAATGAACACAAAAACATTATTTATTAAATCAAAATCACTGGACAAGATTATTGTGCTCATAACATAGAAAGCAGGAGAGTGAGTGTGCAAACTGAAGGAGCTCAAAGGGAGAGAGTTGGAAACAAAAGAAAACAACTGAAGAAGCTTAAAATTTAGAAATTTAAAAGAATTCAGAAATTTAAATAGTAAGGAAATATAATGTTCAATGGGTAAATAAGTTATAGATAGTGATATTGTATCAGAAGATGTGACTGACAGATGAGCTATACAAATTCCATAGAGCAGTGATGCCATTAACTCGGAACACTATTGTTTTGTTCCTCCTTCTCTTCCTCCTGCCATTCACCTTTAACTGTCCTCTTGCTGTGCGCCAGACACTCTGCTTAGCATGCAGCAGGCAGCACTGTGCTCAGCGATCCTGTATAAGAACAGAATGTGTTCCTCTACCAGCATAAAAGACATATAGACAATCTGGATTAATTTTTAAAAGACTGAAAAATATTAACTGTGTCTAGCTTCTCAAAATCCAACACAGCCCCATTAGCCTTACTCATGATTTTTACTCACTGTTTTCAGATATGGATAATGTTTTGGGTAAGAATGTCCCATTACTCTCAGTATACTGGGTGTGCTCAGGATGCTACCCTAAAAGAGGCAGGATCGTCTAAATGGCAGTCTGCATTTCAGATGGGCATTCTTCCTAGGAACATCGGTGTAAGACACAGTAGTAAGGAGACCACAATAAAGTTATGCTTAGGGTAACGGCCTTCCCTCCCAACTTCTCCTCTGATTTAGGGGTGAAGAGAGCTTAGTTAATGTCAAGAAGTTACATGCACTGTATTTAAGTATCTGAGAATACGAGGCTAGATTTAAGGCAGACTAGACCAAATCTCAAGATTCTAGATATCACGTACAAAATACTGGACTTTAACCCAGCAGACAACCAGAAAACATTAAATAAATAAATAAATAAATAAATAAATAAATAAATAAATAAATAAAACAAAATTCAAGTCATAAGTGATGCTGTGATGGGTAAAACAATCAAGTATCTTTGGTTATTAATAGAATCTAGTGCTTAGGAATAGACTGGGGTCCAGGGATTGTTGTTGAAGACAAAAGAGGAGACACTTGCCACAGTGGGAGTTTCTAACCACAATGGGGCAGTGAGGTGGCTGTGAACAGTGGCTAGAGACCATCAGTAGTTAGAAAATCACCCTGAAACACCACAGGTACATCTGACTTGTAGGCATTTCACTAGACTAGGCAAAAAATACAAAGATTTACAAAACATCTTAACTGATTTTACTTCCCAGTGCCCAGGACTTGATAGCTCAGTGGAGAATACCACATCACTCTGAGACAGTCGAAGTGTCTTGGTCTATACCTGGGGCATGGTAACCTCAGCTCTCGATTCTCTTTACTCTATTCTAATTTAACCTGGAACATCGTGTTCTTACAAAACCAAACAGGTATGAAGAGTGCCATGGAAACTGGAAAATTAGTGGTGAGGCTATAGATCAATGTTTCTTGTACCCACCAATCGGTAAAGCTCAGTAATGCTGATGTCCTCTGGATCCACCATTGCATACTCTTTCCTAGGCACCAGGTCCAGTCCCAGTTGTCTAGAAAACAAATTGTAAAAGTGTGAGAAAAATCACCTCTGTGGAATACACAAAACCTAACTGCTTTTTTACTTTGATAGATATATCACCCACCATACTTCTCTCAATCAGTTCTAACATGTATAACTTGTTATTATACATTAGGGTAGAAAAGTTTCTAGGCTGAACACAGAGCATACTTCGTAAAGCGCAAGATGCCAAAGGTAAGTAAATCGGGGGTGGGGGGCGGAGGTGGGGACTGGCACTCTGGCTAGAATGAATGCTCCTGCCAGGGCTCTGTGGCACTACAATGGTGGGAGCCTTCAGCACCTACAAACTATCATCAGAGGCCCCTACCCTGGAGTAGGGAGGAAATAGATCTGGAAATAATTTAGTTCTGAAAACTGGAGTTGAGAGAGGAAAATCTGGTCTTCGGGATTTGATCTGGTACTAAAACAGCCTGCCTAATGTAAGTCTCAGGTGACTTATGCTAGAGATGCTCATTCATGGCAAGTTCTAGAGTCAGACATTAAAAGAAACCTAATGAAAGCAGAAATCAGAAATTGGAGCTGGTCAGTTCTAACTCTGCAGTGGAAAAATAGCTTAATCTCCTATGAGAAGTATTGTTGGCTGACATGTGGCTTACCATGCCAAGAAGTATCCCAAGGTTATATCCAACTTAACAGGGACCAAGCACAGCAATTGATTTAGGACAGAGGAACTGATTTACTGGGAACAGGGAAATGTGACTGTAAGCCTGTTCTGGCCAGTTTCCCTCTGGTGAACTTAGTGATACTGTTCTTTAGGAGACTACTATTCAACACTGATACCAATGCCATATAACTCTTCATCTCCTTAACTATCCATAGTCATTCCCAGTGGCTTCACTATGCTTTTCTAATACCCTGTAAACCAAAGTCAAAATGTCTTTGGCCTACCAGATTGCCCTCAGTTACTTCACTCCAAGTCTCATGCTCAATTCCCCGAGGATAACTTATTCCACATTCCTTCCTTCTGGTCATCACTCTAGAACAGAAGACTTCTGGTATTACACTTCCAATTATAGACCCACGGGTTCTTACTTTGGTATTAAAAAAAAAAAAAAAAAGAATCCTAAATTCTATACCCTTCTCAAAATCTCATTAAAGTTTCACAAATATAATTTATTCATTCAACATCTACTTCAAGTCAAGCCACCCCGAGAGATATTTGTTTTTAAAATGAGAAGACTGTCATTTCCTTGAAAGCACGCACTATCTTTCAGTTACCAAAACACTTTATCTTCCTAAATTATGTTACGATTTGAGAGATTCAAAGATGTCACACATCCATTCCTCTAGTTCAACTTTCAAATCACATCAAGCACAGTGATTTGTTTGCAAAATATCCATGTCCTCCCCTACTATGCCTCCCCACGGATGCTGGTAGGATCTGTTCTCATTACTGTCCCCTCCCAAGAGAGAAGCACTGTATTGAAGGATAAAGCATTGTTTGATGGCAGCTCCACACTGCTCATGAAAGATTATCTAGCAAAGGTAAGAGACCATATAGCCTACCAGGACCACAGAGTTTGTCTCCCCAAAGCTCCTTCTATTCAAATCTGGCCCACTCATGTTCTATCCTAAAAAAGGCAAGGCAGAAAGCACAAGTCATCTGATTATCTTCCCTTCCCAATGATCACTGGACTGGCCTGCAGGTAGCCACCTGCCTTTAGTAAAATTCAACCATGGGTTGGCCAGCAATTTATGAGAGGCCAGAATAAAATGTGCATTCCAAACAGCAGTAATAGCTATTGGCTGCCAATGAGATTCACTCCTTTGTGAATCTGATCTTGGAAATTCTGACAGCATCAGTCATGTGGCATGAAAAATAAGATATGTGAAGAGCAGCTGATATACATCACTGCAGAATGAGGAAGGATACACTCCAGCACCACAGGGTCTGGAGCAGATGTGGGCTCCAGTACCTTCCTGGACTTTCAGGCCAAGGAATGGGTACTATGCAAGTTCCTTTCTTGTCTAAAGCTTGATTTAACTTTTATTGGCTTCCTATAATCCCAGCTGTATAAAAAGACTCTCATTTGTTTCTGCTTGGCTTTGTCAATTCCTAAGCATAATTTTAGTATTAACGAGACATTGTTAGAGGTTTCTTTGCTTACAGAGCCACACTTGACCTAGAATATGGAGAAATGAGAAAAGACACAGAGAGACAAGAGTTCCACACAGGATACAGGAAGTCAGCAGTTAGTTAAGGAGAAAAGGTCAAATTTTATGTCAACTCAGTCACTAAATTATTTTTTGACATTAGAAGAAAGGATGAATGGATTCTCCCTCCTATATAATCTCAAAGGACATCACAGACCTCTATGGGAGACAGAAACAGGTACCATTACTTTCATGATGCCTGAGGATACCAGTGAGAACACTGCTTTTTGTGGATCTTGTTGGGGAACATGATGTGATCCCCTCCTCCACAAAGCTTCCTGCATCCAGAGAACTTCCCTTCACCAGTTTGATACACACGTTGACACTGAATTGTACTCAGTCTTAATTTATGTTCATCCTACATTGATCTATATGCAAATAAATTTGCAGAACAACCTGATCTCGTTTAGCCATAGAACGAACCAAAGTACTACAAGCTAGAGCTCATGCAAGTCAAAAAGTGAATCAGGATTCAGTCATAATTAATGATTTCCTTCTTCCCTTCAGTCATCATCTTCCTTCACTAAATGGAAGAGCATCGTTTTCTTGCCTGCTCTGTATTTCCACATTATTTTTGGTAAGTTAACTTGACCCAACTTCATTACTATTTACAAACTCATTTGTTTTTAAATGAGGACCGTAGTAATGACCAAAGATCAATTAGAGTTCAGTGCAGACTCAAAGTTTTTTCAAAATAATACAGAAATACATGGGATTCAAGTAGCACAGGGCCAATTCCAACAGCCTGTACAGCTTCCATTCTCAGCACAACTCAGATGCACAAAGCAGCCGTGGGGCTGGCACCTAATTCTCCAGGTGGCACTGTGTTTTGAATCACTTCACCCTGGCGCCAAGGTCACTCCACGATCTTCTAGTGCAGCTCACTCCCTTGCCAGATGAAGACTGAAATTAAGAACACTCCAGGAATGTGCTTCCGGTCTTTAAAAAAGTAGAGATCCCAGGCCAGTGCTCTTGTCCCACTCTACGCTTGCACTTGCTGTACTTCTCAAAGGGATGAAGCCCCCAGAGGTAAATACATGGTGCTATACTATCCCTGTTTGTAAAAACAAGAACATCATATTCAACAAGATACTGGAAGTACTGGGGGATAGATGGAGGTGTAAAATACCTATAGTATTTGACATCCTAGCAGGAATCAAACTGGCATCTGATAAAGTGATTTCAAATGGTCAGGGGAAGAAATATTCTACTTTCAAAGGGATTTTCACCATTTAAAATAGGCAAAGTTATGCATGGTTCCCTTCCTCCTCTGTGGTCTGCTTTGCTTTTCTTTCTTTCTTTCTTTCTTTCTTTCTTTTTTTTTTTTTTTTTGGCTGCTCTATGATTCTATAAAAGTCCAAATAGCAAATGGTGGTTTGGGAAGAAGAAAGGGAGGATATATTGTTAAGCACTTATTTCACTGGCTTAAATTTATATTTTAATCAACTGTAGTATCTGATTGTTGGCTGATTCTAATTTTTTGTTCTTTCATTATTATTTATGCTTAAGATCAGTTTTGCTCAGGGTTTCCAGTGGTTAGATTTACTACTTAACTGCTTGGTTGTTACTTTAAATGTTTTCACATTTCTATTTAAAAGTAAATCTTTAAAAAAAAAAAAATCTTGGTCAAGTACAGCCATTCTTAATCTTCCAAGCAGCTTCTCCAAGTGGCTCGAATGTATGCACAGGATTAACTGTGGGGATGACAAGAGGACCCAGGGGTGCACTTGTCATCAGACTTTTACTCTGAGCTGCTAACATCACTATCTCTCTCTGGATTACATGGTGACCTATCCCCCAGAATGGAAGAGGTATACATTAAAAGTGAAACAAATATGCCAAACCTAGACTACTAGAAAACAGGACTCATTTTAGCCAGGAGCTATAGCTAACAAACCCTTGTGAACATTTCCCTTTCTATGAGCACACAATCATGCCACACAGCAGGCAACAGACAGCAACCAGCACCACAGTGCCAAACCAGAGCTACAAGATGTGGCTCTTGGCTCCATCAATGACTGGGAAAAATGGGGAAACTATGATTTCTCCCATGAACATTACCATGCACAGGCTCACACTCACCTCCCTTCTCTTGTGTTCGCCCCCAGAGAGCACCTGTAATGAGTAGTACTCACTCGTTGCCCCAGTCTAGGCGAGCAGTAATGTGGCGCTTGACATCCTTCATCCGGTCATGGGTGAGATGGCCAACCAGCACCTGCCGCCGCAGATCCAGGATCTCATTCATGATGTGCCACAGCCGATGGAAGAGATCACCTTCATTTCTCTGGAAAAGCACACAAATATTGAGATCTGGCATCAGTCCACATACTGGGTTGCAGGGTAACCAGAGAGGAAGGAGAAGGGAGCAGGTCCAGGGTACCTCTAGAGGGCTGTGGCACTGTAGACAGATTCTCTATCCAGAGATGATGTCTTTCTCACTGTCCTCAAATGCACTTACTGCTCCGCCTACTTCCATCCAAGTTTCACAACGCTGCCCTCTTCTCCAAGAAGCCAACATCACTTCTACTCCCCAACAGAGATAGTGCACTCTTGTTTCTCACTGCACCTCCACACTTGGGGTTGGCCCACTCTTGCCCTCTATGAACACTGCTCCTCTTTCTAACCAGTGTTTTCCTTTCTTGTACTTCAGCCACACCCCACCCTCTTTCAGGGCTCAGCCTGCCTTATACTTCCATCAGCCAATCTTACCTAAGAAGCCTTCCCTCATTCCTTCCTGCCTTCTCTGAGTCATGGCTGCATGGAACTGGAGCCAATAAAACAGAAAATCCTGTTGTCCAACTATTTCTTGCATATTGGTCCTCATGTTTTCTTAGATTTCCTCTGTGGTCACATAGAGGACTCTTATTCTCACTTGCAGATAGATTTTTCACTGCCATTATCAGCTCAATTTAGACCTTAAAAGTAAGGCACAAAGGTGCCCTTCTTATTACTTTAAATAATCATGTAGATTCTTTCAATATTCTCCCAAGAAATTCATTAAGCTCCATGGCTGAATGGAAAAAAGATAAGTTAACTCCAGGCTTTAAACTCTGATCTTGCCACTTCAGTTTCATAGACTTGGAGAATGAGTTTTGTCCTCTGTACAACAGGGCAGTAGTATCCTACTGCAAGATTGTGGTGGTGGTTGAGATTAACAGTCAACTCGATTGGCTTGAAGGTTGCCTAGGGGACTAGTCAAATCCAGTTCCGGTGTGACAGGGTAGACCTTGATACTCTTATAAGGTCCCTTGTCTCCCTTTTTTTCTGTCACTGTTACCCTGCTCTGCTTTCCAGTTGCCATGGACTAACCAACTTTGTTCTATCATGCTTTTATACCATTGCATTTCTGCCTTGGTGCCCACCAGTAACAGATTGAAATCTCTGAACCTTTGAAGTGAATTAAACCACTTTTCCTTTAAGCTGGAGCTATCAGGTACTGTATCCCAGTAGCAGAAAAGCTGACCAATGGAGTTGTTTTATAGATTGTTCATAACATATGTGAAGATCCCACCATAGCTTGGTGAAAAAGGGCACATCTTAGAGTTAAATGACTTTGCTTTGACTTGAATTCCAATTTTTTCATTTATTGGCTACAAAACTTTAGCAATATGGGTGCTATGAAGTTAAGCATATAGCAGTATGTTTAACTTCTTTGTGCTTGCTTGTCTGTAAAACAGATACCACAGTATCTAATTCATAGGGTTTTGAGAATTAATAAATTAATATATGAAAACTCTGACAGCAATGCTTGGCCCAGAATAAATATTGTGCAAGTATTAGCGGTTACTAGTGCTTATCAATGTTTGGGCTTAGTGTATACAATAAGACCTCCAGAAAGATTTTTTTTTTAAAAACAAAACAGAAGGATCTCTTACCCTGAAGACATTAAGGTAAACCTTATATAATTATTTACCCCTCATCTTTTTTATGAGAAGTCATATATTTACTTTTTATAAAAATTATTGCTAGACTTACAGGCACAGTGCTATGAAAATATCAAGGATCTGATTCATCTAAAGTCCTCCATAGTTATAAACTACAAGAAATATCAAGTCTTTTGTGAGGAATAAAGATATTCAGTTGTAACACAGTTTCTTCTTTTACAAAAAAGTGACTTGTTCTCTGCTTCATCAATACTTAAGTGTCTTGAGGGGTTTTCACATCCTGTCTAGCTCAGACAAATTTGCCAGAGGAACAAGAAGCATTCTCCAGAATGCCATTCTTGATCCTCTGAGGTATAAATAATCTTGCTCACCTCTCAACACCTAAAGTACTTTATTGAGCATGTCTATTACTTCCTGCTCATTCCACATGTTATGCACTCCTGTACAAGCCATTACAAGGGCGCTGTAATGAAATACTCCTTTAATTAATCACTCAGTGCTTGCATCTTCCATGCAGCTCTAACTTTCTAACCACAGAGGTTGCGCCTGCCTTTGTGGCCCTTGCAGGTGGAGAATGCATGAATGAAAACCTTTGTTTATCAATCTTACTTCTTGAAACCCCAAGAGGCAGGTAATGTATAGGTTATACAGAAGAAGACCTATAAGAAAATCAGTGGTAGAGAGAAGTCCACTGAGTCAAATTATTACATATGAAAATCACAGATAGAACTCAAATCTCACTCAGCAAAGGAGAGAGCCAGAACTCATGTGAATGGACTGTGGCAGTGAGAAGGTCATGTGCCTCTCTTAGGGAAGCATTCTAGAGTTGGCCAGCAGTGTGGAATTGATTTTCTAAACAACAGCCCTAGGATTTCAATTTAAGAGAATGCTGAGAAGAAAGCCAGAACCTTTATAAAAATAAAAACAAGCAGGTCAGCTTCCTCTTTAGGGAAGAAAACCTAGAGATGAAGGATCACTGTCATATTACTGGCCTGCCCATCAAACTTGCCCTGTTATTGTAAGAAAAAAGTATGCATCTGATTGGACATCTGGTCACAAAATTATGGCTCACAAAAATTGGATTTGAAAAACTGATAGCTTTAAAAGCTATGAAACATTGATCACTACCCAGAAATATAAAAAATTTTTGACTTAGTATTGAATGAAAAGGTATGGTACAATATTAACACTTGGAATAAGACAATATCTAGAAATTCCTGTAATATATCAGAGACGCAGCAACTAATTGTATTTTCATACTACAGACAAGCGTAAGTTTTTAATTTGTCTTAAAATGAATACAGCACTGGTTTAGGCAGAAGATCTAGATTTAGATTCAGGTTTTAGCACTTTGTGTGGGACTCTGGATAAATAATTTTTTATAAGATTCAAGAATAAAAACTACCTGGTAGAGCCTCAGGGAACAGAGATGTGAAACAGCTCAGGGCCTTCACCAAAGTACTTAGTAAAGGATGACTGTTATATTTCACCTGAGTCTTTTGTGATAATATTACTGGTATTTTATTAAATGATTTTTTTACAGGGCATGATTTAGGTCCTTCCCAAAATTATTTAAAAGAGCAACTAGCATTTCTTAAGCATTTACTAGATACTTTTATACAAAGTACCTGACACATATAATCTCTCATACATTGTCTTCATTAAGCTCTTTCAATGAAGAAAGTAGCTGCTTTAATACTACTGGAAGAAAACATGAACAATACTCTAAATACACTCAGGCATGATGAATTTGAACTAAACATGTGGCACAAAATATTTATAGCAGGAAAGGAAAAGTCAAAATGTCCAATATCGCCATATTGACTTCATTCCCAGTGTTAAAACTCTAATATCTTTGGGTTAAATTTTACATTTACTGCTCATATAACTGCACTCTAGTAGCCAGGGAAACTGAAATTATGCTTGGTCTTTCCCCGTTACTCAGGACAGTGGGAAAAGAGATTACTTTTGGAGTTCACAGCACATAGATTTTCAAACCAAACAAGCCTGTACCAAAAAGAGATGCTTGTCACCTCAAAAGCCCATAAAAATAGCTACATAACACAGAGTAAAAAAGGAATTTAACTTCATTCTCCACTAGTCACTACACAGAAGGATATTTCAGGTCCTTTTACTCAACTAATGGACAATACACTATTGTTATTTTTTATAATTCTCATGTATTTGAGTGTTTCACATGCAGTGGTTCAAATATTTCACATACTTGCTATTGTCTGTGGTACTGTCATGCACACTGTTACTTTAATACTAAGATTTTATAGGCTTTACAACATAATTAAAAAATATTTAAAAGGGAGGTCTGCATTTCTATGGCAGTGTCTGACAGTAGTCAAGCTGTCTTGACTTTGTGTTTGCAAAGACTTCCTTCACTCAGGAAACTCATTTAAGACCTAAGACTGTCTTGTGAATTTGTTTCATGAGTCGTAAGGCCACCAATTCCCGGGAAGGTATGGCCAGGGAAGCATTTCCAATGGCAACATTTTAAGATTATCTTTCCCTACTGCATGTTAGAAGTACCCTATTGCAAGTTAGAAATAAAAGAATATAAACTATCTTTCTGTGCTAATAAACCTCATTAATTTGGATTTTCTTTTTGATGGGTTGTTTCAGATCATTTTGTCATGATAAATACACCTTTATATTCTGAATAGATCCTTTCCAATGATTCAGCTGTTCCAAAAATTTCTTTGACAATGAAAGAAGAAAATCACATTTATCTTCCTCACATCATCATCACCCCCAGACTTCTGCATAAACACTGATTCTGAGAAAAGACACAATTTGCTTCTGAACCCCAGCTCAGTCACCTTCTAATAACATGGGCCTCCTGAGGTTTTGCTTCCCAAGGTTTCAATTTCCCATGGTCAACTGAGGCTTGAAAATATGAAATGGAAAATTCAAAAAGTAGATAATTTAAAAGTTTTAAATAATTTTCATTATCTCATGTTATTATAATCAAGTTCAACTTTTTAATTAATTATTGTTATTCTCTCACTGTGCTAATTTGTAAGTTAAACTCTGCCATAGGCATGTCTATGTAGGGTTCTATACCATCCATCATTTGAGGCTCCACAGAGGTCTAGACTCGTGTCCCCTACAGTAAGGTGGGACCACTGTACTTGGTCTATTTCAAGAACTTCACTTTCTTACTCTTCTCATCTGAAACCTGGAGATGACCATAGTGAGCATTATCATCAACAGTTATAAGGATTACATGAAATACTGTAGGTAGAGTATTTCCTATGGGATTTGCCTGATAATAAATGCACGTGCCATTTAATCTTAACTGTTTCTTGACTGGGGTCGCTGTATTTACCAGTAAGCAAAACCTCTAATGTTCATAGCTGAATGTACCTTTAGGAGGTGGGGTCCAGCTGGAGGAGGTCACTGGGGATGTGTCTTTGGGAGAATGCATCTTTCGCTGGTGCTCTTACCCTGTGCTCTGCTTCTCAGCTGCCATGAACTGAGCAGCTATGCTCTACTACACCCTTCTGCCATGATTCTTTCTGTTTTAGAGCCATTTGCCATAGACTGAAACCGGTGAAACTATGTGCCAAATTAAACCACTCATCCTTTAAGTTTTGAGTGTGAGGTATTTAGTTCCAGCAAGAGAAAAATGACCAATACAGTGCTGAATAATATAATTAGTCATAAGCACATAAATAAGCATATATACCTATAAAACACCCATAGTCTTTAAGAGCTATTCCTTTCTTCAATAGATTTAGAATATTCTCATTGATTCTCATTAAACAGTTGTCATTTACAAGATGCTTGAATTATAATTACACAGTTAAAATATGATAAATTAAAACTAAGTTGTATTAAATATAAGTTTATATATTTAAAAATTAAACATTTTCATGAAGTCCAACACTAGATCTATAGAAACAATCCCATGTTGTGTTGAAAAATAATGTATAAAATTCATAATCAGGGCATACCAAGATTATATCAAGATTGCATTTCACTAAAATTTATATTCCTGACTCCATAGGAGTACTAGTAAGTCACAGCAGGTGCTCAAATTCTTGTCAATGCTTTTATTCACACTCAGATATTTAAGATTATTCTCTACACAGAAAACCGTACCACTGAAAATTACCTACCACATAGAGCTGCTTCCACATGGTCCCCCAGTCTCTTAACGTGGATGTCATTTCTGTGATAACAGAGTCTTCTGTAGGAATAACCATTTCAAATTGTCTGTGAAATTAAAAGAGAAAAAACATATATGCAAACATAATACACAATGATTTTGGTTTTTTTAACACTCTAAAGGATAAACTAGGAAAGAGAGTGCTCCAGCTATTTTGGGTCCTACAGACAATCACCAGGATTTGATTTTGAGCTTGCATCTGCACATTGCTGGGGAAAAGGAACAGCATAAGCGTTCTTCTCTGGTGACAATTTGGACACTAGATAGCAACTCTTTTAACATTTCCAAACTCAAAAGCCTGTATCTGTAACATGAAGTCACCAGGTGACATGAACTCTGAGGTAACATTTGCTTTCAAGTGCTATGACCACAGGACTTGAAGTAAAAGACAAACTGCTCAGCCCCCTGGATGCAATGGCTATGAACAATCAAACTAACTCAGTGTTATAAATAACTAGATACCATGACACTGAACATTCACTAGGGCTCATTAGCCCTTCATTCCTTACATTTGTGAGAAGGGCCATGAAAAATCATCAGTATTATTAGTAATGATATCATGAACAATAATATTTTAAAGGCTTAAGACATCACATATATTCAAATATTTACTTCAAACTATTTCAGTGATTAGGGTAATACAGTCTTTCTGTTTCTACTGTAAAAGTAAGAAACTATACTTGGAAATTATTCCTACCAATGTTTAATAGGGTATTATGGTTACCCCAAAATTGAGAAGAAACACAGAGATAAGGAAAAAAGAGGAAGTTTTAATTTGTCTTTTATACTCTGCCTTTGACATATAATGATCTCCTCCCATCTCTAGCTTTTTTTTCTTTTAATCCTTTTTGAGTTTTATACCAGTTAATGTTGTTAAGTGACTAACAGTACCACTCTATCTACAAAGAATGCTACCAGCTATATTTATGGGTACTTTTCCTTTATTTCCATAAATTTTTCTCAAAGACCACATCTAATATGCGAAAGGTAACAGACTATTGGAGACTGAATTAGGTTGTCTCAATGATTAAGGGAAAATTACTTCTTAGCACGAGGCTAATAACTGTTTCCTATTTCCTTTTTGATGTTATGTCCAAAGTATGCATAATTGTCTTCTGTATAATCTTCTTACAGAACCAAAATCTTTCCTAGGTTCCCTTACTAGTACAGCTCTATTTCATTTACATTTCTGCTAAGATACCTGCCCTAAGAATATTTTTCTTTCTTGAGTTTAAACACTGCTAAAACTGCCAAATGAGAATTTAGAACTTGAAATAAAAGTAAACAGTAACATATGAACTGTTAACAGATACAGGACCTTTTATTGAATCTACATATGACATTTTCCAAAGGTGGTACATTTACTTTGTTTTTAAAGCAGCTGTTGCACTTTAAATGATGAATGCTTGGAGATGGAGATTCTAAACTGATCCTATACCACCTCATGGAAGGAAAAACGAATTTCCAGGAAAACCTGACATGCTAGTCAACATTTTGATAGTGATATTATCTCAGCAAGAACTGAACAATACAGGCATGGCCTCACTGTTCACAAAACGTAATTTAACTTAAGGACCCCCATCAGTCCTGTCTGTATTGCTCTGAACATCCAAGAAAAAAATAATTGGATTTGTGGGAAGTTGACTTAGGGATTGTTCAAACAAACTGTAAGTTTTTAAGCACAAAACTGTCATTTTTAGGCAAGGCGGCTATTTCCTATTAATCACACAAAAACTAAAACCAGAGCTCAAATAGTCTGTCATAAATAGTTGCCCCATTCAGTTACTCTGAGTCGTACTTTGCAGCAACTTTAAAGTGGTGAGTCATTGGGTATCCACTTAAAATAAGACAGGTAATATCAAAATCCAAACAGCTTCCTCTCTGGGAAAACAAGAAAATACATGGCCTCAAATTTTTTAGGCCCAAGTTTTTATTCTAATAACATGGCCAAAACCAACTCCAGAAATTCTGTTTTACTCCAGAAAGTAAAGTATGCCTTAGAGCTCTTCTTATGTAAAATGCTCATCTATGCCTGGTGTGAGACAAAGAACCCATAAGCAAATCCTGAATTTACACAACCAGATTTGGAGACACCTTTACTACAATTAAACTTTGTTGGGGCTTATGGAAGGGAACCAGATACATAACAGTTTTTTTAAAAAAGTAAAAGAAATGACAAAGCAAAAAAGAAGGCACTTATTTTAAACTATGCCCCATTCCAACTGACTTTGAAGGGTAGAGTTTAACTAACATCATTTTTACAGGCATAGCCTTCTCTCTTTCTTACAGAGTATGATGGGGGCTGGGCTGCCCAAAGCTCAACAGGCTTGAGGAGGGTTAAGGATGGTTATGGGTAAAGACAACAAAGAAGATGGGGCTGTAAGGGTTTGCTCACAATTTAAGGAATGAGGCAGAACCTGGAGTGTTCACATAGCCAATCCCAGAGCAGAAAGGTCAGAACAAAGAGTTAGAATTGGCTAAAGCGATTTCTGAGTTGTCCTCTAGTTCTCAAGAGCAGATGAACAGAGACAAAACTAGCCTGGGACACTTCCAGAAGGACCAGTACTCTGCTGGATACTTCTCATGACTTACAGCTTTTATACTACAAAGAAATTACTAGTACCAATGGTAAATACTATTGCTAGAATTATACTTTTAAACTATTTTAAAAATTATACTACTAATAATATTGCTTAAAGTAACTAACATATACAAAGTGTGATCAAAAACTGTGGTGAATGTCTAACTTTTTTTTAAATTACAGTAAAAGACACACTGCCATTAATTTTCAAAATACTCCAGATGGGCTTTGAATATATTTTTCTAGCCACTTTCTGAAGCATTTCTAGAAGTCCTCTTTTGTGTGTCTTTTAGTTGTACTGTCCTGGCTGCTTTGATATACTGAGTTATTTCAAAATGTTTACTTTTCACGGTGGCTTTGACTTTGGGGAACAAATGAGAAGTCACATGGGAAAGCCAGGAATAAGGTGGATGAGGGCACACTGCAGTATTTATAAGCCTGCCTCTCCACTGGATGCCACTCACCAGCAGCTTCAATCCACGTTATAAAGACCCTCTCAAAAGGAGAATGAAGATTATATGATAATCCAGAAAAGAATTTTGTTGACAACGTTGACAAATGTTTGTGTCCAAATCTTACAATGAATGATCTATCCATGTTAACTACTTAAATAGCAAGCTCTACTCTTTTACCCAGCAATATCTGATTGAATGATGTTATCCCAAGAGCTGATTCCAATCATTTAGAAATAGATGGGGGAGGGGGATTAAGTGTATAAGTAATCTAAGTGATCAACTGGTTCAATCTAGCAAGGTGATTCTCTAAAGAACAGTGGTTTTATAAAGTGGTCACCCAAGGATATTGCATCATGATGGTCATTTGGAAAATATCAGGCATGGCTTTTTATAATCAGTGGGGAATTGAGGAAATTCCTGGGTTTTGAGGCAGTATGACTCACCATTTTATGGGCCTCACTGCCATGCTTCCCTTAACAGCAGGAAACCAAAAGAAACCAACTCTTCCTGCTTAAGATTCAGCTAGTTCCATGATTTGTGGACTGAAACACCTCAGTGCCCCGGGGCCTGCCGCTGTCCAGCACACACAGATGGGTTCTTTAATTTTCTCTCCCTTAAATACTTTAGCATCTTTTCATCAAACAGCACAGACAATAGTAGGATCTTGCACAGTTCATTTTTCAAGATAGTTACTAAGTCTCACATTCTAAAATAGGTGATGGTTCCATGAAAATCCTCCAATATTAATAAAACTTATTTCTTACCCTTTATTCTTTACACAGGCGTTCTTCAAGTGAACGTAGCTGGAAGGAAATATACCCTAGAAGAGAAAAGATGAAAGTGACGAAGCTGTGTTGTATGGCAGGGTGGGCTCAGCAGTGCTATGGACAAAGCACAGTCGCACAGCCAGGACAGCACAGAGGCTTGAAGAACAGCACACCCACCACATTCTCTAGGCAAAATCTCCTGTGCCTTACATCTACTCCCTTCATTTTCTACTACCAACTCCTTTACAAATTTAGAGATTCCCTAAAATAAACATAAATGAAAAAATTCAGCCTCATGCAAAAAACATATTCTTTGTGGAACAAAACTTAAAAATCTCAGAAATTCTAAATAAAAACCAACTAAATGAGAATTTTTAAATACTGCATAGTTTTAAAAGACAGACTTTTTTGGATTTTGTTTACTTTATTCTTTTCCTTCTTCCCCAAACACTCATGATTCTATTTAAAAATATATACTTAAAAATCCACTAAATTTGGAGACAATATCTGTATTGTATGTGTCACACAGGATCTTTGATGACAACAAAGCAACAATTAATCACTATGCTGCCATTCTGATGGAATGAAAATTAAACAAAAGAAGCCATGCTTGTTTAAAGCTTTGTATTGCAGAAAAATAATAGGGCAAGAAAATTTCTCTTTTGTTCTAAATGGGAAATTGAAAGAAACAGCAACAACAAAATGAGCATCATTTTATTGACTATTAAGTGACAATATCCTCTAATGAATTTCTGATATATAATCAAATGACAAACTCAATTAAATATTTATGAAACAAATATCATTCACATATGTAATTGCTATTGTGCATCCAAGTAAAAAGTAAAATTTAGTGAGAAAAATTCTACATATTCAATAGTAATAAACATAGATACAGATTTTTCCTTAAGAATCATTTTTTGTAAAATTTTAAATTTACTTCAGTGTGTTAAAAGTAACATAATTAGAAGAAATAAGGAAAGAACTTGAGGCGTGTTAAAGGTTGAATGTACTAACAGATAAATTATAATAAATACTCTAGATAAATATTTAAATACTGAAGGTATTATGTCATGCAGATGCCCAAAAAAGTTTAAATGAGGGCTAACAATAAAATTTGCATATACTTTTGTTCTTTACACTCTCCTTTAGGTTAATCTAAAATAATGAAATGAAGTAAACACTGTTGAATGGTCCAGCAAAACTAGACTTATGCAAAAAGACAAGAAAAAAAGCTACTATCTTATATTTTAAGAATGATAAATGATGATTCCTTATCTACAATTTTAACAAGGACAGTATTAAACTCAAAATGAATATAACATAAAAAATAATAGAGACTGAGGAGAGCATGGATGGAAATTGGGGGCAATTAAAGTAGAAAAAGAAATACTACAAAGGATTAGTGTCAAAATTACACACGATTCAAGCCAAAGAAAAAACAAAAATCATATTACTTTCTACTATAAATCCTGAAGATTTATATGAATATATAAAGGATAGTGAATCTTAGTATCTGTTAGAATGGTAAGAGAGATGGGTATTTTTTTAATATGGATTTTTCAGTTTCAATTGCCCAAATGCAAAAGGACTCAACACACCATTAAAATAAACTTGTTTCTCCACACCAGCATTTATAAGTGATGCTATAAAAACATTAAGATTAAATATCTCTATTCAATATTTCTTTTCAAATATATGTATATTCCCCCTGCTTGAATTTTAATTCAGCTCTCAGAAAAACTAATACTTCAAAAATATTATAATTTGTTTATATATAATGAGCTTATTAAGCTCTTCTCAGTACAATTTTTAAGAGCTATACAGGGTTATCATTTGAGTAGCATATTTTAACTGTATTCCAAGTTCAAAGGAATTTCCAAAATTATGAAAATCTGTGTGCATTTCAATTAAGAGTCTCAGCTTTAATTTTAATTGTATAATAAGATAATTTAAAAATTTAACTTTTTGTAAGATAGCAGTCTTTACCTTGATATTTGGGTTTTTTAAGGCAAATCCTCTGTACCAGCCTGTGGAGAAATAATCACTGTTATATTTTTACAAATCATAATATTTTAAAGATAACAAATTAATATATCCTTTATCAATGTAATTTTATCATACACGTAAATATTCTATGTATACACATAGTAGTTGTTACACTAAGGCTAGATAAAAGCTCAAGTTACTACTTGATTTTACTATTACACTTTTTTCAAAAATTTATCAGAAATTTACATTAAAAAAAAAAACAGACAAAATAGAAGGTTTTAGAATCAGAGTACAAACTCTGGCTCTGGTATTTACTCCTGGGTAAGTTATATGACCTTTCTGAGTGTCATTTCTTCCCATTTTATAAAGCTCATATTATTTCTAAGGGAAATTCAAGAATTCACACAAGATTTAATACATTTCCAAATTCTGCTCACCTAACTAAAAAAGGATAGACTCTACCACCAAATAATAGTGCTAGGCCAGCAGTTATTCAATGCATCTGCACATCACCACACTCACCATCTTAAGTTAGGATCAGTACCATAAGAAGAGCAAAGCCAGGTCTCCTGACCGCCAGAACTAATTGGCACATCTTCATCAGCCTAATCAGCACAAAGTCTCAGCAGCTGAGCTCCCCATAATTTGTATTCTGTACAATGTCTACTACTTCAGCTAGGTTTTATGAAACTATTAAGGAGGAACAAGTCTCTATAATTTAAAACAAATACATGGTATAATTATATATATGACTAATATATAGACCAATTTAATTGTAATATTCCCAGGTTATATTTTCTTTCAAGTGTAGACACTACTTGCTTACTGGCAAGAAATTATTTTGCTATGCAATAAATGTTCTAATTGAATTTTTGGCTAATTAAACTTTTAAAAATAAATATTTGAGCTTTGATTTTAAACATTTTTGTTCCTCATAAAACATTTCCTTAAAAGGATATAGTGCTATAAAATATTCCCCTTAATAGTTTTAAAATAAGTGTGAAGAAAGGAGAATGAATGGAAAATCAGAATTGCTATATCTCAGGGTTTATTACAATCTGACATGGACAGATCCAAGAAATATGTTCACTTGTAAATCATTATTCTAGCAGAAACCACAACTTTTTGGGAACTTTAGAAATACCCTTGAGAGGTGCTATCTAAATTAAGCCACATAGAAAAGCTTTTAGATTCCACAACACTTCCCATTAGATATGGGGCACGCTTGCATGCACCAATTCAAAATCAATTTTATGTCCACCTGTACACATAGTAGAAATAAACAAAATGCACCTGCTAATGACACAGGAAATCTTATTATATTTTTAGTGGTCTCAATTGCAGTGGGCAAAATAAACATCCAAATATCACCACCATTTAGTGTCAGGCTCTACTTAATTAGTAATTCTGTTGGGGGAACTTAATTTAATCTATGATGAAACTTGATAAGATACAATGTTATCATATTATAAATTCCTAGTAAGAAAAGCCTTAAAGCAGAAAAATGAGTATTTCTGGATATACAAATGGCATTGTAAAATACAGTCATTCTGTTAACAAGAATTTTTTAGAAAAGTAGTAATTTCATCTTTTTTAAGAAATAGAACTTAAAGATATTCAAGGCATAGAAACATTTGAGAATATATTAAATAACATTAAAAGAATTACCTGGTACATAAATTAACAAATAAGCATTCATGATAATATAAAATATTCTACTAACATTTCAAATGCACTGAATAACTTTATTCCAAAATGAGGAAAGAGAAAGACAAAAAGATAAGAATATATAGGGCCAGGGCAGGAGCCCTTCGGGTCATCAGCCTCACTTTCACCACATCTGCTAGACCTCAGTTTCTCCCCATCCACAGGGAAGGAGCCAAGGGGAGTCTGCAGAACTCTTGAGAATTTGAGAAAAGCTTTCTAGGGTGGTACCATGTCATGAGTACCACACATTAGGTAACTTCAATTGCTTTCTATGTTGCCATTTGATGACAATAAGCATATAATATCAGAAAAAATACAACTAACTCAAAAACATCAAATATTGCCATTGCATTAGCCAAACATGAACATACAAGGAACGAGCTCCCTAGAAAATGTTTTGCTGTGATTACTAGGTAAGGTCCATAGTTTAACAGAGCTAAGGCCAGAATGTGTAAACTTTCGGGAGAGTCCTACATCAAAGAGGTGATTCACACAACCACAACTAATCAGCAAGAGGCCACTCACCATCACACTTCTCCAGGATCTGAACTGTGTCGCCAATTTCCAGTGACAGGCCATATGGGACGGTTCCTCGAAAACTGGCAATAACTGTAAAAAATGATACAGAATATGTGAAGGCAATCTTGTCAGTTATAGCCAGTTATACTGCTTACAATTAAATGTTATTGACTACAAAAAAGAATGTGAATAGGAAGTACACTTTTATAGCTAGAACCTGCTGTAAATTTACAAGTGTATATTTATATAGCTGTTTATATTTTTTATTATTACGTTTATAAGACACTATGTTTACATTCCTTGTGGGAGTTAGTCCATATAATTAAACTTCTTAATTCCTTTTTCTCATGCCCTTGCCCTTCCCTCCCTCCCTACTCTATCCATTGCCTGGTCCCTTTCCTTTTATTTAATTTTTTTTGTACGGATTTGTAATGTACAATGCTCACATTCCTTGTGTAGGATTGGTACATGTACATAACACATCTTGTATTTTAAAAAAATCATTAAATTCATATGCTTTGCCAACTTTAGCTTTTTGAAGTAAATATAAACATGCATTTCAAAAATGTGAAATTTACTGTAAGCAATACAGAAAATAACAAGAATATTGCTGTTATAAGAATACTATGCACTTGCATATAGAAATAAAGATTATTATCTGAAGAGATCTAAAAAGGACTGTCTCCCTTGAGTACTGCTACATTTATCCCACCATCCAGGCACATGTTCTATAACAAGGGAGTAATATACTTCCTATCAGTTATTAGGCTTGGAGCTTTGCTTTGTATCTGATGTCCCCCAGCAACCTCGTGTGCTCATAAGTATGGCTTTTCAGAGCTGGCTGGATTTAGGGCATGTGATACTCAGGTTAAGGATGTCTGGTACTAAATTAGTCCACTAATTGGAATTAGCATAGTTCTGGGTGGCACCACCTAAAAAGTAAGGAGCCTGCATAAGATAAAAGGGAAAGGCAAGCCAGCTGCTTGCTGCTTTGCTGCCTTCTGCCTACCACACCATGAACTGTTTCTCCTCTGAGATGCCTCTTTTCCATACGAGCCAAATGCAAGTCAAAATAAACCTTTTCTCCTTTTTTTTTTGGTACCAGGGATTGAACTCACGACCTTGTGATTACAAGGCAGGCACTTATGCTGCTGAGCTAAATCCCTGGCCCAACCTTTTCTCTTTAAACTTTGAGTGTCAAATATTTTGTCTCAGCAACAAAAAAAGTATGTGACTTCACTTCTTGTCTCCACACAATTTAGTTTGCATAGAGGAATCATACTATTAATAGAACTATCACTCTACTTCAAATCTCCCATAGTTTACTTTTCTGCTATAGTGTCTGAAGTGGATTTCTTTTTCCCTAGACTTTTCTCAAGAGAAAAGACTGCATATTTTTTTGCCACACTGTTATGGCTCCAGGACCTTGCCAAGTTTGTGGCATAAAAGCAGTCTTTTTGTGGTATTATCAACAGTAATATTTTATTTAGTAATGATTGTACCCTGCTCTAGGAATAAACACGTAAGTTTTAGCTTTCCTATCTGGAATGGATATAGGTCACCATTACTTATAGATTAAGGGTTCACATTAATTAGTTTTACAAACTTTTCACAAGGTGGGATGGAACTGGGATGTACCACAGACAGGATATGCGCATAGATTAGTCATTCCCGGGCAACTCCAAGAGCTATAAAGAGCTTTAAGTTTTTCCTTTGGACAGTAAGGCTTGAGTCACAGAAACGGCAAGGGTGGAAGAATGAAGAAAATATATCTGAACATAGGAATAGTGAAAAGGTATCTCCTATGAAATGCTATGTATACTAAAATCAACTTAAAATTCACAGGAGACAAAAGGGATTTTTTTTTTTAAAGGAAGTTTTCAAGATGATATTTTTTTTTCCCCCAGCACTGACTGAATTCAGGGCCTTCACACTGAGCTACATCCTGCACCTTCATCTTTTTAAAATTTTTTTAAAATTTTGAGACAGGGTCTCACTACTTCACTAAGTTGCCCAGGCTGTGTTCAACCTTGTGATACCCTCACTTCAAGCTCCCAGAGTGCTGGGCAAAGCCAAAAATCTTTTAATTGTTCATAATTTTATTTCACATAATAATGTTTAGATACACCCTCAACATCCAGTAAGTTTCTGTTACTATTGGGAATATATTTTAGAAGTCTGAAGAAACATATTAGTCTGTCCAAACTCAAAACACACCCATAAATAACAGGCAAATAAGTAAATGGGCTTATGTCTCAAGCCCTTTTATGATCTCAAAACAAAATTAATAATAGATACCAAAAACATAGGACAGAAAAAACAACCCAAACTACCATCTGTGCTTATTTTTCTCATTTGCATGTGACATCAGGAAACATCTTTTTAAAAAAAAAAAAAGGTAATAAAATATGTAATACATTATGGGCAACTGTTTAAAAACAATCATTTTCATCTTTCATGTTGCTACACAGCTCATATCATCCTTAGGTTTTGCCAAGCCTCACACACCTCCATCGTACTCTGAACCCAGGGTCACCCACACACTCCCTGACACATACAGTCAAACTATTACCATATCAAAATGACCTCGTTTCTTAAATAGGCACCAAAGTATCCTTCTGTCAACATCTGTACTCCCTCCACTATGAAAGCCTTGCTCTCCCCTCTTCCTGGCTCTTCTGGAGCAGTCCCTAGACCCCTCTCCAGCCCATCTCACACACAATAACCGAGAGCCTGTAAAATGCACATTAGCTGATGTCACCTGTCCTAAATGTGTCAGTGGTCTGAGAGTAATAGAAAAATCACTGCCTTGACCTTCTCTTTGCACATCTCAACTCAGACTCCATTCCTGTCGATACCCTGCTTGTTATATTCCCTCCTCAAAGAACGTCATGCATCACTGGCTTCTTGCAAAATACTCTTCTTTTCCCTCCTCACCAAGTTAACCCAAATTCAACTGCCCAGTGTCAGCCAAGTGGTCCTGCCCTCAGAGAAGTCTTCCTTGATGCACATACTGTCCCCTCAATTTACATGTATTCATAGCATCTGATACCACTTAATTACACCCTTTATTTCTGGAAATTTTTAAATGATGGCTCCTGAGGCAGTCTAAGTTCCAGGTGTAAGCACTCTGTTGCTGTCAGCTCCTAATTTTACATTCAATTCAGCAAAGTCTGATACACACTCTGAGCTCTGTAAGTAATCACTGAATGAATGAAACAGAACTGGGCCTTTCCTGTTAAATGTTCTAGCCACAGGCTCCCTTATTACAGGGAATGCTATTTAAGAGGGTGCTCAAAGTCCTAAAAATGAATGAAAATTCATCCGCTCACAGGAGCTATTTGAAACTGATGGAATGCTTTTTCTATAACTATTAAAGGTCACTTAATAACTTCTTCCTCTTTCATAGCTTGCAAATACCTCCTCTATAAAACAAAAGAGCAGAAAAAACACTGAAAGGCCTCAGCCCACTTCAAATTTTGAATCTGAGAGGCTTGGAGGTAAGCATTGCTGTGACAAAAGATTTACTTAAAAACTCTGTCCCTAAAGCAGCTTCATCTGTCAAAGGACATCTTTATGCACCTGTACCAGCCCTCAGCTAAAGCTGCAGGACACTCGCCCACTCTCAGCATCTCATGTAAGCCTCTAACAAGTCTTCTCCTTCCACCTTCCCAGGTTCACGTCTTAGCTCTCCACACACTGCCATTGGCTACCCACCCCAAATTCTCCTCTAGCTGTTGCTCACAATGTCAGTGCATTTACTCATTACTGACATGTGGCCCCCTCCAAGCCTCCTACACTGAGAACTCTAAAGCAGCCTTATTTTAAGGCTTAGGTAAATCTTCTTGACAATTTCTGATGCTATTATCTTCTTTGTCTAATTACTAATTACTCCTTCAACTGTGCTGCTAGAGTACATTGACTAGACCTCTCATAGAGACCCAGCATGAGAGTCAGAGTGCATGAGTGGAGTATGACAAACACATGGAATGAATGCATGGATGGATGAATGAAGCTACTGAGAAATGGTACCCATGTTTTAACAGATTCAGACAATCTGAAGGACACCTACCATAACATCTAAGGACTAAGTATTAAACTGTAGACACTCTCAGAGAAGAACTCTTTCAGGATATAGTTCAAGGGACAACTCTGATCTTTACCCTCTGAAATGGCAAGCTGCTTTCAATCTTTGATTTAGACAGAAAACTTCATCTAGCTGTGTACTAATGAATGTTAGATTCAGGAAAGATACATAGGCTTCAGATTACAAGAAAAAAAGAAGAAAGCTTCTTTGGGCAAAAGAATAAAGGACTATGACTGACTTATGTTTGTTTGTTTTGGTAGCATACAATGAACAACAAACTAAAGAAAATTTAATTTAGCAAAGCAAAGACCTAAAGACAACACATGCATTAATGAAGCCTTAACTAGCATTTCCATCAAATGCACTTATATAGTATTTGCCATTTTTAGATTCAATTTTGGAAACAACTTTCCAACTAGATCTCTTTAAGTTTCCCCAAGTGTTTTTGTATGAAAAACATCCATAGTTGAAGTTCACTTTTGTCACTAGATATTGTGAAGTAGCTATACTGTTATACAAAAATCTACTCCTTGAACGCTTCCCTGGAGTAGTTTTTCCTCAATTAATACTGGGTTTTACAAAGTAAACATGGCCAGAAACTTGTACCTTGATTTCTCTTTTTAGTTTATTTTCTCATAAATTAAAAAGTTTCTCATCAAACTTTAGTATAAGAGAATTAACCTTGGTAGAGTTGGAAATACAAAGGCCCAATACCATTGTTCTAGTCACAGGTCTCTGAGAGCACAATTTTAGTATATGTGCTGCCGAAGCGAGCACTGAGAGCACAATTTTAAACAGCACATAAAAACTATTGTATGCCATTGTGTTCATCTCTCCCATTCACTACTATGTACAACTTATTTGGATTAATAAATGTATATACAAAATTTTATATTCAAGTCCTTAAAAAGGATATGCAAGGTCAAAGCACTAAATTTACAGCATAACCATCCTGAAAAGAATGTCCTAACCTGCTTCCTATTATCACGTATAATTTCATTATTCCATATAATTATATCAGTTCAGTACCTGCTAACAGTTGATTAAAACTTAAATAGCTGTGAGAAACATTCTCAAACACTGCTACTAAGTATTTTCTAAGAGGAAGGTAAAAGAAAGTAAAATGGTACCCTGAAAAAGGGACTATAGTTTCAACAATGCCATTTGTTTATGTAAAGAAAAATGCATATTTTCAAGTTTTTAAATTTACTACAGAGAAATTCAGTCCCAGAACTTTTAAAAATTAAAAATCAGAACAAATTATCAAAATCTTTTATAAGTCAGCTCTAAATTGCAAACAATAACATTCTTTACCATCATTGTCAAAATAACATTTACAATGATTCCACTTGCCACAATTCGATTTCAGCCCAGCAAATGCTGCCCTTTACCCTTTATTGGCTGACAACCTAAGATGAATGAACACAGAGCAGAAAAAAGTAATGAAAATACTTTGTCCATGCTGACACAAAGGAAGGAAACATCCCTCTAAGAATTTGGGCTTCACCTTTCTGGTAAATAGATCTCCAACTCATGAACAAGCTGTGGTCTAAAAGGTCACTTAAGAACTGACTGCTTACAACACAGAACCTGATGCTACTGAGGTTTCTCCCCCATAGAATTCAATCTAACAACAACACAAAACAAAATCAACCTATGACTGCACCAGAAATTAAATGTAGACTTTTATATAACCTTTAATGCTGATGTTCAAAGTGCAGTAGAGCTCATTATAAGGCAGCGATGAAGCCGGTGCTGTCATCATGGACATTCTACAGGAGTGCGAGTGCCAGTCAAAGCAGTTAAGAGTGTGTCTTCGCTATGGTCATCTTCATGACATTTGGAGTTATCTTTTAGCTGCTGTAGACATATCTACATTTAAGTTTACTGTATTAGGGTTTATGGGGATCACTAAAGAGAGGGGCTCTCAAGGAAAAAAGAGAGAAGAAAATTCCCAAAGAACCTGGGTAAGACCTGGAGGATTCAGAGAAAAAAGAAAGGAAACTAAGGACACTAAATTCCTTACAGGTACTTTATTTCATGAAATGGTGAACTGTAATGAAGAGGAAAAGGGATCACTTCTGCACATACATAAAAAGCCCTTGTAGGGAAAAACCAAAACATGGTAGGAAGCCAAGTTAAGAGTTTCATCAAAGACACTCCCCCATTTATTTTACAGTAGTCTGTGGCAGGGTTGGAGAGGAGATAGGATGAAAGTCATCTGGAGATTCCAACTGGTACCACCAGCTTGTAAGTGAAAGGTAGAATTGTCCCTCTCCCTTTTTCTTTGCTGGGTTTTCTTTTCTCTCCCTCCTCACCCCACCAAGGATGAGTTAGGAGCAAGGTGTTCATTCCTAAATTCAAGGGACTCCCACCAGGCTACCAATATCATAGCATGTCAATGGGGACAAGTGCTCTAGAAAGACTGAAAACCAAAACATTCAAAGGAAATAGGACAGAAGGTGATCGGGTGGTATTGGCTGGACACTGCTGATGCTTAAACTGAATCCAAGAAAAGTAGGTAAGTTTTGTGCCCCATCTTCTGAGCCTCAGACCTGCACGTGCTTGGATCCACTGTCCTTCTGACAGTGCACCCTGCCTGCTGAGGGCTCACACACTCTGCAGCAGGCCTGCCTAAGTGACACAAATGCACACACGCTAACACTGAAAGGATTCTATTTTATGCCACAGTTCCCACGGTCAGCCTTTGGGATGTCACACAATCCTCTTTGGGCCTTAAGTAACTTTGAAAACTCAAAAGCATATAATAAAACCTGGCTGTGAGTTTTACAAGAATCACCTGAAGAAGGTATATTGCTGTCCTTGACTGTTACAGAGGATAGTCTGATCAGATAATACAGAACGTCACCCTGCTTGAACCAAGGCCATGTGGACTCAAGCTAAAAGGAAGAAAGGTGCTGGGCGCTGGGATGCATCACCCAGATTCCTCTCCAGAAATGTGTGACTAATGTTCTCTGGTGTTGGGAGTGCTGGCACAGACCAAGCTCAGCTGTGGCCCTCTTGTACAACAGCCTTGGCTCAAAAGAGCTGCTTTGCCTGGGACCCTGCCCTCTTCCTTGGAGGGCAGACATCCAGTGAAGCCAGGCTCTCCCACTATGCCTGGTGCAGCTCCCAAGGGCCATTTCAGTGCAGGTGACCAAGGCTGTCACTGGGCTTACCTTGAGGATCAATTTCTCTCTCTGCCTACTTCTGTTTCTTTCCTCCTCCCTCCCTGGGTGAACCCCAATAACATTTCCTGATAAATTCTGAACAAGCTAACCTCAAGTCCAGGATTTGTTTCCTAGGCATTTAAATCTGCTAAAAGCTTTAAAACTTTTCCACTTAGAATTTACTTCTTGCCCAATTTATTTTCAAGTCCTAATTTTAGAGGAATTGTTGATTATTTTGTCTTAACACTTTACCAAGTTCTTTATACATTAGTCTGTGATTAGGCATTTTGATTCCCATTTTAGAGACAGAAAAACAACAGAGGGAAATAAGGAAATAAATTAGCATGAGAGAATTCTTCTACATTGAGATTTGATGACACTGTCACTGTAGCAGGAAATGAACTAGTTTTATTCCCCAAGGAGTGATAAGCACATGCTTTATCCTGGTTTTCATGATCCAAATGCAAAGGCATTTTCCTAAGTGGCTAAAAGAACTGAAGGCCAAAACAGTAAAACTATAATTATTGTATCTACCTATATCAGTACTTTTAAAAACAACTTACAATGACAGAAAAGGTTATAGTTCTAGCCAACTACCAGTCGAGAGGAGCCTGTTGGAAGAGAGTGTTTAAACAGTTATCTCAAAAGGAAATCTCAAAAGCTATCTCTCAAACAGGACAGGGGCACTATGTTAAATAGAGAGATGGAGGCCTGGGATCCATCTGCACCACTTAGGTACCCTTAGTCCTTGGCTCTGCCATTTCTATTCCAGGATGCCACCACCTGCCTGGCCTAAAACACCAGGATGTCAAACAAATGTTTAACAGCTTGATGTGTAAGTCCATAAGTGTATGTAAATACAAGACATTATTTTTTACCATTGTTGACTGGAAATTTGGAGGGTGGCTATGAATCTTCCATGCATTTAAAAGCCAAGATAGACTTAGGAAAGATGGACATTGCGCTTTTCACATTCACCATGCTACAGTGGTGTATTAGTTATGCAAAGGACAATAAACAGTACCAGGAGGGAAAAAATTACAATACAGTCTTCACATCACAAAATAGAATAAAATTGCAGAAAACAATAATTGCTTTCACAGTAACCTAAGTGAAAATTGTTTGTTAATAAGTAAAATACCATTTTCTGATCTATTGTATTAATTCTACCACCAAGTGCTTGGTGAAAGCAAGCACATACAAAAATAAAGAACTGACTATTCCCAATGTGAGATTAATACTGAAATAACAAAATGTAAATAGGGAACATAGGATTAAGTCTGCTGACATTTTTGTTTTAGTTATTTTGTTTTTGTTTCTGTTTTTCTAAGGGAGAGAAAGAAAAATAACCTGTTCTGTCCTTTGGTGCTTTCTGTTCTGAGTTCTCCCTCCATATACTAAATATTCAATATCACAACACATATACACAGTAGAGCCAAAGTGGTCCATCTGAGCAAACCATTTCTGCATCTTCATCCTACAACACTGGGACTCAGCACCTGGCCTGATACAGAGAGAGTGCCCAATTCTCCCTGCCTCTTCTAAAATTCTCCCCAACCTAATACTCATCCTGTCTCCTGCCTGATCATTCTTACTTGTTACAGGAGCTCATTTTTCTGATCATGCCTTCCAGCACAGACTTCTAAAGAAGCCTAGTCCAGTAGTACCTACAGGTTACATAACCCCCCCTCTGAGCAGATCAGACTCATAAGTTCCTAGTGCTACTCCCTTCTGATCTCATAACTAAGTCAATTTTCAATTTGGAAAAACATGAAACTAATTTCAACTGGATATGGCCACTGACAAGCCATTGAAAACAATTTCTCAAGGCAATGGGAAGCCAGTGAACAGTTCAGTGGAGAACTACAAGAACAAAGTTCAAAGTTCTTTGAAAACCCAGCTCCTCTCCAATTTCATCCTACACAAATCCGTACAACAGTCACACTCTTCTTCTTATCTATGTCTGCAAGTACTGTGGATGCTTTTACTTCACTTTGGGATTGAGGCCTCCTGCTGCTCTTCGAAACAATTCAAAATCATGCCTGGGGGTGCCTGCTTGGAATCCCAGACTGGGGAGGGACTGAGGCAGGAGTATCACAAGTTTGAGTCCTGCCTGTGCAACTTAGTGAGTCCTTGTCTTAAAATAAACTTAATAAGGGCTGGGTCTATAGCTAGGTAGTAGTGTGCCCCTGAGTTTGATCCCTAGTACAGCAAAACAAAACAGAACTCCAGCACCCTCCTAAAGGAAGGCTGACTCCCCTACTCCTTTTGCTACATGTCTTCTTTACTGCACTCATCACTTCTGGGTTTTGGAGTCCTTTACATCCCTAAGGCCTAGCACAATGCGTAACACCTAGTAGTTACTCAACAAATGATCACTGTAAGGTGTTATGAACCAAAAATGCAAAGATGTATAGCTTAGCGGCACAAGTGCCTGCCTGGCAAGCGCAAGGTCCTGAGTTTGATTCCTGGTACCCACAAAAAAATTAATAAATAAAATAAAATGACAGAAATGTATTTCTGGGAGCCAGAAATCTTAAATCTATTAAAGAAGGAAGGGAAGGGGAAGGGGAAAGGAAAAGGGAAGTGGAAGGGGAAGGGAAAGGGAAAGGAGGGAGGGAGAGAAAGAAAGAGAGAAAGAGAAAAAAGAAAGAAAAGAAAAGAAAAGGGAAAGGGAAAGAAAAAAAAGAAAGAAAAAGAAAAGAGAAAAAAGAAAGAAAGAAATGCAAAGGCAATGGGCACACTTTGCACTGTTTTGTGGCATTTGTACTCCAGAGAGCAGAGCGCCTAGAAGTGAGGAGCTACAAATTCAGCAAATATCTCTAAAAAGAACTGAAAGACAAGGGCCCAGCTTACACAAACATTGCAATAAAGTGTACTGATGTTCTCTCCTACCAAAAAGCATTTCCAAACAAGCTGAGAGCTACTTCTAGATTTCATCACTGGATGGATTTCATTACTGGATTTCATCACCATCATTTGGTTCAGGTGGTATTTGCCAAAATTCTCCACATTCAGTCAATAGTTTTTCCTTTCTAATTAACAGGTATGTTATGGGGAGGTACTTGAAACCATGCAAATACACTCTTTTCATCAATTTCATAGCATCCAGCGATAATTCTTTCCCACAACCTTAGTTATTTCTAATGCTGATATTTTTCACACAGTTATTCATACTCAGTTGGAATATTTTAATTATAATTGAAACCTTCAGTGGATCCTTTTGTGTGTGTGTGGACATGAATTTTGTCTTGATTTCTTAAATATAAAATTAACACTACTACCTTAAGTATCCTTGAGCTGACTCATTCAACATACCAATGCAAAATTTCATGTTTCAGAAAATTAAAACTTTTCATTTGTATCAGAAAATTTACACATGAACATTTTTGCCCAATTTTTAGTACACTGCATGAACTCTTCAGATACTACTTCCTTAAATAAATAATCTGAACATGTATGTTTGGTAAAAAAATTTTTTTTGAACTGTTTCAGTCAACATTTTCAAAGAAAACTAGATAGGTCTCCTCATTAACTATAACCATCTGAAAGTTTGAGTTAAACTCTGTCTTTATTACAATTAGTAATTTATAAGAGAATATATTTTTTTCTTTTATGTCACAGTAGAAATCTAGAGTTTTCACAATAACACATTTTTAACTAAGATTCTGAGGGCTTACTGAACTCACAGCAGCTATCAAGTTATTAATTCTGTTGCATACTGCAACGGATTAAAATCTTAACAAAAGATACTGACTATAAACTACAGTGAGTATTTTACAAGAGATTTACATTTTGGAGATTTTATAAAGTTGTTATTTAGAATCAGTGGTTGGATCTTCAAGCTATCTCACAACAGCTTTTGTAATCAATTATGCAGTTTAAACAGCAAATTCACATACAATGAAAATTAGGGGATGGGTGGGACAAATAAAAAGGGTGGTATAGTAAAAGAGAGGTTTTGGCAAATGTAAGAAATGGGCATGAGCTCACTCCATCCCAGTATCATGCTTCTCATACTAGTCTGATTCCAGAAAAGGCCACCAAACCATAGCTTTGTCACAGCACAGAACCCATGCATACTGCTCAGTACCCACAGTAAAGGTTGCATAATTATTATAAATACAACTTGTTCCTCCATCTTTTCTTTTTCTTAGGGAATAGTGGCACTAGGACAGACACCTATCTCATTCAACTCCACTCCTTCTCAATCTCTAAGGTACACACAGTAGAGTAGTCCCTGACCAATGGGTACCAAAGGGCTCAACACCCAGGTCTTGGGGAATGTGAGGTAAGCTCAGGTTATTCTTTGTACTAGCATAGTTCCGGGACTAGAAAGGCTTTGTGGGGATAATTGCATCATTGTGCATACGGTACTTGCAGACCTGGTATTCATGTGGCTCAGATTATCCAGAAAATTAATAGAACTCTGTTATTTCCACTTTATAAATTACCTGTAAAACATTTCAGCTGCCCTTCAATGGCTATTTTAAAATGTAAAAGACTGAAAAAATAAACGCAGCTAGTTTGGCTTAGAGATTTTAATGATAAGACAAAACTAACCAAACTGTAATAGCCAAATTAAGGACCCAAGATAAAAATGAATATTACCAACTCATCATCTATCATTTGTAAATGAACTGCTAAATTCTTCCTTGGGATTTTTAGAGGGCATTAAGTCCTCTTGGGGATCATGCCCTCTGTTCTTCTCTTCTTCTAATTTTATAAACTAATGAAGCAGTTGGTTTGCCTGCCTTTCTTCTCACTGTAAATTTCAGCTGACTATTGACCCCAGATGTTGCCTAAGATCATTGAAAACTGGACTGTCTTTGTTTGCAAAGAGCTGCATTATTTAAAAATATCACACACACAGCCTTTGCCAGGGAAGTTAAAATTCTTGTGCTTAGCTAGGGTTAAATCCTTACAAATATTTATTTTTCCCTCTATTATGAAATTTGCCAAACAAATTAGGTAAGTTTTCCAAAATACCTTCAAAAACAGACAAAGGGTCTGGTGTCAGAGCCAAAGACAGTCACTTATTTCACAATATGTTAATTAGGAACAATCCATCTACTGCAGAAATGCAGTTCTTTGGTTCAGACACTAATTTGCACTTGTTTTTATTTTTCTGACCATCAGTGGGGGTGACTCCTATCTGTCCAATGAACTAAATCTGGCAATGTCTATGCCCTTGTACCTAATACACAAAATAAGCAGCATTAGTATTCTAGACTAGGTGGAGAGAGATAAAAAAGTGCTCACCAATAGTAATATTTTTTTAAAAAAATTTAATCACAACATAATTTATCTCTGGGAAGATTAATGTCAAAATTCCAATAGTATTTTTAATGTTCAGAAACTAACTTAAGGTAGCAAGCAGCCTTCTGCAAGTGCATGGGGATTTAAAGATAACTCTCAGCAGCAAAAGCCAGGAGCTCAAACTCCTAAGCAAGGGTAAAAGAAGATATATTTACATGAAAAGCACATAGAAGATTTGACTTCCTCTTCTTTTATTAGTGACTAGAACAAAAATATCTTGTTTTATAGCCTCAGATGATAGTCATATGTTAGGTTCTGCTTTATAAAGTTTTGACAGGGCTGAGGAGTTAGCTCAGTGGCATAAGCACCTGCCTGGTAAGTATGAGTTTCTGAGTTCTATCCCTGGTAGAAAGAAACAAAGAAAGCAAGCAAGCAAGCACGCATGCATGCACGCACGCATGCACTGACAACTTACTTAAAGCTTCACTATTAATAATAAATATAAAGTAATGTAGAATTCTTAAAATTAAAAATAATTTATACAAATGATTATTTTGGCTATTTCTAAACAAGTGAATGTGTCAAAATCAAAATTATTATATTTAAAAACCTGAATTTATCATCTTCTTATGAAATATAAATATACAAATACCACTGCCATCTTCCCTAAACCTACCCCTTATAGTTAAGTAAAATGTTAGTTAAAAAAAAAAAAAATCAAGGTATATTTTGAACTTTTTTTTAATTGCTGAACTTCAAAATATTCTTTTACTATACTAAATATCTGTTCATTTTTAATCTTTTTAAATGAATCTGAAATAGCCAATCTTCCTAGAGAATAGTTTTTAAATTCTGCTTTTTCTCTGTGAGTTCCTCATAAAAGCATGACAGTATTCTCAATCATCTCCTGCCCCACGCCAACCATGCCAACCCCAAATTCCGACAAACACAGCAAGCAAACAGGAAAGATTAACCAAGATCCCATCAAAAGAGATGTGGTATAAGCTTGTATTTTCCTTCTTTGCTATAAAATTGAATCTTTCTTTATTCTTGACATATGTTTAGAAATAATACATCACTCCATCAGCTTCCCAAACACTAGCTTGGTCCTGCTAGAAGTAACCTATGTTGAGCTACCCAAAGGGTATCAATCTTGAACCTCCAGGTGAACACAATCAGCTTCACACTATTCCCTAGCTGTGGCAGGTCCATTTGTTTGTTAAAACAAAGCAACACAACCATCTCAGTCTGAGCACCTGGTGCCCTTCACTTAGTCTTCAGCTTATATCAACTGGCCTTGTGAAAAATAAATTTCTGAATTTACATTTTTTTTATAAGAGGTAAACACCAATCATTTCTTGAAGACTAGTCTTTGGTGTAAATGAACACACCTTTTGGTCCCCTAGAAGCTGAGTGTTGTAGGGTCACATGGCACAGAATACAGGCTGAAATTCATTTTGCTTTGCTTTCCATGCCAAAGAATCACTTGTACCCCACAAGAAGAAGACTTTAAAGGAAATGTAATAAGTGAACAAAAGCTAGACCATGAGTCGGGGAGATGGAACATAATGAAAAGTCACTGTTAATCACGATGACCTGGCTTCAGATGATCCTTCCGCAACCTGTCACCATTTATTTGTACTTTGCTCCCCTACCTATTTCCTTGAGAGAAATGGAAAAATTGTAACAACAACACACTCTCCAGAGATTAGGTCTTGAAGACTTTAGGAAAAAGTTTAGTTTTAAATGCTAGAATTGGTTCATATAATAAAAAAGAACACCCTGTCCTCCAGAGTCCTGCTCTCCTCTCCATCCGACACGTCCACAATTCAACAGAATACTCCATTAGTAAAGAGCAACATCAGTAAATTAGCAGAAAGAGAAAAGGGTTAGATTTTCCCACCCATACTTGATTCTGTAACTGGACAACATGTTTACATATTATCATTTGCATTTTTCATTCACAGTAATTTCTCATGCTTTTCATAGAAACAGAAACATGATTTTAGGGGACAGCAGGAAAAAGGAAAAGGTACTCAGTCTTTTACTTCCCAAGCAGGCTTGCTTGTTTCCCAGTCAGTAGTTGTGAAAACGAAGGTATCCATTTACAAAGGCTTTCATTAGCCAGAGCGTGGCTGTAGAGGAATTAGAAGCTAGAGAATGGTTCTGCTGTAAGCTATAGAGCACAAAAGACACACAATGGTTTCCCCACAGGAAGGAGAAAGGGAAAGAAAGGGAAAGGAGGGAGAAGAGGAGAGGAGAGGAAGAAAGGGGAACCAGGAAGTTGTACACAGACAGAGCTCCTGTTTGGTATTCTATGAAGGTGAAGGCCCAGAAAAAAAGCACAGAGGTTGGGCAGAGATTTCCAGGTGCGTCTGGCAGCTTCAAAGCAGAGGAGTCTGTACTCACTGCTCTGCTGAACTATGGAAGGGCCTGTGAAGTTAAGAGCAGTCGAATGGTAGTGGAAATAGCACCTAATATAGTTAGTGGGCTGGGTCTGACTTAGTCACCCTCCCTCTGTTCCCTCACAACAATCTCTTCCTCTTGATAGAGCAGAAGAAGGAAGCTGAGACTATAGAAAATACTCTTGCCAGCTCTGCAGATGCTCTTAAGTACACAGCCCAAAGGCTGAGCTGGATAGAGACTGCACTGAGTTTGGGGGGGACCAAAAACCCCAATTAGAGCTAAGCAGAAGGTCAAGTAAGGATGGGAGATGGCCATGGAGTCTGACCCATGGTAGGGACCAAATACCAGAGGGCATGCAGAGGGCAAATGCTGAAGACAAAAGCCACTGTATAATTCTTTTCTTTTACATTACTATGGTCCAGAAATCAACTCTAGATGTACACATAAAAATATTTAATAAACTCCTGATGAGTACTACAAGCTTGGATGCACAGACCTCAGCAAATCTATTTTGTTTGTTCAGACATGAGCTGCTTAGCTGTCATTTCTATGTTGGCAAAGTGAATCCAGATATGAAGTTATGTATGTCTGTATGTGTATAACAGTACATGCCTATGCTCAAAGGAACCCTTCCTAGGTGAAGAAAAGGGGCAAGTACCAATAAAAATAAGGAAAAATCAATACCTACTTATCCTTGGACTAGTCTAGGACAGAAAGAAGTCCAACATCTCCCACAAAGAGCCTAATCCACCCCCTGGGTCAAGAGTGCTGAACTAAGCATTTTAAAACATCCACCAGGAGCCCATCATTTCCATCAGTGCTCCCATGTCTATTCTGTCAGCTAAATTTTCCAACTCCAACAGCTGTACATTTACATGAAGAGTTCTAACGTCACATCTCCTCAGAAGACTGCCATGCTATTTTCATTTGTCAAACACAACCAAGTATTAAAAGGACTGAGGTTCTACCTATGGGTATTTCTCCAATTTAAATAAACCCATGGATCTCCATCATCTACAGTGACAGGGCAGACCAGGTACAAACCTAAGAAAGTCCTTGTCATTTTAGGGGGGTACAAAATGTCTTTTAAAAAATTTTTACTAGTACATGTTTGTAGCCCATAATGTGTACATTCATCTTATAAGTAGGGATATGTTCTTAACATATCCTATTGCTTTTTAGTCTCATTCTCCTCTCCTCCCTCCTGTCTGCCTTTATCTTTAAATTCCATATACATTTGCAAAAGATCTATTTTCCTGTTTCCTATTGTCTATTTTTTTTTTTTTGTAAAGCTATTTATACTTTAGATTTCTCATTTGAGAGAAGTTTTCACTCCTTACTTCTCACATCCATCTTCTCTGTCTCCACCCGGGTCCACCCAGAAGAATGATGACCTTAGCACATTATAATTTCTCATTCAATAAATGTTTAGCAGGATATGGTGGCACACTCCTGTAACCCCAGCACTTGGGGGGCTGGGGTAGGAGGATCATTGCAAGTTCAAGACCAGCCTGGGCTACAAAGTGAGTCCAAGGCCAGCCTAAACCACATAGCAAGACTGTGTCTCAAAAAGACAACAACAGCAACAAAAAGTTTATAGAACTTCTACCTTAGACTGATGTCCACTCTATCTACTTAGCCAGAAGTATCTATAAAGGTATTCCACATCTTTCCCACCATGACTCTTGGTGGCAAATATTATCTGTATTTTATAAAAAAAGAAAGATGGGCCCAGACAATTTAAGTATTTTGCCTGAGGTTATAAAACTCAAAACTGGCCCACAGGTAATGGATGTCCTAGCTGCTGTGACTGCTCTGGAACAGTGCAAAGAACATGGCACAAATTTATGCCCCAGTGGGTTCAAATCTCATTCCTACTGTGCCTTATTTACCTTGGGTACTTTCTGCAGCCAGAGTGGGAGCCAACCTTAGATCTTATGAAAGAAGCAGGCGTTTGCTAAGCTCTCTGTGTTAACTGAGCTCCAAGTACGGACTATAGCCCCAAATATGGACTGCCTTATTTACCTTGTTGTGCCTCCGTTTTCTCCAACTGTCAACCTGGGTTTACAGCAGAATATGCCTCAGGGGTTGTCTTAGTTACTTTTCTCTCACTACTGGGACAAAATGCTGGACACCCAAACTTAAACAGGAAAAGTTGTTACTCCACAGTTTGCACAAGTTTCAGTTCATAATGAACTAGTTCTAAGGAAGACTGGTACACAGGCAGAAGGACAACAGTTCACAGTGGCAGAAAAGAGCAAAGACAGTAAGGGAGAAGAAGCAAGCCTCTTTGCCTCCCTTATATTCTATGCAAGCTAGCTGTCCTAGGTTGAGTGTAGCACTTACACCTCAAATCCAGCTTTAAAGAATGAACCAACCACAAACTAGATTTAGCTGTCTGGGAAAAGCCCTCACCCCATGATCACTTGAGGCTTTGGAGGACATCCAGACACAAACCATAACAAGGGTTCCGTAGGAACAGGATGAATTTCACAGAGGTTATGGCAGGTGTTTGACACAGTGACTGGTACACCTGGGCAACAAACACATATGAGCTGTTGTCACAGTATCAGAGTAATTAGCAGAGAAGTCTCTGAAGGTTCCCAACACAAAGATATGCTAATTAGTCTTACTTGACCATTACAGTCCATCAATATTGTACAATTATTATATGTCAATTAAAAATTTTAAAAGACACATTTCACTGATTAAATGCTTTTATTTCTTTTCTAACCTTTGTGATTTCTATCCTTTGTGACTTTTTGGCTGTAACTTCCAAAGCCTTCAAAGCCACAGGGCTACGAACTGCCCCAGAAAGTATAAATATTGCTTTTATCACTGAGATGCCTTTTCTCAGCAGCCTCCTGACAGGATTTGTGGAGTAGCTCCATACAGCTTAAGGAAGCAATGAGCTACACAGTCCATACTTGGGGCTGAGTTAACACAGAGAGCTTAGCAAAGGTCTGCTTCTTTCATAAGATCCAAGATTGGCTCCCACTCCAGCTGCAGAAAGTGCCCAAGGAAACCAGGACAGGTGACAAGACAAAGCTGTGCTCCTCCTCAGAGAGATATCATCTACTTCTCATGGAAAGCACAAGACTAGATGACAACCTTCCCACAGGATCAGAGACTAGAGGTTTCAGAATGTTCCCATGCCTTCTCCTATTCTTTAAATCAGTTGAACTTTGTTTCTGGAATCCAACCACAACAATACTAATGAAAGCGGGGCAGGCATTTTGTGATCCATCTCCTTCCTGAGGGCTGACAGCATGTAACTTGTGTACCATTATTTCTGCAACTTCAAAATTTACAAAGAAAAGCATCAATTTAGCAATCCATGGTATGTATCTTAGGAATTACCAAAAGTATTTCCCAAATTCATAATCCCCAATCTGTGCCCTAGCTCTTTCCATGCCTTTAAAAGACATAAATAAAACTTTGCTAATTAATGTCGTAAACTGCCATCCAAGAGACTAATGATACCAGGACAGAAAAAGTACATCTTTATCATGATTTATCAATCAAAAATACTGCTCACTAGGTGTCTTTTTAAACTGCTGTGTTTATGGCTTTCAGAGGAAAAAAAAAAATCACACACACTTGAGTCCTGTTTTCCATCTTAACTTGTTTTCAAGAAAGCATTTTTAATGTTTCTATCTTTTAAAAGATATGATCAAAGATACAACACTTTCAATTTCCTAACACATCACTTCATAAAAATAATCAAATTGATCTTAAAACTTAATGATAATTCACAAAGGACTTTTCTCAGCCTCCTACCTTTAAGCCTAAATACTGAGAATAACAAGTTGGTAATAGTTGAGACTTCCTCATATTTCAGATTAGTATAGTATCTAGTACACTTAGCTTTTTATTTAAGCCTCCACTAAAAGTGAGTTCCAAAACTTCCTTTTCCATCCTAATCCAAAACAAAATCTGTTCCACAGCTAGCATTTTATCTCAGGAAGTACACACTGTGCCCTTTTACTTATCAAGTCACTAATCTAGCAGTCATCTTTGCTGTCTTTCTCTTACATCATTTGACCAACCTGCCAGCAATACCTGTCCTCTACTTGTAAAATATATCTATAGTCCAATCCCTTCTTGCTGCTGCATGAATGCCTGGAAAACCACCACCATCGCTAATGCAGATTATTACAACTCCTAAAGTGCTTCCTACTTCAGAAACATAGACTTTCAGTTCTCCATGTAGCATCAAGAGTATTTCTTCTACAACTCAAGATGGATGTCATATCTTAGCTCAAAACAGCACAATTTTGTCCTCTACTGAACTTTGAGAAACACTTTTGGTTTTTCTAAGCTTGGAACTCTCATAAATAATGCTGTCACCAACTTATTGTATAATTAAGTCTTGTATGGTGACATAAAAACTTTCTAAACACCTTACCTTTTTATTAGAAGATATAAAATTTCTCAGGAAAGGATGACTCCTTCTTTTTACTATGCTACTGAACACACTCACAAAAACCACATTACCAAGTTGAGAAACTTGGTTTGCATAACACAGCTGGTTACTGAGAAAGCATGGATCAACAGAGATGTTGAAGACCAACCTAAAATATATAATGATGTCGATGATAGTACAGATGTCTTCCAAATGCTGACATAAGGCAAATCTTCAACATTCACTCAGCACCTATCAAATGTGGGCCACATGCTGGGTGCTAGGATCCCTGACAGATGACGAATTTTTTTAAAGCTGTCATTTCTATCTTAGCAGCACTAAGTTCTGTCAGATTTCACAGAGCTTCTAATTAAGCTTCATGCATGTTAAGTCACTCCAAGCTGAGAGATACCTTGGATGAGGACAGGAAATAAAATAGTCCCAGCTTCTGATCTTGTGGAGAGCAGATCAATACTGTCACCTGAGCTATTTTAGCAGAGATCTACAAGATCTCTCAGGTTTTCAGTCTTAGTTCGAGATGCTTAGTTATCAGGTTGGGAAAGAAGAGAACAGGTTACTCTATCTGTACAATACACTCCCTTCACAGCTTGTCTAATGATGGCTCCTCGGCAGGCCCTCTGATTCCTTCTTCCTGCAGGTGCCAGCACAATCTGCCCCAAACCAAGTCAGTTGGGTGTCTCCACACAACCCTTCACTAGTTCCTGGTGACCAGTAAGATGAAGTCCTCCATGGCCTGGCCCAGCTGACCACGTTAAGTTGACCATCTTTATTTTCATCAACAACACCAGCACCTAGTAGCTTCTTTCATTCATGATGTAGTTCGTCAATATATAGTTGCTCGTGTAGATCTCTCTACTGGGAACAGCCTTCAGTCCCTTCACTGACATAGTTTACTCCAGATCAATTAAAAGGGTGTCATCTTCCCTAGGAAACCTTTCTTGTCTACACTTACACAACTAATCCTCCCAGCCCAAGGCTCAATTAAGTATTTTGCTCTTGTATTCCCATGATACTTGATGCAAACCCTTCTCATTGCACTTACTTCTGTATTTGTATAAACATCAGAGAGCCCCATAAACTTAAGTTCCCAGAAGTTTGTCTAACACACAGTACAATATCTCAGACATAGAGATGCCCACAAAAGGCTCCCATTTCTGCCTCCACACTTCCCCCACTGAATGGAGTCAGCATACTATGACTCATAAGCTATGTCCAACCTCTCACCTCTTTTTGTAAAATCGATGAGCCCCAAATTTTGTTTATATATTTGTAAATTCTTAGACAAAAATCAAAAGTAATATTGTGTGACACCTGGAAACTTGTGCATCCATAAACAAAGTTATAGCAAAAGACAACTATGTTCATTCAAATTCTGACTATATTTACTTAGGTACTATAATGGCTGAGCTGAGTAGTCTGAACAAAGATTACACAGTCCCCAAGCTAAAATATTTACTACCTAGACATTTACACAGCAGTTTCCCATTCTGCTCTACAACTTCATTTGTCTGTCACTATCCTAGTCATCTCAAAAGCACTTTGAATTCATATGAGAAATGCAACAAAAGCTCAAACTAAGGAAGCCAACAATAACTGAAACTACCAAGGAATCAGAAATAAGTCTTGAGCTAGAAATTAGGTGTGTTGCTAAGGATAAAGCTGCACCCTAGAAGAAGCCCAATTGGGTCAGCAGAGGACAGCAAGGTCTCAGATGAATTTATTCATTAATATTAACACTTGAAAATGGCAAATAATAACTTGATCTCTCAAACATATTGGAGGAATTTGATGCTATAGAATTCTAGTCTCAAGCCTCAAAACACAGAAAAAAGAACTTTTGTGGTTCTTTCTTCTTGTGTTGTTACAGTCTCATATAAATTAGCCAAATTAAAAAAAAAAGTTTGCATCTGATAAAAACATTAGAAACTGATAAAAACTGAGACAACTCATGTAAATCTTGTTATTTTGGTCAAACAAGATTTAATGTACTTAAATAAGTAGACAACTCTTGCACTAAGAACTTTGGGCTGGGCCAAAAAGCTTTGATTACAGGAAGCCATAAACATGTAAGACCTAGAAAAAAGAGACAGAAAAAAAAAGAAATTTACCCCAATTTTCTTCAACATTCATTTCTTAAGCATGAATCTGAGAGGAAGATAAGTAAAAATCATAATCCTTTCTCCAAGCTCATGGTCTAGTGAAAGAGAAAGATATAAAAGCCAACAGTTACAATTCAGATTGAGAAAGACAGGACTCAAGGCGACTACAGAGCAATACAGAAAAGAGGACAAATGACAGATATGGGAAAGGGACAATAGCAGCTTGATAGTGAAGGCAATACCAGCACTGAGTTTTAATATAACATGGATTATAAGAAACAAAGGGGAAAAAAAAAACAGCAAACCATTTGGGGAGCCCCAAGTAGCTAAGTATCCCTAAAACATGAAGCACAGATTCCAGACAGACAAGAAAGCAATGCTGGAGGTGAATTGACTTTTTCAAAAAGATAAAAATTGAATTTATAACAAATAAGTTCAATGTCCAAGTCCCTTAAAGGCTGAGAACCTAATAGGTAAGGGTAATAATAAGAAACAGATTCTAATGTTTTCCTAAAACTTCACAAAAACATATGCACTTTGCCAAGAGTGAAAGCATTTTGTTGGCAGGGTGGAGGCCAGAGTGTATGCATCCAAAGGACAAACCAACATTTCTTTGAAAATCACTACTCCATTATTCCTAACACAGAAGTAAGTACATGTCTTCTTGGCGAGAGCTCAGCCCTGAAGGCTATCACTACAAGCAATTGGCTGAATTGTAATTGCCTGATAATCCCTTAAAAAGATCTAGCTAATCTCTCCTCTTTAAGAGTCATTACAGGGCTCAAATCAAATGGAGAAATTTCAACCCAGAAGTAAACCTTTCCAAAAGAACCTGGATCAAGTGAAAAACTAAGAGAAGAATGAGCACCCCCACCCCTACCCAGTACTATCTGTGCAGCTGGACAGCAGCATTCTGTTCTCTGGCACAGTGAGCTGCACTGATGTCCATGCATAGGTGGCTGAAGTCTCAGATGAATTATAGAAAGACTAAGAAAAAAATCACTGGGTTCCCTTCATCCATTTCTCTAGCAGCACTAGATGCATTTTATCCTGAATCCTAAAATAGCTCAATCCTGCTCGTAGGGTTGTGATTTATTTTAAGATCTTTTTTCTCTTTAAAGATAATGGTATTTTCCTACTGATGCCCTGAAATGGAAGTCAGATAAGGAGCACGCCTGGCCCTCTAACATCTGAACCATATTCTGTGTTTTGTTTGGGTTTGTGTGTGTGTGTGTGTGTGTGTGTTCCATCTCTGGGGTTACTCGATATAAAGCTTATCTGGTAAGTCAATCATGAAAATGCAACACAGAAATGCTAAACAACTATGCTCATAATTTTGACTATATCTTCTGTATGAAGAACAATGATTCACCCTCCCTCCAGCCTGTCTGATTTACCTGGTCATAGGAAGTGAGGCCTCCCGAGTATTTGAGACTATAGGAGCATATCACTCCTATATTTCAGCTCAGGACCAACAATTGGTGTTTGCAAAATCTTATTCAAAATCAAGCTGATGTTGGATGAGAACAGTTATTAACTATGGAACTTCCACCCTAATTTGAATGACAGAACTTGTCACTCCTATTAAAAAATCTGAAATGTCAGCCAGCAGTCATTCTTGAACTTATATGAAAATTCATCAGTTCCACCAGACAGCTGTGTTAATGGAGATGGTAACTGCACTCAATGGGTGGCTTGCTTGCATTGACAGGAGACATTAACACAAACCAATATGATCCCAGTTAATCCTTGAAGGTATAAGAGTAAACTACTGCTGCATCATAGAAAGAAATCATTTGTAAAAAGATGGCTCAAATGAAACAGTATTCTAAATATTCAGGACAGTTAAGTAGCTGTAATAGAAAAGATCTGAATATCTAAGAAATGGCAAATATAACTTTCTGATTCAGAAGGACTTGCAGAATTCACTTTCTTAATAATAAAAAAAAAAGCAGTAAGTAAGTGAGCCATTATAAATGCAGGTAAAACTTTACTAATGTCAACAACTGTGTTCCCAGAATGTCATAGCTCTGATTCAAATGCCAGCTTCAGCCTCATACTGACCAATACAGAGGACAAGGATTTCGGTTTTGCAGACAGCAAAAATAATCTTGAAGCCTAAGTTACCATTTGGACATATAACAGAAAGCCTTATAGGAAAATATTTTCTAAGGATAACACATATAGGAGTAAGAAAATGGCTGGGATAGGAGTTCAAATTGGGCTTGAATGATGAACAGTAAATCTGAGATACAAATCAAATGTATAAACGTATACACCAAACAACCACAAAGGACCCACCTGGCTGTTACTGCTGCCTCAATTAATGCATTTAAACAATGGATTAATGTTCTTTAAGTGTTTCTAAGCCACAAAGAACCTACGAAAATCATGAAACAGGAACAAGGTAGCTGTGGCCAACATTCGTTGTCAATACAGTTTGCCTTTTATCTTTAGTAATCATTATTACACTCATTACCTGTTGTTTGGAGGGAACACACCTCACACATTCTACACCCACTCCAGCTGAGTGAATGAGTAAAGTCTTAACAGATTATTCCCTCCAACTTTAGCCAGACATGATGAAAAAAAGATCTTCAGTCTTCTGGGGCTTGGAGCTTTTCAACTCCTGGAAGAGTTAATGAATTTTTTTTAGCTCATCTGAATTTTGGGGAGCTGCCATCTGTAACATAAAGTACTTGACCATAAGCTGTGACAAATACTCAGGATGGGATGCAGTAGAGGACAGAGGATGGAGCCTTCACAGACAAAAGTCATTCAGCTCTATTCTCCTGCATCTTGCACTCATGGTGGTAAGCCCAGGCCCACTTACTCTCTTCATTCACTGCCATAGAACCAACATAAAGCAGAGGGGGAAATGGTAGGAGCACTTTCCAGACAATAGGAACAATACAAAACTATTACTTGCCAACAACTAGGTGAAAACATCAAAGACACCAACATCCATGAAAAGATAAGGGGTGACACTGGATCCCAGGATGCTGCTAGAGGGAGGTTCAGATCCAGAGCAAATAAAGGTAGTGGCCTTTACCCCAGTTCATTGCTGACCTAACTGAGGTGGTCTTCATGGAGTTGCCTGATCTCCTTCCTGTCTGCTGGCTTCAGTGGGTTGAGCCTCAAGCTCTCATCTATCTCAGAGGTCTTACCATAGAGCTTTTTCTTTGGGAAATGTAATTCCACACTTTCACACTTCAAAGTTCTTTTTGTCACCTGTCAGCCTCCCTCCCTTCTTTTCTTCCCACTCTTCCTCTTTTTTTTCTTCCTCATAAATGCTTTATATGGTTAAAGATGATCACATCTTCCTACAAACTGGTAAGAAAACAAGACTCAGTTTGTATGGCCTTCCATCATGTACATGGCTTCTAAACATTAACTGAACTGGAACTTCTTCCCTTCACTCCTTTCCACATTCCTCCTCATTCCTTTCTAGAGCTGTAATTTAGGAACTGACTTCTTTTCAAAGAGAATTTGTTATGTGTATTTCACCACTTCAATCCTCTTCAAATTAATCTCATTGCTACAGGATGATCGTTTGCTCCACTTCAGAACATTATTACAACTATTAGATTAACCCTTGAAAAATAGAGACTTTATGAGGGAAATGCTGACATACCAGAATTTAAGTGAGGTGAACATGTCATTAAAATGTCTCCTGACAAAATACCCCAAGATACACACAAGGTATATTACAAAGTCAAATCAGCCAAATCAAAAGATATTGCTTCCTGAGTCAAATTAAAAAGCATGTCTACTATGGGGGGCGGGGGGAGAGAAGCCAGTGGGTTTACATGACAAGGCTGGCCATTATCTCCATAGGAACAAGGCTGCAAAACACAAGTACAAACCCTGAATCCACTGCAGTCTGTGACACAAAATTCACCAGAATTTGTAATCTTTTCTTAAAACCCTTAAGTAGGTCATAGCAAGCTCAGAAAATTTTGACAGCAAGAAAAGTGTGGCTGGTGACAATATGTACGTCACTTTGGAAGAAAAGTCAGTATTTTGTTATTCTGACCAAATCTCAGCTGCATTAAGGTTATGAAATATTTAGAAAGGGAAAGTACCAAAATACCTATTCAATCATAGAAACTAACAGAAGTTCTGCACCATCCTCAACGGAAGTGTTGATAACTAATTAGACTCAAGGTGCTGCTGACTTTTAAAGTGCTCATCCTAAGAAAATGGCTACAAACTCTAAATATAATTAAGAATTTATGTAAATGAGCTGATTAAATTCTTAGAAATCTTTCACATACACTACAGTGATGCCTCACATGAATGCTATCTTTGGCTTCCACTTCTAGAGACACTTGTTTATTTTCCAAAATGGTTTTCTTTGGTATTCTGATATTCACTGTAAGGCAACCAATGTTCTGTCTTACTCTGAATTCTTTTCTTCACTGTATTTTACTGCAAGCAGATTCTCATGTATTATGTGAATGCTATATAAAACAGCAAGGAAGGAAACTTATGAAAGGCAGACTAGATATTGTTTCCAGCCATACCACTGTGACCCTGTATTTCTTATTTTATTATCTCATTTCCTCTAATGCCCCATGCTGGTCTAAAGTGGGGGAAGAGGATGTGAAAAGGTAAAAATAAATGCACTGCTGTTTTATTCACAGCTTCACATTTGTATTTTAGTTATCAATTGAATAAATTTCTCAAATATTTTGTACTTTCCATGAAGAAATGTTCTAGCCTGGGGGGGGGGGTTCTCTTAAAAAAATATTCCCAAAGGAAAGGAGAGTATATGGATGTGAAAGTCTTCCTTTATCTACCTCATAAATGTAAATAAAATAAAACGTACTGTAATCATTTCTGACTTCAGGCACTAAATACAGTTTATTTTAGCAGTCATAAATCTAAGCAAGTAAAGCATCCAATGAGATATTTGCTGAATTTTTAACAAGTTTTTACCTTACACGTATTACTAGAAAGTTCAACGGAAAGCAAATAATTCTGAATGAGATACAATATGCAGCCAGATAGATAAGGTATAATTCAAAAACAGGCCAAACCTCTTTATCATTATAAACAAGAAAAAATAGGCTAACAAAGGCAAATCTAAAAATGATCATTTCTCTTATCTATTTCTTAGGGGCTTGAAGAAGAAAAAAATAAAAATATACAAAATTTCAAATTTATAACTGGATTTTTTAGTATTCCCATTCCTGAAGACAAAACAAAAACTTCTTCAGAGATAGCAGCATTAGATGCCTTTTATTCTGATTCCACATGCATAGAGCCTCCTAACCATATGCTTTACATTTCTTTCTGATTTGCAATGATTTCTCACCATTCAACCCTCAACCCTGTTCTTTTTTTAGGCTTTAGGTTTTGCTGACCCTGTCCACAATGGTGGGTTTATCTTTCTTGATAAGTTAAAGGATGATTGATTATGTGATCATCTTTCAAGAACACTAAATTACCAAAGCAGATCTGCCAAAGATAAGGAGGGAGAGGGTCAACCCTAGTTTTCCTACATTCATACCTGTTGCCCCAAGTAAAAGGATCCTTGGAAATCAGAGTCACCACTTCCCTGTTGAAAGATCACCATTTTATTCTTTAAAAAAGGAGCAAATCTTAAGAGAACAAGAAAGCTCAATGTAAAAACCTTATCGGTATTAACATTTCAGGGTTAAATACAGAGTGCCTCTAAAGCAATCCCTTACAATACAAGTCTCAAGTGAAGGCATCTTCATTTACAAATGATGCAAGAAAAAGAGTGTGTTTTCAATTCATGAGGTCATCGATTGTGCTTTTTATTGGATTCCAGTTCTCAACTCCCTCCCAAACTTCTATTTTAATTTAAAAGGCCAAATATTTTCATTTGCAAACACATATGGGAAGGACAGAGATGCTCCTGTGCACACTTGGGGGCAGGATAAAGAAAGGTAATAGAATAACAAATCATTTGACCAACCCAGGCAAACAAAGTTTTATTATGAACTGGATCACTACAGTAGAATCAAACAGGATATTAAATCTGGGTCCTCAAATAGTTAATAAAATTTAAAGGAACTAAACAAGGAGAAAAAAACTGCAGTACACACCATCTTTGGAAAAGTGGCAAGGGAAAGAACAGAGTAACATTGTAGCATGGTTCTGCATCCTGATCATGAACTGTCCAATATGTGGCAATGCAAAAAAGAGTGACCTGACTAAACCTTGAAGATTCCCAATTAAAAAAAAAATTTTTTTTTTTGTACTGGGGATAAAACTCGTGACCCAGTGCTTGCCAGGCAGGTGCTAGTACCACTCAGCTAAAAACCCCAGACTCCAATTAAATTCTTAAGCTGGACAGAAGCTAAATTGGAATTGAAAGTTCAGGAAACAGAGGCCAAATCTGAGACTAGCACCCTACATTCACTAAGGTGTCCCTGGTTGACATACAAAGTTGGGACCAGCAGACCACCTAAAGCTACATGGAATGAGGAGGGTCCTAAGTTATCTAAAACAGATTTTGAAAAGAAAGCAGATCTAGGTAAAATAATCAGGCACTCCAGTAAGGCCTGGACTAAGGCCATTTTATGTGATGTGGAGCTTTCAGTGCTAAATCTGGGCACGTCCCAACACAAGGATGATCAGTCACCTGGATCCAGGTCCCCTGTCCCAAAGAGACTGGACCATTCCAGTAATTTCTCCCTACTCCATGCCTTTGTATTAAGAATGCTACACTGAAGCTAAAAGTCAGCCCTTGAACTGCAGGAGACAAGTTAGTCACAAATAAGGAAGAAGCAGGATCAAATTCACCTCCACTTGACCAGAGCAAATGTCACTATGCATGAGTAAGATAAAATAAAGATAACTTAAATGTTACTGGAGTTTGGGGTCAAAAGCCTTGGCTGCAAGTGTTGCAACAAACCAGGATGCACCATCTGTCTCACAAGGCCAACTAGGCAGCTATGAAGGGTAGAAAAGGAGCTTCGATCAACATACCGATCCTGGGAAGCACAGGTAGATATGTTCAAGTTCTGTCTCTGAGGGACTGCCAGAAACCTTCAGATTTTATAGAAAAGGGGAACAAAGGCAAGGTTTGAGGGTTTGTGTAGCATAGGTGATTCTAGCCAAATGTAGTCTGGTTGACTGGGATCTTAGGACTGGTTCCTTTTTAAAAATACATTTTTTAAACATTTTTATTAGTACATGTTTGCAGTTTACTGGTTCTATGAGGTTCTGGCAATGCTATCATCCCTCAAAGGGACAATTCAATTTCTACTGGCCTTGGTTATTCCTCTTTACTTTCTGGGACAAGTAAACTCAACACTCACAGTTAAAAAAGAAAGGTTTATCTAACTCATGGTTTGTGGAGGTTTCATTCCATAAGCAGCTGGCTCCAAGGCAGGGTGCCATGGCAGAAGGGCAACAGTTCATGATAGCTGAAGACAGTAAAAGCAACAAAAGCAAAAAGGAAGAAAAGCAAGCCTCTTTTCCTCCCTTATATTGTAAGTAGGCTACTCACATCATCTCCATGCTCTCCTTCTGCACAGGCTGAGGATGTTTAACAAAGTGAGGACCCTGGATTACTGCTGAGTTGCCTAGTTAAATGCCTGAACTTCTCAAATTGACACAATGAATCAACTACTGTAATATCCTAGAGTGTAAACAGCCACTCTAGGGCATGTACCCTTTTCTATCTACAGTTTCAACTAACAGTGAATAGCAAATTCTAAAAAAAAAGAAAAAAACTGCATCTGAAGCGAATAGTTAAACTGTTTAGGATGTACAACTGCTGAGTTACTTAAGCTTCTAAATTCTCAAACAGACATAGTGTATCAACCATTACACCTATTATGAGATGACACCTACTGCTTAGGCAGCCTTGCTTCCTGTCATGAGCAATGGTTCCTACTTGAGGACCAACTTCATCATGGGTTGGTCTACAAGGCTCTGCTTTCCTGCACTTCAAAGTGACTTCTGGTTTAGGACAATGACTGGAGACTTGTAGGCACTGTTCCAGGGGATCTGAAACTGGGCATTGTAAAAGCTGGCAGTTAGGTATCCATACAAACACTGAAGATTAGTTCTACTTGGTGTCCTCAGTCCTGAAGGGAGAATGAGATAGGATGAGAAAAATTAAGGTCTAATCAATCTTATTATTACAGACATTCCTTAAGTGACTAAATAGCTAGATGCAGGGCTGAGCAGGCATCTAACCCAAAGATTTAAGGGAATAAAGGAGGCAGATATAAAATGAAGGCAGAGATTCTAAGAGTCATTCTGCTTTTAGTTGCCTTTGGACATCTGCAGGCCCAGTTTCTAGGTCTCTGTTACAAAAATATACTAAAATTTTAAAAAGAAAAATCGAATATGCAAAAGATAAATCTGTAATTACAACTGGAAAGGACATTACCCTAGAAACAGAACATCATTTTCAGTGAGTGCCATATTCTATCAAACTTCTTAAGATTACAAATTCGGTAAAACAGAGACCCTAAAACTAAATGGAGTAAAAAACCAAAATGTAAAGAAGAGCAAAAGACCAAAATGTAAAGAAAATTACAGAAAGGAGGAAATAAACAGAAAATAAAAGAATAGTACATAATTAACAAGGAAACTGGAAATAGCAAAATGTAGAGGAGACCAAAATATAATAGTATAACGTCAAGACAAGAGATAATCATACTGAGTTCAGCATAAAAAGACAAATTAGATACACAAGAAATAAAGATAATTGAATGTTAAGATGCTTGTTCCTGAACCGAAGCATACAAAGAAAGACAGAGAAAAGTATTCCTGTTTAAATAAATTATATATGATAAAGCTATAGTGTGATTAACTTATTAGACATAAGAACAAAAAGGTCTTCAGGCATTAAGCTTAAAAAGCAAGTCATCTACTAGCAGGAGAAAGATGCATGAAAAAAATCAGGCTGACTAGACAGAAATCTTTACAGTAATACTCAATGACAAAACGTAATGTGACCATGTCCTTAAAAAAGGAAACATGTGAGGCCTAAATATATTAAACCCAGTTAAATTATGGCTCAAGTATGAAAGTTAAAGACAAGCATTTGCAAATACTTAAAAAACTCAGGAAATAGAGAATCCATGCATCTTCCCTTAGAATAAACAAACCAAAAAAAGTACATGACAATAAAATTGGGATAAACAAGACATGAATCAAAAGAAATAACTCAGACATGGAAAAACTGTTGCATAAGGATCCATGGTGAGCACAGAATGTATTTAAATATAGAACGAAGACTAAACAACTGGGGAATTATGGTTACAGATCAGAGAATAAATATTGTGAAACCTGAAAAAAGAACAAATAATATAAGCAACAAAAGGGGATGAGGAAAAAAGCACAAATGTGTTACTTACTTCATGACAGGGAGCTATTTTGTAAATGCTTAAATATAGTTTATTTTTAGAGTTTTATGTTGAAATATATGTAATAAAATGCACAGATATAAAATGTATATGGTTTAATGGTTTTCAAAAAAGTACATGTAAAGTCTTTTAAGAAAAATGTCATTTCAGATCCAGAACATTACTATCATCATCCCAGAAAGTTTCCTCTTACACCTTTCTAGTCAATTTTCCTTACACTTATCTCACAGGTAGCCACTACTCTGACTTCTATCATTGCCTGTCCTTGAACATCAAATAAATGGCCTCATACAACATACATAGTCATCCTTCACTATCTATGGTGGACTCATTTCAGGACCCCTTCAGATATCAAAATCCAAGGTCATTATAAAATGGTATAGTATTTGCATAAAATATTCAGATCCTCTTATATACTTTAAATCACTCTAGATTACTTATAATGCTTAGTACAATGTAAGTGCTATGTTATATTGTGTAGGAGACAATAGCAAGGAGAAAGTCTGAGCATATTCACTACAGATGCAATTTTTAAAGAATTTCCTATTCACTATTGGTTGAATCTGCAGATACAAAAAGCCAACTCTTTAATGCCTTCCTTCTTTTGCTCAACATGATGTGAAAGTCTTCTATGTTAATATACATCACTTTTTATGATATATTATATATATATCACTATGATAATATATATCCCTTTTTATAATATATATTATATATATCACTATGATAATATATATCACTTTTTATTGGCAGATACTACTCCATCGCATGAATGTACTACTTTAAGTGCCATGGTTTATATTTGAATAACCACCCCCCTCAAAGCCTCATGCACTCAGAGACAGGAAGTTATGATGTTGCAGAATTAAACAGTCTAGAGAGATTGCAGAAGAAACAGGAGGATTTATTTAAGTGTACATTGACTCAAGGAACTCACGTCCAAAGGGCTAAGCCTGGAACAAAGGAAGGGCTCCAGTTTTATGCATGTTAAGAAGATTGAGAGGGTTAGTCTAATAGTACATAACTTGAAAGTAGACAAGCAAGTTTGCAGGATAACAAAAGCAGTCTGTCAAGCTGTGACAGCTTTGCAACTTAGCATACCTTGGTGGCCCTGCTTGGGTATAAAGGGATGTCATGAGTACAGGAGGTTATAAAACTTTGCTTCTGGGACAAATGTTACTGCTTTTATCTGTATTAGAACAAATAACAACAGTTATAGGAAGGAAGAAGTCTAAAGTGGAATTTGCTTAGGTTGAGGAAACTAATTTCTTCTTTTTGACTCCTGCCTACTTCAATGGTAGGTAACTGGACTAAAGAAGTGCTACCGTTGACACTGAGAGATGGAGTCCAGTCAGAATAAATGGGTTATTGGGGGTATTTCCTGGAAGGATACACTTCCCTTCCTGGTTGCCTGCTTCATTTTCTACTTCCTGTTTACCATGAGGTGATCAGCTGTCGTTTAACTAGGCTCTTTCACCATGTTGCTAATCATGCAACTGAAATGTCTGAAACAAGAGGCAAAAAAAATCTCTCCTCCCTAAATTGTGCATATCAAGTACTTATCCCACAGATGAGGAAAATAACTGAGACATTGAGTAAGTTGTTTCTAAGTATTTTTTTGTTTTATGCTTAGAAATAAATCTGAAGTAAATATTCCTACTCAAAGTTTTCATTTCTTTTGAATAAAAACAAAGAATCACAGGCTGATAAGAGTGCACATAATTTTATAAGAAACATTTTCCCATTGGGTTCTTATAATTCTACATCCTCACCAAGAGTATAGAAGAGTTTGTTGTTCCACATCCTCATATAATGTGTATTTTTATATTTTTATTTCAATCATTCTAATATGTGTAGTGGAACTGATATAATGGTTCAAACCTAATAGATCTTTTTCTTACATTTGAGACATTAGTTGAGAAATTAATGGTTTTATGATGAAACTTTATAAAAAGTTTAAAGAGCCCTTCAATTTCCTTTTATTAAATGTAGTGCTATAAAAATAGCATATATATTATGTTCCTCTTGAACAATTATTCATATCCATCTATCTATTAATCAATCCTTCTGTCTGTATAGATGAAGAGAATGATATTCCCTAAATAATATTTTATTTTCGATAAATAAGATCTGGAGGTGATTTGCAACTGTCTGCTTTGTATTTTTCTGTATTCCTTGGATTTGATAAATAAGCAGGTCTCATATTTTTAAAAATTATAAAGATATAAACTAGAGAGAAGTAAGATAAAAGTGCTTTTGAAAAATTAACAGGAATATTGATAATAGGGATTTATCTATTTGGGGAACTTTTGACTCCACAAAAACTGTAGAAAGGAACAATGGAAGAGGCTGAAGGACAGCAATACTACCTCATAACAGGATCAGGACCAGAAAAAAATACGCTAAGCAAGATCAAGACAGGATAGTTCAGGGGTTACAATATTGTCAGTGTTACCTCTGGCTATGGAGCTTCAATTACAATTGGAATAGGCTCCATCCTACACTGTCATATGTCCTCAAAACCAACAAGAGTGGATTGTATTTCTTCTCTAAGTGACAAAGGCAACAAAAATGTAAAATCCTAATTAGAAATGAGATAATTCTCTAGCAGAGATGCCAAACTCTGTTTGATTCTAAGCAGAGGACAGAACCTTTGGATTTAGCTAAAGCTAATATAAATCCCTGGTATTTAGCTACCAATTCTAGTGTTGTGTGGCTACCCACAGGATGGTGTCTACTCACAGTATAAACATTTTAAAAGAACAGTATATTAAAGCAATATCTCTACACTCAGGGCCTAGGAACCCTAGCAATTTAACCCACATGGAGGAGGCCAAGTTCGCTATAGATTCCCTTTGCTTCAAAGAGGTGCTCTAGCCCTTTCATGGTACAAAAAGAGTGACTGAAACAGGATTTAGATGAGGAAAGCAAGACAAAAGCAGTAAGTGATAACACTCCTAAGGTATGATATATAGAGGCTCTAAACTTCTGAGATTCCCCAGAATCATCATCCACATTAAATATATATTTGAAATTCATTCCAAACTTAAGTACAAATAATGCTGAAATTATCTCCAAGCCTTACATTATTATTTCAGTGGAAATCTGTTTACTGATTAAGGAACCCTCCCATGATTTCTGCTGATAAGGTTGGATTGCCAAGCATTTGCTAAAATTGAAGGTTTTAAAGAGGATTTCACTTGGGGCCTTAGAAATACATAAATCTAGTTTAAAATTGTTATTTTTTTCTCTTCAGTCCCTAAGTAATTGCCTAATTGAACTCTTCTGGTATTTAATAAATGATACCTTTATTTAAAGTAATGCTAAAAAGATGGATATAAGAAAAGCTTTCACTTTCTGAAGGATTTTCTGACTCTCAAATTGCTGACCATTTCTGTCAGAACTGTCTTTATTTCAGTCTGTGGATAAAATTAGATCCACAGACATCTCTTTGTCTGCAATGTATTTTAAAATAATTGTAATTGTTGCCAACATTGAATAAGGAGGGGTTTTTTCATCAATAAATATAATTTCCAGCTTTTCAAGAAAAAAAAAAACCACAAAAAACTCCTTCCTCTAGGTCTTTATTTCTCATGTGAATAACTTAGTTTATGTCAAATATTTAACAGATGATTCCTTTAGATGAAAAATATTGTCTGCAGAATTGGGAGAGTAGTTCAGTGGTAGAAAGATGGACTAACATGCCAAGGCCCTAAAAGTGATCTAGAGTACAGGAAGGAAAAATTTAAAAGGAAATAAACTGTATCCCTTTTACTTATATTCAATCATCTCTGTTCTTACCTGGTGCCAATTAGCATTTGAACGCTCACCATATCATATACCATGTATATTCTATTATAATTACCTTACTATACTTCTGTTTTTATTAATAAAATTGGAGTGATCTGGGATACAGGTTTCTGTCTTGTAAATAGCTCACTATCTTGGAATATAAAATCTAACTATAAATGCACATTAAGCCAATTTTAAGTAAGGTCATAATGTTTTACAAAGAAAATTAAATAAAAGCAATTTTAAGTCTCACAAAGTGATTAAACAGAAATGCCCCTAGAGGATTCTCAAGTGGTTAGAGATTAAATTTCCAGTTTCAATACACCCAAATCTTCCCTTATAACAGTTAGAATTCTGAATATTGAAGTGATACAAATAGGGGACATTATACAATAAAAAAGACTACTTTAAAAAAAAAAGTCCAGTGACAAGAGTTTAACTGAATAAATCATTGTGCTCTAAACAGAGAAAACAGTGGGCAACATTAAGAAAATGTTGTAAAAGAAAACCACATGAAAAATTGATCAAGAAATGCCATTAAATGAAAATATATTTTCAAGTGCATGAAGCATTATTCCCTTAAAATATATATGTAATTATATATGTATGAATTAAATATGCATGCACATGAGAGTTTATAAACATGCATTTCAAAAGACAAAGAATATGCAATGTCTAGAGTAGTTATTCCCAAGTGGTAGGTTTATAAGTAGTAACATGCTTCTCTTCTTTTTACATTTTAACAATGACCCAACATAATTTTTGATAAGGCAATGATAATACATTAGGTCAGGCTGAGATGCAACCTCAAGTTGAAACCATTAGTTGAGACATCTTCTGAATTATTTTTCTTGGGCTTAACACAGAGACACTGATGAATACTGCTGATAAAAATCCTTCTAGTCTCAAGTACCCATGTATTGTGACAGGAAGGTTGCAGAATGCCCAATTATTATCATTCTTTTCAGGAAAGGTGAGACCCTGAGGTATAGCTGTCACAGAGAATAAGAATACACATTTAAAGGAGTTAAAAAAAATATATTCCCTCTGACCTCAAGGAAATGAGGGAGAACACAAAAAGGGATCACAGGGTATTTTCATATTAACCAATACTTTCCATCAAATTACAACACTGAGCAGATTTTAAGTACTAAAATATGCTGAGCTTCAATATATGAAAGTATATAACACATTTCAGATGAAGGTAAGGCCTGTGACAAATTCACCATTCCATGATGTATTAGTCACTTTATCCAGTGCTGAGACAAAACATCCAACACGTGCAACTTAAAGGAGTGAAGGCTTAATTTGGCTCACGGTTTAGGGGATTCTGTCCTGGCTGGCTCTAAAGTAAAAATATAGTGGAGGGAAACTGCTCACTTAGTGACAGCCAGAAAGTAGAGAGAGAAGGAGGATCCAGGGAAGGAAGTATAACATCCATAATCATGCTTCCAATAACAACACTGATTCCAATCAGGCCCTACCTCCTAATGGCACCATTGGCTATGAATTTCTCAATAGGTCAGTGCACTGATAAGTATAGTTTTTAAAAGCCCCACTTCTGAACACATGAGACTTACAGGGGATATTCTAGACCTAAAGTATAACACAGGCATAAAAACAAATTTGAAAGATGGAAGAGAATTATTCCAAATCTACAAGTACTACATAACAATAAATCTGGCATAAAATCCACATCATCAGATTATAAACCCAATACTATTTCTACCCTATCACTCTGCTTCTTGTCCTACTTTACCATAAGGGTAACACAATATTAAAAAGATGTTTTAGTTATTGCTCCTATTCTGCTACAAGCTTTCAGTCTGGCAAAAATACTTATCTATGAGTTTCTTCATCAATAAAATGAAGGACCAGACCTATATGAATTTCATGACATCTCAGCCCTAAAAGTCTATGACTCTAAGACAAAGAGAAGACACTAGACTGTGCCCTAGGATACCCATTTTTACATCACATAGCCTGAGGACAGCTGAGCTATGGTTATACCCCACTGAATTATAGTGTCAGTCTACTGGCTCATGAGTGTTAAGCTGCCAATGTAAAGATTCTCCAGTTGTTTGGGGCAATGAAAATCACAGCCAGGCACAAGGCAACAGAGTTACAATCTTTCACAAATTTTTTTTCCATCTTTCTAGTAAACCCTACTTAATTTACTAGGTCACGCACCTTGTGATCCAGAGAAATCAACAACCAGGAAATGAAAACATAAGACATATGCTCCAATCACATATCTTCTTTGCCTTAGTACAGGAAGACCATGTCAAAAGTGTGAATGAGAATACTGGTCCACAAAGAGTAAAACAAGGTCGAGAAATTACAAAATAATATTGGCTAAAACTCACATCAAAGACAGTAAAGGGAAATAAAATGTGTAACTAGGTAAGAAAAAAACTAGGAGACCAGTACATGCTAAGAGAAAATACTACCATGTGAAACTCCATCATATCAAGTGAAATTAAAGCAAATACATCAGAAGAAAATGGTACTTAGTTGACCACAAATGATCTGTACAAAAATAAATTTTCAGTGTCCAACTTCTTAATATTTGCATGACCGATATCTTTGGATCATAATTCACTTTACTTACCTGAGGGTTAACACTCAACCCTAACAATTAAATAAAGACAGTTTTCTCATGCATTGACTTAAACTATACTATTAAATGTTGTTTATATTTAAAAAGAATCTAATCAATAATTTCATTATTTCTTCTGCAAAAATTACCAACTTCACTTACAAATCATACCATTCAGTACTTCTATCCTCAGGAAACTCCCACAAATCAACTCATGCCCAGAAAGGATGCAGTCTTAAAAAGAAGAGCTGACTTGTTTTAATGAGTTCACAAAGATACACTGATAACATAAAATGATGTTATAGTGCAGCTAACCATCACACTGCCTAAAATGTTAAAGGCAAGATTCATGTCTCTTTTAAAAAGGCAGCCATGAAGCCATCAACTGAGAGGATGAAGTGTCACAGAATCATGAATATTTAATAAGAAAATAAACCACTATAACAAAACCCAGTCAACTTAAAAAACAAAATAATGAAAAGAGCAGAACCTGTTACCAATCAATTATAAGCATCAGTAGACACACATGTCAGGGATTAAAACATAAAAAAAGTAACTCTGGATACAGGGGATGTGAGAATGTCTGGCTTCACTTTGGCTCATCCCTAGTGACTGAATACTTTCAGATAGCAAGCTAATTAATTCTAGGGCATCAGAAGTTGTCATCAGGAAACACTGAATGACCTTCATTTTTCATTTCTTTCATTTTTATTTTTTTAAATTATGAATTAGCACCAGAGATTAAACTCAGGGCCTCTGCACTGAGCTACATCTCTATCCTTTTTTACAGATAGATAGATAGATAGATAGATAGATAGATAGATAGATAGATAGATAGATAGATAGACTGACAGATAGACAAATAGATAGACAGGCAGGTAGGCAGATAGACAGGTTCTCAACTAAGTAGCTAAATAGCCTAGGCCAGGCTCAAAGTTGTGATTCTCCTGCCTCAGCCTTCTGCGATTACAGGTTTCACCATGACAACTTGCTATTATTTTTCAGTTAAGTCATGGATATTCAGGTTTAAAAATAACTCTGAAGATCTTACAACTACTTAATAATTAGAATGCATATGTATAAATAAAAGCTGTAACAGCAGGAAAACCTGGTGGAGAGAAATGGAAGTATAGGGGCCGGGGATTTAGCTCAATGGCATAAGCGCTTGCCTGGCAAGTGTGAGGTTGTGAGTTCAAGTCCCAATACAAAAAAAAGAAAAGAAAAAGAAAGTACACATATTGTGTAAAGTTGCCATACTACATATGAAGTGCTTGCTATATATCCTTTGAAAGTAGACTGTGATGCTAAAAATGTATGCTAAAACCATAAACCAACCATTAAATAACAAAAATAATTATAATCAACAAGCTAACAGGGAATACATAGTACAAGCACTTAAAAAATTCTCACTCCTAAGGAAGATAGGAAAATAAGAAAAAATAAACAAATGGAATATAAATAGCAATATGACATTAAAATTTAATTATATCAGTGACTGGACTAAATGCAAATGAGTCTAAGCAACACAACTAAATCTAAGGATTGTTATACTGGATCAAAAACAAAAAAAAAGGAAAAAGAAAAAGAAAAAAACAAGACCCAACCATATGCTCTCTGTAAGAAAAGTACTTTTCATATAAAAGCATAAATTAATATTAACATGCTAACACTAACCAAAACAAAGCTGAAGTAGCTATATTAACAAGAGACAAAGTAGAATGAATAGATTATTAGTACAAAGAATATCATTACAGAATGAGAAGAGTAAATTAATCAAGAGGACCCAACAATCCTAAATATTTGTGTGCATAATAAAAAAGATTCAAAATACATCTAATTACAGCTCTAAGGAGTCAGAAGTATTAGAAATAGAGTGATGATTGAAGACCCAGAAATTTAAATCAAAAGATTATTGGGTTGAGGGTAACAGTTCAGTGGTACAATGCATGCCTACTTAGCATGAGCAGGCTAGTAGGTCTGCTCTCCAGCAACTGTCCCCCAAATTAGCTTCACTGCTACTAATTTTGTGACCAAGGTAAATGATGTATTCCTCGTTGCTTCACGTCTTCACTTATTTGGTACATGTGCTCAAACCAGGCAGCTATTTTAAGGACTTAAAAGCGTCTGTCTCAACATCAGCACGATGTCTGATAAAAAGCATACTAGAAATTGGTTATTTGCTCCTCCTTTTACGTGTCATGCTGTCTGTTTTAATTTTCCTTCTGAAACAAGGGACTCAGCATCACAAATAAAACCTAGTTTTTCACCCCACAGTTTAAAAAGGCCTCTCCTAAAAGAATTTAAAATGCAGGTCATTTTACACCACCTTTGTTTAAATTTTAAGAGAACCTTCTGAAATCAAAGAAATATTCCCATAACTGTGGTGAAAGCTAAGCTGCTACCCAATGCTCATTCTCTGATTTTAAATGAACTGTGCACAAAACTGAACAATCCTAAACATGGTATTCGCTTGTTCAACAATGCTTTTAGTATCATCTAAACCACAGAAGTTATATAACACTACACTGGTCCAGAAAAAAATTCTAGGTACTGGATTTCAATTGTCTACCAGGTGATCAAATATTTACACAGAAAGATGAAAGGGAGTCATAGATAAGTCAGTGATCTGAATAATTTTTTAAACAAAAGTCAAATGTTAAAACTCATTGGGGAATCATTTAAAAAGGGCAACCTCCAGCTTCCAATGTATATTTACTCTTTCACCATTAACGCTCACATTAAGGAAATTGCTATTTTCAATTCTGGTGGTTTTCTAACTCATCTAAAACTATTCAGATACTTAATTTTTATGTTGTAAAGACAAATTTAAATTGCCATGCATTTCTAAATACAAATTCTGAAGCTAGAACATCTATGGGCTGTCTTGTTTAGCTTAGTATTTTAAAGTTAGTAATCTCTGATCATCACACTTACAGGTAAATCAATGAATTGTGAAACCCTTGTGACTTGTCAATATGGGCCATCAGGTACATATTTGTAAGGACAAAATATAGCCATAGAAAATAAACAAGAGAGTGAGGCATACATTTGTATTAATGCTCTACAATATTACTGTACTATACTGTACTATGCTGACACATAGAATAATGAGCGGAATGCTAAAAATAAGGTATTATTTCAAGGTTTAGTATGCAAGGGCAAATAGAATAGCAAGATTTGAGTGGGTGAGAACTGCCAAGATTTATGAATGAGTTACAAGTCATCAAGGCTTTGGGGGTGGACAGTCAAAAGCCCCCATAGAGGAGGATGTAGCATATTTCAACTTCACATTTAATAGTATAGTGGGAGCAGGGTAAGTGGTACCAGATTACAGAAGGCCTTAAAGTTTCAGGCCTTCTGTAATCTGGTACCACTAGTTATTCTTCTCAGACAGAGAATTATCAAATTACAGACTCTTTTTAAAAGACTTCTTTTATTGAACAAAAGAAAAGCAAGGAAGATCTAAGGAGTCAGGAGAAGAATACATAGGCTCAACACCTTTTGATGATAATTTTGGAAATATGTTATCTAAAAATGATTACAATCACTTTTAGAGAAGTCATTAATAGGTCAGAAAGAAATCAGAGAAAAGAATGACATTTTCTAATAATAAAAAATGTAATTTGCTCTTGGCTGCAAATATTTTTTTCAATTAAAACCTGGGAACATGAAACAGAGTCTGTGGAGCTGCTCAGTTCATAGTAAATAATATAAAATGAGACTTTTATACTGTTATGAAAAATACCCTGGCATTTTACAAAGGGGAAAAATTTTTGAAAAATTTCCAAGACCATTCCAATATATTTCTCAGAAGACTTACTTTCAACTAAATCTAAAAAGGTCTAGCTAAATACATACCTATTTTATATATCTATATGCATTTATATATACTATATTATATATAACTAGGCATATAAACATATTTGGTGTGTGTATAATTATATATATTTTTAAGCTATATTTTAACATCCAAATCCCAACACTCATCTTACAGAAAGCTCTATAATTACAAAGAACACTGATTTGATAGAATATTTTACTGTACTTTCAACATTCTTTCCTGTTTTCTCTTCTTTTCCTCCCTTTTGGACATATAATCTATTACAGATTCTAGGTGTTGGATTTGAAATTCATTCTTAAGTTATGTTATTTCAGAGAAAGATTCCTAGGCAAACTAATTTATCATCTTTATTTATACATTCTATTATAAAACCTAGCACTGAATTATAAACAGAGAGCTTTGCTGCTTCTTCCTGATGCACCTGTAATAATGCTAGAAGTAGCTGGGTTTGCACATCTGTCCCCCACTCCCTCTGATATGTCCCTGCATTCTTTTACACTCCTCCCTATATTATTGAGCTCATAATCTGTCCTCTCAAGATTTTCATTTTACTGTTGTACAAACTAAAATTTAAGGAAATTTGCATAATTTATAAAAAATTTAAAGTCCCTCTGCCTTACAATCCATTGACAGAACACAGAAGATTCCATAATTTACCAAACTCACAAGAATTATGTTTAAAAAGTGGAAAGCCAGCTAAACCCTGTATTTTCACCTAGCTTATGTTTATTCTTTTCAATTATTATTTCAAAAGACCTATAAATACTGAGACTCAATTCGGTTAACTATTCAAAGCCTGGAGCTAATAAAAGCACTTATTCTTGCTGCCCAAGCATCATTCAGGGAAAGGTTACAACAGCCCATAAACCTTACTAATTATAGCACAATATTTGCCACATGCAAGACCCTGGGGTGCTGTTTATATCCAACTCCTCATATCAGGTTGAAGGGTTTGAAGTTCAAGGAGAGGACAAGCAAGGTGGCACAATCAGACTGCTTGGGCAGGCCAGACCACAGGACCAAACACAAGACAAACAAAAAAAAATCCTTGCCCATCTCATTTTAACACCTTGGTGCATACTCGTGTCTTTAAAAGGATTTTCTGGTAAGAGTAAAAAAATATTATTCCCCTTCATTTCTCTCTACTCTGATCCTTCTCATAAATTCAAATAGTAACTCCAATCCCTCTCAGAAAGAAAATTGCCATTAATTCCTATAACTCCAACAAGCCACTATCCAATTTAATTACCAAGTGTTACAAAACATCATAATAATTTTAAAAAGGGAGAGGGACTAAAAATGTGCTTGCCTTCCCATGCAAGGGTACAGAGATTACAAGGTATTTGAAAACCAGTCCATCTATCAGAACCCGTGAAGTCCAAAGGAAAGGTACTGTCAGCAGTGTCACCATGGTCGCACTGCAAGCCAATCATTTGGGCTGAGACCTGCCCCAAGCCCATGGAAGTTGCCAAATGAAGACATCAACTGCTCTGGGAAGACAGGACAACAGCTGCTAGAGAGGCAGAACTCATGTTCAAAAGGTGACTCTCGGCGCTCCTCCAGCCCCTGCTGCGCAATGTCTCAGAGCACAGCTTAGGACACACTCTTCTCAGGAAAGCAGGGACTAAACAACAAGTTAATGTATTTTAAACAGTGAGGCCCAGAAAATGAGTACCCCTGTTTCAAAACTGGGTCACAAAGTAATGATTTACTCAGCAATGGGCTTGAGACTACAAAACCATATGCAGTATTATTTGGATAAATGTTATGAATGCTGGCTTTGATTACACACCTTTGCAAATTTCCATGTATCCCTGCCACAACTAACCCCAATTTCCAGAGGAAAAAACCTCCTTCTCCATGCAATCCCAGTATTAAAATTCTGACTGTGCTGCCAAAACCAGAACAAAAATCATTGCTATATTAACTGACTTCCACTTAGACTCTGAGACTGCTGATGCTCTTCCTTTTCTAAATAGGCTCTGAACTAGGAATTACTGACCAAAAATAGTCTACAAAAATCATGAAAGACAAATATGTAGTTTCTGGTTCTTTGGGGGAGAGAAATACATTTTTCACGTAATGCTGAACTTATTTACCTCATTTATTAGTATTAATTTATTTTACATTTATTTAGAACTTTTCTTGCAAAAATTTCAAGGTTAATTTATAATCAGTGATATTAGGACCTATCCTCAAAAGCTTCATATTTATTCAAAAGATTCTTAAAATATAATTTAAGATACATTTAAAATAGAAAGTTGAAATAAATTTAACTAGTTTAAGAAGAAATACAAATTAAATATGAAGTAAATTAATAGATAAAATATGAGAGTTAGATGAAGCCAGGAGTAGGCCTGGCATCCTAAGTTTTTTCTGTATATTTCTACATATTGTAAAAGATGAGACAGAAGAGTTTTAAGAACTGGGTGCTTCTTCTTTTCAGGAGAGTGACACCATTTCAGAAAATTCAAAACCTCAGGGAGTGAAATCTCACTGACCCCCACCGCAGCCAACCCTTAGAGACCCTTAGACCCTTAGAGACCAATCTCTGACCCACATGCCGTTATTTCATCCTATACTGACCCCTCATTGCTGGGACCAGAAACCAGACAGCCTCTTCCCATCTACATGAGGTGAGTAGTCTCTACTCTCAGGGGAGCAATCCATTCAGTCAGATCTTGAAAGTCCTAATGTTTAGCCAGACCTTCAGTCACTTGGCCTGAGGCATAGGCAAAATTGCCAGAAGCAGGCAAAAGGCTCATGTTTCTTGAGCCTCATGTTTCATGTCCTCTCCTTGGGGAAAGAGGCTCCCTTTCCATAGGTGAGACTTCTTTGCAGCACCCTCTCAGGTAGCCAAGGCAATGGGCACCTCTCTGTCATCTCCCAAACTGAGACTCCTCTAGAATGCCTACTAGCCAATTCTACCATTCTTGGCCTCAAGGTCCTAAAAAATCTCATTTTCTTCTGCATTTCTGCTTGCACCTGGTACAAACTAGATGAACGGCCATGTGGCCAGAAGATGGGTCCTTTGATATCACATCCTCACCCATCTTGACAATTTTTTACACTAGTCTGGAAAGTGAGAAGTTCCCAATGGTAAGGCCTTATTTTTTTTTTCTGCTGTCCACCTTTGTGTTCCAACTGAGCTACTTTCCATATCCTGGTGGCCCTTTGCAACTCCAAGGCCCTTAAGGTTCCACAACACCCTCCTTAATCTGTTTGATTCCCTAGTTATAAAAGATACAGACCCTGATTCCTTTCAAAACTTTGACCTGGTAGAGTGACCCTCTTCCTGCACTAGGGACTCCTTTTCTCCAACCATACCAATCATCTACTTGTGCTTCAAGGCCAGACCATGCCCTTCCTGAAGGTCTCCGCCCTCTTCTGCCTGTTACAGCTCTTCCTACCTTCATGATAGAGAGACCCAGGCTCCTCCCCAACCTGACTTTACCATACTTCCCTTACGCAAGGTGGTTAGGTCAAGCTGTCCCACCCAGGTCCCATGTTCCTTTCTCTTTAGCTGATTTTTCCCAACTTGGGAAAAAAAAAAAAATCACAACAACTTGTATCTTTCTCTATTCATCCTTACTATTACATAAAAGAGTTTAATATATAACACAGTCATCTGACCTTACCTGGCCAGACATTCATCTACATGTAGGAAACAGAGAGGGTAAGGAAGGCAGCAGCACAAGAGGCCAGGAACCTCATGCTAGAGAATCTGACAAAAGACTAAAGTGTTACAACAGTGCCCCAGGAAGATCCCCACTAGGCCAATGATCCATCCATCCCACAGATGCTAGAATTGCAGATTTTATCCACTGCATTTTAATGGTTCTATATCAGGCATCCCTCAACAGTAAATTTTGACAAAATCAGAAAAGTACATCAAGAGGCCACTGAAAATCCAGCCCTGTTCATGGCCTGTCATACCAAGACCTTTAAGGCTTACTATAAGATTTGACCCTCATTTGGCAGAAAGCTAATTGTTTCTTAAGATTTACTCCATTTCCTTAGCAGCCTCAGATATCCTGGGTCAAACTAAAGAATTTAAAGATGGGCATCAGACTACCTTGTCCAACCTAATGTCCACAGCTATAAAAGGTTTCTCAGGTAAGGCAAGAAGAGGTCAACGCTGATATAAAACACTTGTGCTGAGGCTGGCCTCCTTTCTTGCAAAGGGTTCTTAAACTAAGACCTTTAAACCCTCAGGAGATAAGTTACCTCCTCAGACATACTTTTGATGTGGAAAAATGGGCCACTGGGCAAAGCAATTGCCTTGACCCAAGAACACTGAATAAACCACTTTCTAACTGCAGCCAGGACACTGGAAGACAGACTCCCACATCATTCAGGATATGAAGTCATCCCCTCTTCGTTCCTTTCCAGCAGATCTTGAGACTATAACTCTGCCAAAGACTGAAGTGTCCCAGGACATTGAGCCCCCTATGCCATCGAGGCAAGGTAACTCTCCAAATCAATGACAAGTCTATTTCATTCTTGACTGATACAGAGGCCACTTACTCTTCCCTGACCCAGTACATCAGACAAATCCCTTCCAAGGTCTCTGGCATGGGGGTTGAAGGTACATCCTTCAGAGCTCTGAAGACCCTTTCCCTTGTCTGCCTCCTGGCAGGATATTCCTTTATACATTTCTTTTGGTGCAGTCCTAGTGCCCCATCCACCTTTTAGGCTAAAATCCTTTGTCCAAATTCAGGACATCTATAGCCCTAAGGGGCCCATTACCACTGCCAGTGATCACTTCCCTCCATCTCCTACTCTACTCCATGACCTGGTTCTAGAACTACCCACAAAATCCCTCTTAAGGTTCTCCCCAGCTTCTGGGACACAGAAATCCCATCTGTGGCTTCCCATCACCCACTTCAACAAGTCAAACTTAAAGACCCTTCCTCTTACTCTAATGTTCTCCAATATCCTATCTCTCCTATACACCTTTGTGGCCTCCAACTCCTAGTCACTAAGTTTCTTGCCAAGAGTATTGTCCACCCTCCCTAAAATACCTCTATCTGCTCAGTCAAAAAGCCCAACAGGACTTACAGGTTGGTTCTGAACCTCTGGGCAATCAACACAGTCATTGTTGGCTTACACCCAGTGGTCCCAAACCCTATATTCTTTTCACTATTCCCTCCAACACGACATGTTTCTCAGTGGTCAACCTCAAAGGCATTTTCTTTACCATTCCAGTCCACTGTGACTCCTAGGACTTGTCTGGTTTCACTTGGACAGACGTGACACCGATAGATCCACTCAAGTAACTTAGAATGCCCCCCCATCTCTTTGGATGGGAGTTAGTGCAAGCCCTTGATAGTGCCTCTCCATTACCAGCAAGAGTCTCCAATATGTAGATGACTTCCTCGTTTGCAACCCCTCTCTAGAAACCTCCGAAATAGACAATGACCATTTTTTAACTTTCCTCTTCCAACAGGTATCAAGTCTCAGCCACCAAAGCCCAATTGGTGACCACCTCAGTAACTTGCCTGAGAATCCTAGTTATACCTACCACAAAACCAATCACCCTCTAAGTGAGAAGATTTAATTGATCCAGTGAACACCCCCACTGACTAGAAAAGAACTATTTTTATTTCTTTGACTGGCAAGGTTCCTCAGGGTATGGGTCTCCAACTTTGCACTTCTTGCCAAGCTCCCCTCTCAGATCTCTAAGAAACCTATCACTGAGCCCTAGACTCTACAATCCCCAGTAAAGCATCCTTCAAGGCTTAAAAAGGGCTGCATTGCAGGTGCCAGCCCTGAGCCTTCCAAATTCCTCCTGTCCCTCTACCCTACACACCACAGAAAATGAGCAGCTACCCCTTGTGTATTTTGGGTCCATTCAGAGGACTGACCTTTCATTCAGTAGCATATCTGTCTAAACAACTTGATCAGACCATGAAGAGTGGTCAACATGTATGCTTGCACTGGCTGCAGCAGCCCTTCTGACCCAAGGGGCAAAAAGCTAACCCTGGGCCAGTCTATCATGATCCACGGTAATCACTCCCTCCAGAACCTTACTTCAACTAATGTTACCAACTTCCTTCTTCCTCTCACATCCAGGAAATCCACCTTTCCCTAATACTACACCCTCAGATCGCCTTGGGCAAAACAGTCTCCTTTAACCCATTACCCTTTTACCAGACCTGGTCATTCTCTACCATCAAGATGATCTTTTCTCCAACCATTTAGAAACTATCCACTCTTCTATAGTGGCACTCCCTGATCAAATCACTGAATCCTGTCCTTTTCTTCTGTGAACTACTTCATAACTGATGCAGTTAAAGGCACTCATGAGAGGGCTACCCCTAACACAATAAGTGCCAATCAACAGTTAAATGGACTCTGAATATACTTACCACATACTCCATCACCATGCCTCCATCCAATCATATATAGTTTCTAGGGATTAGGGATTTTGACAGCCCCTGGAACAAGTAACAACTTCCTTTCCTATACTTTCTCCAGCTCTTTAAAGTACTAGCAGACACCCTAAAAAAAAATAGCCTTTTATGGTTACCACCCTACAAAACATGATTCCCTAGCCAGGGTTGTTCTACAAAACAAGAGGGCATTTCACTTCATCACTGCCAAAACATGGGGCCACATGTATTCACACAAGAAGAATGTGTGAATTGGTGGAGTCTGAGAAAGTTTGCTGAGCAGGCTGCACGGATCCAACATGAGGCTGGAGAAGACAATTTCGCATGGCTTTTTTCATCCTGGGAAGGTGGCTACAAGAAGTCCTAGGCCCTTTCCTTACCCTCCTCTTTCCTGTATCTTAATGCTGGCCTCATACCACTCCTCTCTTGTAACCAATTTGCCCAAAATTTGTCCAAAATCGTATTCATGCAGCAACCTACTTACTCCCAGGCTGCTCAAATGGTCTGACCCAATATTCCTTTCAAACTCTCAACAAAGACTTGACTCCTAAACCCACCCTCTCCCAGGACACCTTTTCTCAAGAGGAAGATATCAATGACCCTGCTCCCTATTATTAGGAGTGTGGAATGTAAATAAGAACATGGATCCTGTCACTAACCAACCAATTCAGGCCTTCACTCAGGAAATATAGCTGAGCACTGTCGCAGCCCACCTCCTGAACAAACCTCCTCCCCCAGACCAATCCCTGACCCCCGTGTTGCATAACTCCTCTTGCACTATATAGAAGCTCTCCTCACCCTAAGCCTGGCCCCTGCTTGTGGAACTGGCCACTCAGGTGTACAACTGCCAGAGACAATAAACTTTCACTTTAAAAATTTTTTAACATAGCTGATTTTACTGGTTGGTTTTGCCACAGGTTGCTCTCCAACCTAACAGAATTAGCTTTTAAATTTTTCCTACAGAGGTAAAGAGAGAAATATGAGCACTGACAAGAATCTCACTTGTGTATAAGATAAAAACAAAGCACTAGCAAGAGAGAAGCACAGTTGTTACCAAATACTAAAATCAGAGTGCAGTTTTCCCTTCTCTGTTCAATGGACTACTCTGTAAACTTGACTGGAAAAACAGGAGGCAGGCAGTTGGGAGATGGGGGAGACTTTAGCTCCTCCAGCACCTTTGAAAAGGAGCAGCTATGCTTAGTTTCCCATAATTGGCTTCTTCATAATATATTATTTGGATAAGAGAATGCCATAGTTTTCAATCATTCATTTAATTCTGCAGTGCAGGGAATAAAACTCAAGGCACCTACCTTGCAAAGCAACTCACTGAACTATAACTTCTACAGCTGTATTTTAAAAATAATCTGACAACTTTTGATACAGTTTTTGATACAGTTTTGATACTTTTGATAATCACAAGATCAGCCACTCAGATATGAGATTTTCTCTGTTTAAAGTATATATTTAAGCATGTTAAATATGCGTTACATACATACAAAATAAAAGCAAACATTTAAAATGTTAAAAATATATTAAACATATTTAAAAAATAAGTTAAGAGCTCCTAAAGCCTGTAACCTGAATTTTCACCTAGGCATTCCTTACCTAAAGGAAATAAGAGGCAGAGAGAAGCAGGGTATTCTACCCCAGGGGATAGTTCACACAGCTTTTCACTTTCAGGGTAATATCAAAGACTGCAGTGCATCTGGGCTTGCTTAAGTGGATTTATAAACAAGATTATCTTAGTTTAACTGAATGCATTCACAAAATGAGTAAACGGCTTAAAAAGATTCCTGCAAAAGAAACATGGATTAAAGATAACACCAATAATATAAGCAAATAAACAAAAAAATGGTAAAATTGACACTTCTATGATTTTACTTTAATCAGCCACCTTACTGGTAAAAAACTGAAGATATAAGCAGCTCTGAAAAAGAGGAAAAAAGAATAAATCAGACAAGTTTGAAATAATCAAGAAAACTATTTGAAATACCTACCCATTATCTCTAATAAAGAATGAGGGCCAGGGATTTAACTTAGTGGTGTAAGCACCTGCCTGGCAAGCATGAAGTCAGGAGTTCAATCCCTGATACCAAAAACAAAACAAAACAAAACAAAACAAAACAAAACAAAACAATAATTGCTGTCACTAATAAAGAATGAGTCACAACTATATCTTGTGTAATATATATCAGTTATTAAAATCAAATATTAAAGTACTTAGGTTGAAACCTATCAAAATGCATACTTTAGGACAGTTGCAACTTAATGTACATAACTTATATAAAAAAGCAAAAAATAAACTACCTAAAAACAACCTTCAAATCCCTGTACTTCAAAGATTCAAACTAAGAATGAAAAGAATAATCACATTGCTCTCACTAAAACACTTATATAATTAAAACTTTTTGTACCACTAATAAAAAGTTAAGCAATAATTTATTTCAGCTTTACTCTCATTCTATTAAATGTTTGCTTTTGTACTGCTTTTTATTACACGTAATAAGAGTACATACTATACAGATATTAATAGCAGATAAAAACACATATTTTGAGAGTGCAGACTCAAATTTTTTACCAATGGAGTTTTACTAAGAGAAGTTATTGCATGATCTTCATAAAGGAAAAATATTTGGATAAGTATTGAAAAGAGACCATTCTTGCAGCAGTGACACACACCTTATTTTTGCTTTTTCTTCTCTCCTTTTCAAAATTTCTCTACCTCTATGCCAGCCTAGCAAATGTATTTTTAAATGTATATGGAGGTAATTAAACATTTTAATAACATTAAAACACCTCTGTTAAGAGGAATAGCAAATACTGCTTTCTCTACTCCAAGCAGGCTCCACGGACATGACATAAAAATAGAATATGCCTAAATTATTTTCTTAATATTAATTACCTTGGCATAATTCACATTAAATTTAATTTGTGACCTTTCATCTAAACCATCCTGCTTGATGAGAATCTCTGGTATTTCTCTTCAGCCTTTTCATATGCTTACTCTCCTGAATGGGGCTTCCATAGATGAAATTTTCCACCTGCTCCTGGATTTATTAATCCCATCATGAACACATTAAATATAGAGTCCCTCGAGCCAAAAAAGGCCTCATGCAGCCTATTCTCAAAGCCTCAATCAGGTAAGAACTTTGATTACTTATCTGTTTGCTGTCAAACAGGGATCAGGGTCAGATAATGAGCAGGAGGACAATGAAGTAAGTGGGGGGAGCCAGAGAAAGGGAGAAAGGAAGAGGGCAAGGGGCGTCTGGGAGTGGGTTTCATGGGCCTCAGGGCAAAGATCAAAGCCGATCTTCTCTTCCTCTAAGGATGGCACTATCCTAGAAACTGATCTTTTGGGAACTTGCACAGGATGGCTGGGAGCCACAGATGACAGGAGGGAAAAGCTCTTGCCAAAGCAAAACTTTGGAAGAGAAGCAGATCTGAGTGATTGATTAAACTCCACTTTAAGGACACTGGGGGCTTTCTCATCTGACCTGGCCTAAATTTCAAAAGATTTCAGAGGACAACCTTGTTTCAACCACTCAAGATATCCAGAGGCAAATGAAACCACAGAAATGCTTTTAAAACACATGCACCAAGTTCACATTCATAAAATTTCACTGTAATGTTTCAGAATTTTTTAAATGCAATGAATATAAAATCATCAAGGCAGAATTTAAAAGCTTGTTCTATTTTACCTGTCAGAGAAAGGTGTGATGATAATAATCATCCTGAATTTTCCTTCATTTTCATTTAACAGTGAAAATGATATATAATTATTTCACCCACCCACGACATAACACAAAAAACTCTAGATAAACAACCCTTACTACCCAACCTTGCCTCCTCAAAAAAAAGTCCAGTAAATTTAACAAGGATAGTTGGCTAATGCGATAATCTCTACATTAATATAAACATCAATTTAAAATCTTAGGTAAATATGTCAAAAGAAAAAAGATGAAAGCCTTGGAATGTGAAGATTGATAGGCAATTACAGAGACACTAATAAGCTTTGTCTCAAACTTTGAGAATCCTTCCTTTTCTGATTGCATGTACTACAGTTGTGCATTATACAAATGCAGCTACTCACAATTTCTATCCTCAAAATCGATATCAGTTCAGAGCAAGGAGAAAGGGGCTGGGTGTGGCAGCACACATCTGTAATCCCAGCATTCAGGAATTCAAAACCAGACCAGGCTACAAAGAGTCTGTCTGGGGAGGGAGAGAGGGAAGAGGAGGAAGAGGAGGAGGTGAAGGAGGAGGAGGAGGAGGAAGAGGAGGAGGAGGTGGAGGAGGAGGTGAGGAGGAGGAAGAGGAAAAGGAAGAGGAAGAAGTAGTCATAATAGTTGTTGTTGTTGTTGTTGAAGTTAGTATGACACACTTTTTTAGGCAGAGAGATGACACTCCATAAAGGGCTATCAACTCTTTTGAAGAGGTGACTTCATTCCCATTACCCTGAAGAGAAAAGAAAATGGATGCTTCCTCCTTTTTGAAATTTTTATTAATACTGTATATGTCTGAAGCACATAATGATTACATTCATAGCAGGAGTTCACACATGTACATAACACATCTTAAGTCTTTTTATCCCTTTCCCCCTCCCCACTCCTCCTCCATCTCTTGGTTCTTGATTTTTAAATTGTATAAAAATCAAAAGCAAAATCTAACAAGAATGGTTGAGTTCGTCAGTTTAAGGAAACACAAATCAAAGCTACAATAAGTCACTGATACAGTTTGTATCTAGATGTTTCCAAAGTCTCATAGGCTCATAGGTGGGGCTTTTGGGAATGGCTGGACCATGAGTAAGTGATATCGGATTAAGGGTCTGGCAACTGAATTAGTCCTCTAATTAGATTAGTATGGTTCTGAGTGTGTTTGAATGTATTTATGGAAGACAAGACACGCCCTGCGTGTGATCAGCACCAACTAATAGGTTTGTAGCCTTAAGGGCATAAAAGGGAAAGGAGGCTAGCTGCTCGCTGCTGCCAGCCTGCCCCAACGTGGACTGTTGCTCCTCTGCCATGCCCTTCTGCTGTGCCACCCTGCCTTGTGGCCAACTGACCATGAAACCTCTACAAACCGTGAACTAAAATAAACCTTTCCTTCTTTAACTTGTGAGTGTTGGGTATTTTGTCCCAGCAATGAGAAAAGTAACTAAGCCAACGACCATGAGATTCCATTTCATACCCATGAAGATGACTACCCTACCCCCACCCAAAAAAGCTAAATAAGAAATGTCAGTATCAAGAATATAGAGAAATTGGAACACTGGTGCTGTGTGGACAGGAATGGGTAATGGTACAAACCACTTTGGAAAAGAGTATAGCAGTTTATCAAAAATTAAAAATAAGATATATATGAGCCAGCAATTCCACTTCTGGATATGGTCCAAAAAAATTTATAGCAAGGTCTTAAACAGGTATCTCTAGGTCCATGGTCATAGCAGTAGCATTCACAATAACTAAAATATGGAAGTAACCTAGGTAAGCATCGACAAAGGAATGGATAAACAAAATGTGCTATATACAAAGAATGGAATATTATTCAGCCTGAAAAAGGAAGGAACTTCTACATTATGCCACAACATGGATATTCTCTTAAGTGACCTAAGCCAGGGACAAAATGTCAGATACTGCATGATCTCACTTTTATAACACATTTAAAGTAATCAGGGCTTTTAGAGACACCAAAGATCGTAGAAGTTGATTGGTAGTTGCCAAAAGTTGAGGGTGGGGAAGTGTGAAGTTGCTAAATGGGTACAGAATTTCAGTATTACAAGATGAAAAGAATTGTAGGGTGGATGATGGAAATATTTATACTTAATACCACTGAATCATGCATATAAAAATAGCCCAGATGCTAAATTGTATATTTTACCACAACAAAAAAGAAGAAAAAAATGAGATGTATTTGATAGTGATTTGAGATAACTATCAATCCCTAATGTCCTACTTTACTCCATTTTCACTTTCTACATTCCTCTAATTCACACAAATGAATACTTCCCAATTAAAAGAAAAAGAGGGAGTTAAAAACTACTCTCCACTCCTCCCCATCACACATCTACAGAGTGAAGATCACACATCCATAAGTCAGCATTTCCAGTAATTACCACTTTGGATGAAATTCAAGGCTACAGCCCAACACACAGAAACAACCACTGCACGGTTTCATCACACAGCTGCATCCTGTCCTGGCTGGCCTGCCCAGTACTGCAGCGGTGAGCACCTGACCAGGCAGCCCCCTGGACTCACACACACAGACACACGCAGGCAGAAGCAGAGTGAAGCCACACTGGGGAAAAGCTCGTCCCAGGGTGCCAGGCTTTGGTTCACAGGGCAGCCCCACGCTGTGCCTAGAAACGGGAAGCCAAAAAAGGCTTGCTCCTCCAAAGAGACTTAGTCCGAGGCCCAGTCACCTGCTTTCTACTATCTCATCATCCTTGTATCCAACAAGGAACAAGCACCATAAGCACACCCAGCAAATGCTTTCTAAGCTAATGCTGGTCACTTTTTTAAAAAAGCCAGTAGTGTGATCATCTCTTCAGAGGATAATATACAATGTAGCATATATGAGGGACCTTCTGCTGAAGGTGTTGGTCATTGTTAATTCTCTATTATCTTGTTTCAAAATCCTGTATCGTTCTCATTGTTTTGTTTAGTTGGGACTGTTTTATCTTGTTTGATTTTGTTGTATCTGATGGCATGGACAGCTATTTTGAAGATAAGATATATTATGGTAGCCATTTTGGATTTACTATATTAACTTGTTCTGAAGTCCTGTATTGCATTCATTGTTTTGTTTTTGTTGGTTCTATTCTGTTTCTGTTTTGTTTGATTTTACTATGTCTGAAAGTAAGGGAGGCAATTTTGAAGACAACAAGAAGCATTATGGTAACCACTGTTGATTTCTTATTACCTTGTTTTGAAATCCTGTGTCACTCACACTGTCTTGTTTTGATTGGCTTTATTGTTTTATTTTGCTTGGTTTTATTCTTTTAAAAAAAAAAAAAAGACCAGAAAGCACCTAGAATCCTACAGATTAAAATAAACCACACTGGGCAAGATATCTATAATACTTCCCATTCTGACCAACCAAACCAGAAAAGACTATTCAGATATGAAAGCTGTAGCTAAAAGGAGCCTCAAGACAGAACCCAAGGCATCAAGAAGGCAGACATAAGACACTTTCCTTCATGGCCTTCTAGTCTTCCTCTATACAATGTTATGAAAAAAGGACAATTACTGACAGGACTTCTAAGATTTCCCATGCTTTATCTTCTGCTGTGTGCTCTTTTAGTCTTATCTGTATCGCCTCGAGGATTTAATGTACACTGACTGCAGGCCCTGCTCATGTTTTATAATTTTGCCAGGGAAGAGTTAGAAGCTACTGCATGGTAGCCTATCTTAAAAGAAGGGATGAAAAAAGACATCGGTTATATGACATCTGTGGTTGCTCAAATCTTTTTTTCTTTTATGTAGAAAACTCCCTTCTCTGACAGCTCCCCTTCTGTGACTCCCTTCTTCCCAGGCCCCCTAGGCAGACACAATGCTGCCATGTTCCATCTGTCCAGCCCAGGTTCCATCCATCAGATGCAAATTTGAGGTTGGAAAAATCAGAAAATCTGACCAGTCCTAGGTAGCCACTGTGCTGACACAGGTGATAGCGGTGACATGGGGTTTTCAGGCAGAAGTATTCCCTATTATCTTGTTTCAAAATCCTGTATCATTCTCATTGTTTTGTTAAGTTGGGACTTATTGACAACTAAACAATAAACAATATGTGACAGTGATGACATGGGGTTTGCACTCCAGCTTTGTGGCTCACAGCAGATGCAGTGTGGTTCTGGGGTTGGCAGTGGCAACAGCTCCCTTGTCAGGCTAATACTGTGGAGGTGGTTCTAGGAAATGTGCATAGAAATTTAGCTTTGAGCATGTTTTTGCATCTCTTCAAAGAGCTTATAAACCAACTAATATCCTGTAATAAATCCCACTTAAGTCAGCTTGGGTGGATGTATTGTCTGCATCGAAGAACCCTGGCAGATACCAGGATTTTCTACAAAAGAAAGGCTTTCAAACTGCCAAGGAACCCAGCCAGTGGAGAGAAAACTCCATAAGCCACTTCCTCACTGCTTACCACTTCTCCATCTGTACTACAGTCTAAAGGGACACAAAATGGTCTCTCTTTCCTCTGGGGTTCTCTTAATCCAAAAAATTTAGATTTTCTTCCTGGTCCCAACAGCAGATCTGTGTCAACACTAGTTCACCTCCATGATCCTATCTGGATATAGTATCTGGATATATCTGTCATGGTGTTTTTTTCCTAACTTACCAGATAAGTTATTCTAAAATAAAACAAGTATTATCCATGGAAGAGAGAATTACTGACATCAGTTACCACATGATATATAATACCCGGTGTCCAAAATGGGACTTGCATCCAAGGATCAAGAACAGTAAAGGAGAACCATTACAGTATCCCATAAAAGAAGATCAGGTGTCCAGAATGGAACTTCTGTCCAAGGATGTCATACACCTACACACACACACACACACACACACACACACACACACACTGATTCTCATAACTGAGATTAAAAGTAAATGCCCCAATATGTTGACTCTGGTTATGACGGTTACTTTTAGGTGTCAACTTCATTGAGTGAATTAAGGAGTACTCACACAGCTAGTGAAGGTTGTATCTGGGTATGTCTATCAGAGTATGTCTGAAAGAGAGTAGCATTTTAATAAATGGACTCTACAGGGAAGAGTCACCCTCATCCAGTGTGGGTGGCCAACGCCCAAAGGGCTGTTGGCTCAGATGGAACAGAGGAAGTTGATTTTGTTCCTGTTCACACATGCAAATTCTCTCCCTAACCTCTGGAGCTGGGGCACCCCACAGCTTCTTTTGGCCCAGTGGAGGGTTCACATGCCTGCTTGTGCTCTGTCTCTGTCTCTCTCTGTCTCTCTCTGTGTCTATCTTTCTGTCTGTCTCAGAAACCTGGACTGAGTCACACTGGTTCTCCAGCTTGCAGATGGTCTGTTATGGGGCTTTTGGTCTCTATATTCACATAAACAACTGCTTAATAAGGCATCCTACTTCCTCCCCATTCTCTTCTCTGGATCCTGTCAAAAAATTAAAAAAAATATATATATATAAAGATTTCTATTCCTAGATCCAACCTGGATGGTACCACAATACCAAACAACCCCCACCACCACCCTACAGGTGAGAAGGGTATCTGGGTGGGGGGCTTTTTCCTGAATTCCTGGCCACCCTGAGACAGTCAAGAGGCAGGAGCAAGCGTCTGAGTTAGTCAGTGAGGTGCTCCCAGAGAAGATTTGACTTCAGCCAAGTCTCACAGGTTTTGGAAAATATACTGAGACAGAAAATAAGTCTCTTACATTCTTACTGAGTGATAAACAGAGGGCTAAAAAGAAAAAAAAAAAGTATAAATGACACCATGAAGTACTGGGACTGCTGCCTGTTTTGAAACAGCATTACTTGTAGGAAACAGGCAGGAATGAGTTTCCTGCCAGTTCTTCTTGAATTGATAGCTTTGACTTGCTTCCAGTACCTGTGGGGAACAGGAAAACTCCCCAGAGTAGAACGGATGTACAAAATATGCCTTCAAAGGCTACCACTTAAATCCCTAAGGAACTCTTATTGCTGACTGTGTTACTGCCCAGGAAAACCACAGCAGACACCTATCAGCATGAACTCCCGTTGTTTGTTGCCACTAGCACTTTAATCATTAGCATTTCTGGTGAAAAGACTGAAAGACTCAGGAGGCAGTGCAACTATGTTGAATCTCAGCCCATTAATCATCGTGCTTAGACTCATCTCAAAGCAGGTATGTAACTACACAGAGCCAAAAATATTATGCATGTCCCACTCAATAAAGTAAAAAAAAAAAAATGTATTTGAAGAGAAATAAACCAAACTCCAAATGGGTTTGCTCCTACTTAATTTGACTGCTCAGGTTTGTTTACTTACTACTAGGGAGTTTTACAAAGAATGGACTGTGCTGTGTTCACGGTTCTTCCTCTCCAGCTAACAATAAGAGGGACTCTGGTCCAGGCACAATTCTTCTGGGTCAGTTTCTTCAACTGTAAAATGAGAATAGTGCTTGAATCTAAGGTGGATTCCTTGAAAAGATCAAGCATTGGTAGAGCACCTTGTAATGATCTTGACAGCGACACATGCCTGGATTGCTTTGGGTCAGCTAGGAAGGTGCTGTACCATGACAGTGAAGAGCGCACGGTTCTGTGTATGAATCTTTCCAGATATGTAATGCAGGATCTTTAAGCCTCAGTTTCTCCCTCTATAAGACTATCTACTTCCTAAGTCTTCTGCCAAAATTAAACAAAAGAATCCACATCAACTGCTTGGTGGAGTTTCTAACACACTGGGAATGCATACGATTATTACCCCTGCCTTCAGCATCCAGCAGTCTATAAGGCAGGAAATCTGCAAGAGCAACACGCTTCTACTTAGCTCCTCTGCACTGACTGGATGGAAACTTGCCTTTCTAGACACAGGAAAGTATCTCCTATATCCCTATACCCTCAAGCACCTCTACTTCATGGGGGCCCACATAGTGACTGAATTAATGGCCCAAGGATCCTTCTTGTAGATTCACAGCCCTAGGATGGAACTCTGCCTCTTTTGATTGTCTCCATGGGTTTGATTCACTGGGTACCACTTCTTCAGTGACTTAAAATGAAAGTACCCAACTGAAACATTTAAAAACAACAAAAAAAGAGAAACATTAATGAATAAGATGATTAGAATAGCTTCCCAACTTCTACCTCTCATTCTTCACTCCTCCGCAAAATGTGCCTCCCCCAGAGCAGTGAATGTGCCTGACATTTAAAATGTACCTTGAGTACCTTCAGCAACACTAAGTGGCTATTCTGAGCGCCCACATGATTATCTGCTGCCTGACACTGGCACCGCCAGACAATTAATATAGCAAACAAACTTTTGTCATTGGGTGGATGATAGCTTAATACTTTTATTCCAACAGTGAGTTATCTCTGGTGATGTAGGCTAAATATATTCATAGCTTTGCTCAGCTTCTCATTCAACCACTGACTCAACCAACTGTTAATTAAAATCGATCTTTGCCTTCAGGGGGCCCACAGCCTAATGAGGGAAGAACATGGTGTCATCACTGAAAGGTAGCACTCTACCTTTAACTGAATCTTTATGTCTTGTTGGAAAACTGGTTTAATGGCTCAAATTCAGAAGTGAGCACAGATAAAGAATAGCCAATTTACTGGCAGATAATATTAAACAATACCTGGGAAAAGAGATACCTACCTAGAAAATGTCCAACAGGCCAGGATCAGGAAACAGCAAAGGGGGAAAATTAAACACTGCAAGGCATGGTTAGGCAAATAGTTAAGTAGTAATGCAAACTGAGGAAAGGGCCTGCACAAGAATAGGAAAGAAAAGTGGATATTCTCTTGACAGAAGAAGGTTGGATCTCAGCTAGAAAGTGATGGTGACCCACTGAAGGATTTGAAGCAGTTGACAATTAGAATCAAAACTGAACAAGTTAATGGGAGTGTGGAAAATGAGTTAAATGAGTCAAGAAAGATAGTGAGATTAGAGAGGAAAGTGCTATAGTAGCAGGCAGGAAATCTGCAAGTCAAATTACTATAAAGATAAAAGATTTAAAAGCAGCAGCAAGAGGTGATAATACAGGCCTGTAATCCCAGCACTCTGGGAGGCTTCAGAAGGATCAAAGTTCAAGCCTGGGCAACTCAGGGAACCTGTCTCAAAATAAAAATAGTCTGGGGATATAGCTTGGGGCAAAGGTCCTGGGTACCACCATGGGGAGAGGAAGTCAAAGACAGAGGAGGAGATCAAGAAATCATTTTGGAAGACTAATAAGTAAATGGGAACCCCTGATACATAAGGGCAAGAAGAGAAAAGGATAAGATGATAGCACCATTTCAGGCACAAACAAGCATGTCAACGATGAAGTCATTAACTGATAGCAATTATGACAAATGATGTCTTCTGGAAGAACAGGTAAGGAGTGAAGTTTTAGTCATGCTGAATTTTAGATCCTATAGAATAAGAAACTGGCACTATTCAGGGAAGAGTTCCCAAAACAAGGATTTGAAAACTATATTTAAAGTTAAATTAAAATGAATGAAAAATAGTAATAAAATTAAATCAAAGTCATGAGACAGGACTAAAGGGAGGATGTAAACATAAAAATCAATCTCCTAAATGTTGGAGAAAGGGGGACATCTTGTGCACAGAAGCCTAACCCATCCACTTCATGACTGCTTGGAGCTTTGGGGTTTGTTCAGGTGACAATTTAAGCAGCAGCTGGTGTCATGCAGATGGCCAGGTTGAGAGGGCATGAGGCAGCAGTAAACTGCTGCCCAAGGAGAAGTCCAAAAGCATGGATCATCCAAGGCAATGTCTTACCACCTTAAAGCAAAAAACACCTACTGGAAAATGCTTAAAGAAAAGCAGTTGGAAGAAGATGGATCACTGCAGAGCATTTCTTGAGAGCCAGGATCAACACTGATTTGAGTTACATGACACAAAGAGAAAACAACTGATTCTACAAAACCATTTTGTTTTTAAAATAATAGCACTGGTTCATAATCTGATTTACCTCTACCACAGGGCTTCTTCCCAAGACATCTGGTACTTTTGCTGATACATGATGTTGCCAATGAATATAACTACTACTAAAGCACTTGTGGTGGTTGATTAATTGATGGTCAACTTGGGTGGAAATGCCCAGCCAGGTTACATTAGCATGGTTCTGGACAGGGTATAAAAGGAGAGCAGGAGGGCCAAATTTTGCACTGATTTCCCTCAGAGCAGCATCTGTTGTTCTCTTCTGAGCTCCAATCTTCCCCATGATGACTTTTATTCTCTTGGGAGGAGCTCTGGTCCTTGCCTACACAACACTGTCTACTGGCCCTTGGTATAGACACTTAGGCTGCGAACTCTGGTCTTAGCCTTTGGCCCTGGGAATCGTCTCCTGGTTCTTGCCAGGGATTCTTCTACTATTAGCATGGCCTTTCAGCCTGAGCACAGGGACCAGCCCTTCCACTTTCTGGTGCACATCATTCAGTCTTCTATTGTGAATTCCTTGGCCTCCTGGTGCACTGGACATTGCCATGGAATTTATACCCTTAGCTCGATTCTTCAGATCTCTAGCATGCAGACAGATCTCTTGCACTCTGACTTTAGTAAGCATTCACAAATACAACATTTATTCTACTATTCTTAATGATTATTACTTGGCAATTTTAAATACTTTAAGATCTGGGACTTTTTCCTTTTGTATTCCATTACACCTAAGCGACATTTTTTCTTTTATGTTTTTTTGTTTTGTTTTGTTTGTGGGTTTTTTTGGTACCAGGGATCTAACTCACAACCTCACGCTTGCCAGGCAGGCACTATGCCACTGAGCTTAATCCCCACCCCTCTAAGCAACACTATTAAGGTTAATAGGTTGACATTTACCTGATCTTAAATTATAAATCTTTATCATCTCACCACTTGAATGGAAAAAATATTGAAAATGCAAAAAGCTAAAGTTCTTTTTTTTCTATAAATGGAATAATTCTATTTCAACAGGAATGCCATACAACTGATAAAAGCATTAAAAACTGAAGAGTATCTTCAATCTATCCAAAGGAATGTAAGTGTAACAGGCAAATATTTTCTAGCCTTTAAATTTATTTTTATCCACAATTACCTGCCAAATTCTTACCTTCTTTCTTGCATCTTGCTGCCCTTAGCAGAGAAAAACTAAAAATGTACCAGGAGTAATAATATGTAATGCTGACAGATACGAAGCTATTAGGAATTTACCATTTATCTTATCTTTGTCAAAGAAAGGGTAGAGCCTTCACTTATATCTCTATAGTTAAAAATGAGACTGAAAGTCCAGATTACTTGTCTCTCCAATGGTATACAACCTGACAGCAATTTCTTCATTCTTATAGATTGAAATAAAATACACACCTCTTCATCTTGCTAAACTTGTTTTACTGTAAACCAATGTGAAAATTATTCCCAGAATCATAACCTGCCCCAGTACAATGGCTCCTGAGATTTCAAAATATCTTCTGTTCTTCCTCATAGGTTGAATAAAAGAATTCTACTTTTTATGTGGAATATGGGTATTTCCACATACTCAGTATCTACAAAGGTATTACCATCCAAATATTGTAATCCCTTTTCCTGTCCACTTTATAATCCAGAAAGTTTATAATGGTAATCCCATTGAAATGTTACTGGAATCTCAGTGAGTTAATTCCAATCTACCACCTCAGTACAATCCACAGCAGGAATAAAGATACTTAGACATATTTATAGTTACAGGCAGCCAAGGGGTCCTGAGTCAGTCCAGATGAAGATTCACAGAACAAAGGCCTTGATCCAGAGCTTCACCCAGAATTTATTAACTCATGAAGAAGGGAGCCTTTTGAGGATGAGTGATGGTGAAACTGTGAACTAGGATTAGGTAGGATGCCAGAAAGTACCTCTGCAATATGAAGACAGAAGAGAATGCAGAAAAACCAATCTATCAACTCCACTGACGTAGCATTTAAATGTTTAGGAGGCTGTTACTTCAGTTTCTGATATGTAAACTTTTGTACCCTGGGAAGTCATAGCCTCTCATCTTGAGGCTCAAACCCAGTTGACATTCTTGGAGCTATGTGGCTCTACCATCCCACTGTGCTCAACCATTGACAGGGTGACACAATGCAATTAAACAGGAAACTGTAGATTGACTCAAAGATTACAAATCAGTACCTCAGTTAGCCCTATTTACATCACTTAGAGCCAATTGAAGAGAGAAGGAAACAGTTTAGAGGTGATTGTTCTCCAAGGAGTGATTACATGGTCTTCTACACAAAGAGATCATAAATTTATCACCTCAAGTAATTCTCATGTGTAACAGAACCTATCCACGACCAGAGCTACCATCTTATCAGATAGTATGACAAAGGCGGGGGATTTAGCTCAGCGGCATAAGCACGAGGTTCTGAGTTCAATCCCTGGTACCAAAAAAAAAAAAAAAAAAGTATGGCAATAGCAAGCTAGAAAACAATCAGTTTTTACTCCATGGAGTCTTTTTGAAATATATTAAGCACTTGGAATCCATGATTCCCAATCTGATACAGTTGGGTCAGATGTACTGTGTAAAAAAACTCTCCAGGTCATGCATCATGTATATTTACCTCATGCAGACTGAATCAGTGTCCAGTCAGGGATTTTTTTTTTTTTTTGAGCAATATGTGATTTTAGATATTTGAGATTTGGGGATGGCAATCAATAAGATAAAAGTTATCACCAGAGTTTTATCTTATCCGGTACCATACTTAAACAGGGAGATATTTAGCCTCGTGTCTGTTTTATGCCACTGCCTATCAGCTCCAAACTCACCCTGTTCTGTGACAGTGGTATAACACTCTGCAAACCCCACTCTGCTCTGCCAACTGCTGCCCTGGTCCTGGTAGTACTGACAGCAGGAGATGGCACAGCAGGAGATGGCACAGCCAAGGAGGGAAAAGGGCACACTCCTGTCTATGGCTGTTCCCACAAATGCATCCTTTCTGCATGCTGCTCCTGTGTTAATCAAGCAGTGCTTCTTCATCTGGGCAACAGCAGATCCCTATAGCAGCACCTGAATCTAGTTGGCCAGTTTTCCCACACTTGCACAGCAGCCTCACTGTGCCCCCAAATCTCAGCACTAGGGGGCTGGGCCAATCCTCCTTTCAGAGCTTGGTTCCAGGACCACAGGTACTTTCTTCTAAGTTCAGCTACAGCAGTGCCTGTGGAGCTGTGCTCATGCATGCACAGACAGACAGACACACACACACACACACACACACACACACACACACACACTCTTACAGTCTGTGTCAATTCTACACCTCTTCCCTAAAGACACAACAGCTTTGATCCTTTAGGGTTTTCTTCTTGCCTTATCAGTTACCTAGGTATCACCTTCCTACCTAATCACCCTTTATTCTAATGTATCTTTATTTAAATAACTGGTATTCATCCAACTGAACTCCACCTAGTAAACTATGTGCAATATTCTATAACAAATATTAGAACACAAATTATGGAATGAAATGTCCTAATAGTAGAGCCAGAGAAAGATACTGAAGAGGTAATAATTGGCCAGAACCTTACTAGATAAGAAATCAACCCAGTAGAAAATGAGAGAAAGGGACATTCTGGTAAAAAATAGCAGTAACAATGAAAATGCTGGGTCTACTTGTAAGAGGACAGGAAAGGCAAAGCTAGAAAACAGATATTTTGCTGTTGGTAAGAAATGTTTTCTACTGATAATAGAAAACTACTAAAACACGCATGTCCCTGCTTCCAGTGGCATAATTTGTAAGGGTATAACAGGGCATAAAGAACTTGGAGATATAAAGCATAATACTAACACAGCCTTTCCTCTAAAAATTTATACAACTCATCAGGAAATTCAGACACAAGTCATTAAATGCTGTATAATTAAATATAAAGTGGTTCCCAAATTTTTGAATCATGCATGCTGGCAGGAAGCCATGTTATTAGCTTAGTCGCCCCCCCCCATTGATATGTTAACTTTAATTTCTCAACCAAGGAAAGAGAGAGAGAGAAGGAGAAAGAAAGAGAGAGACCTTCCACCTAGGCTCAACCACTGACCTCTGTACTCCCACACACTAGTAATGAAGCTGAGAGAGAGAGAGAGAGAGAGAGAGAGAGAGAGAGAGAGAGAGAGAGAGAGAGACCTTCCACCTAGGCCCAACCATTGTCCTCTACTCCCACACACTAGTAATGAAGCTGTGACAATGGAAACAGAAGTAGAGCTAAATTTTGTTCTTATTCAAAAAATAAGAAAAGAAAAGATTCTTGAAGAAATAAACAGGAATAAACTCTTTCAGTTTAAGAGAAGTACCAAAATAATATAGCCAGTACTGATTTCAAATCTCATTGTTTCACTGTGGAGTTTACAGGAGTTAATATTTCAATATCATTATCATTTAATTTTATCCTTTCACTGTCACTTTATCCCCTCTTAGGCTAGATCATAAAAAATTACTTTGACAAGGAGAAGTACAACATTTGAAGTACAACATTTTCTATTATCCAGTAATCTGTTACAATGAAAACTTCTAAAATTTTATTGACTTAGCTTACAATCAAGTATTTTCAGCTATTCACTTGAATTGTATAATAAATATTACATGAAGCTATAGTTATTTTGTTAAAACTGTTCCTGGTATTTTGATGGTGAATATTATGATTTTATTTTTATATCCTTTGGAAAGGAACATAAGACCTTGCCTACAGCAGACACACAATAAATATTTGCTGACTTGAGTAGACAAAGAAAAAAATGAGGGTTGCTAAAACATTTTGAAACTATCATTCATTAATTTTGAGTCTGGACAACCAAAGTTAATAAAGGCAAATTGGATTTGGCAAAAATGCTTAAATTTTTTAGAATCCATTTTCATGTTAAATGGAATATCTTTAAAAAACCAGCTGAGGAAAGCTTAAGATACCTTGGCATATTTCCACAGATTATCTGACGATCAAAGACATCTGGCTTTTTTGGTTATTTATGGAATTCCAGCCTAAGGCCCACTTGATATTTTCAAATGTTTTGCAATATTTGGACATTCTCTGGGTGGTTGGTTTAATTCCCATTTCCCCAAATACTCATCTTATTGGGAAGTCCAATTATTATTCCTTTATGGCTATGGAAGAGTATTAAATTCTAGTAAAGGGTTTTATGAAACAAAATGAGATTTTTAAAAAGCGTTTTTTTTTTAATTTAAAATTGAAATTGAGTTTTAAACCACTCAATTTGCTGTCTTATTTTTCCGAATATAATATAGGTAAGAACTACATATTGCACAGGGTTTTGTTTTTCAGGAAGAATACTACATTTAAGCAGGGGACAACTAAATAGACTATTGACATGTATTACTTCTAACAGTACAAAAGGAAGACAGTATAGTGTACAGATTCTTTTCTCCAGGAAATATGTTAGACATAAACAGAAAGGTATATTCAGTAAATGGGCTAGACATGTTTGGTTTTATTCAGTGAGAAGCAGGAAACAGGAAGACACAATTGGTGGCACAGGGACAAAACAACCGAATGCCAACCAATCGGGAACAAATGTCTGCCTATAGTACTAAGTTCAAACCTCTATTTGCACTTTTCTGCTGAAAGAAAATTTTGGGGCAAATCTTTTTTCCCCACCCTTTTACATAGATGATAATATGACAAATTAAGTTATCAAAAAAAAAGGAAAAGAAAAAGAAAAGTAATGCAAAAGTTAACCAAATATCATACTAACAAAAATTATAACTTATTTGGATTCCTTTTCAATACTAAGGGGGAAAAATAAATAGGATTTACATCTACAACATAGCAAAGACAAATTAAATCAAAATATTTTTCATTTTACACTTCTTAAACCAGAACATTATTTTTAAATATTTAGAGAAACTAGTCTGTATTTTTAAATAGGCCTTGTTTATAAACAAAAAGTAATGAATCAGTTCTACTATAATCTTAGAATAAAATACATACTAAGAAAAAGTATTTCACTATTAATTCATTTATAAGCAATTAACTGTAGTACATCCCATCTTTTAAGTCATGATATATAACAGGTTACATTCAAAATGCATCTTTTTATGTATGCATGTTTATTTTACAAAATGTTAGTTATATGCAATATCATGACAACATGCTAAGCTGAAAGTTGATACTGAAAAGCATTGAATACTTTCAATTTTCTACATAATGTGCTCTAGTTTTTATAAAATGTTATTCATTTCAATGCTTTTGGGAAATAAAAATTATAACAAGCAAACTTAATGTATATAAGGTACCTAAAGAATGGCAAAGCAACCTCAGGAAAGGTATGTGTCAATCACTTTGTGGTAGATATTTATTAAAAGTTTGACCCTGAGTAAAATTCTGTCACATTTATTAAATACTTCTGCATGGATGTCACACTTATTATTAATAGCAGTAAATACAGAAAATTATTTTCTACCACATATGTTATATTGTAGAAGTCAAGATATCAAGTCTGTTTTGTTTTGTTTTGTTTTCTTGGTACCTGGGATTGAACTCATGACTTCACACTTGCAAAGCAGGCACTTATGCCACTGAGCTAAATTCCCAGTCCCTCAAATCTTTTTTGAAGTTTTAGGATTATGATATATAAAGTAAGTTTTAATGTCTAACTCCTTAGAACATGTTGGAAGACCTTAATTAGTTGATATCTAAGTCTAGCTTTCCTTAAAAACAAGGAAATTCCTTTTGCCTCACTACATTCTGTTTATTTTCTCCCAATATACCGTGCCCCAGCTACATACATTTAGTACTACTGGAGCTGTCAGCTTTTCTTTCATAAAAAAACAAATCATCAATACTTCCCCACGTTAATATTTTTTCCTACTGTTAACTCACTTCTATTTTACTTAATGAGTAAAGTATGAGAAGAAACAATATAGCCATAAGCAGAGTACCTAAAGGGATGATTATTCAGGAGTAATAAATATGAACTGCTATACCTTATCAAAGGCAGATCATTTGTTTGTTAGGTTGAGAGGAAAAAAGATGTAAAGTTCTTCTCTGAAAACAAGCTCCTCAGTTGGGACATACACTGATATGACCCACACACGCACACACACACATCAACCTTCAGCATGTCAAGAAGGCAGCACTGTTGGGAAGATCTAGGGAGAAAGAATTGGGGTAGTGCATATTTGTGCACCTGCCTGCTGAGTCCAGGTCTGTTCTAAATATGAATGGTTCTACCATGATGTCACAAAGTATTATAAGACATGGAAGCAGGAAGAGGACAGTAAACAAAACTTCTAAAAAATACAAGTATCAGAGAAGTCCTGTACTTCCTTTTAAGAAACAAAGTGCATGTGAAGAAACCAAAAGAAACTTGATTTAACTCATGTTTTGTGTAAATGAAAACCTAGGAACCAGTTTTACCTGGCTAGAAGTTCAACTTATAAAAACAGAGCAAAATAAAAATAAAAAGAACCCACATAGGGGATGGGAGTTTGGCTCAGGGGCTCAAGTGCCTGCCTGGTAGGTGTGAAGTCGTGAGGTTATGAGTTCAATCCCAGGTACCAAAATAATATAATAATAATAATAATAATAATCTAATTTTAAATATCTATCAAGTACATGAAAAAAATTCCCAGCCTTCCTAGTGACTTGGAAAATGCAAATCAAAACCACAAGGAGATATTGTCTCCCTCCAGCTAGAATAGTTACAATCAAAAAGACAAAAAATAACAAATGTTGGCAAGGATGCAGACAAAGGAGAACTCACACACAACTGGTAGGAAATTAAATTAGTATAGCCACCATAGAAAACAGTATATAGGCTGCTCAGAAAACTAGACACAGATGATTTCACAATCCCATACTGAGTGTACATGCAAAGGAAATGACAAAAGCACGTCAGACCTATCTGTACTCACATGTCTCTTGCACAACAGCCAAGATAAGGAGTGAACCTAAGTGTTTATCAGTGGAAAAAGAGAAAAAACATGTATTATGCATCCATAATGGACTGTATTTAGCCATGAAAAAAATGTAACCCAAATGGAGGAAATGAAGTGAAGTGAGTCAGGCACAGAAACACAAATATTACAGTTCTCATTGGCAGGTGGAAAGCTCATCTTGAAGAACAGAATGGTGGTCACCACAGCCTAGGAAGGGTGTAGGAGGAGGAGGAGGAGGAGGAGGAGGAAGAGGGTACGGTTAATGGGTACAGGGGTATAAGCTGAATAGTAGGAGTAACTTCTAATGTTCTACAGCACAGCAGGATAACTATAGTTGACAAAAATTAACTGAATATTTCAAAATACTTAACAGAGAGGGTACTGAATTTTCTCAACACAAAGAAATAATATATATTGGAGCTGATGTATATACCAATTATCCTCTGATAATTACACATGGTGTGTTTGTGCTGAAATGTCACAATCTGTCCCATAAATATGTACAATTACTGTATCAATTTCAAAGAATTAACAAAAGTTTAATCCAAGTGTGTTAGGAGAAAGTCTTCCTCACCTGAAACTATACTAACAAAAACCATCACGTAATCCTGGGGCCACTCCTAGAAAGCTGTATCTGGTACAAAGGTCATTAAAAATCCTACGGTGCTCTGCTTGCAGTGCATGTCAAGTGTGCCTGTAAATTTCAGCCAGAACACTGACACAAGCAAGGCAAGGCAAGCCAAGAAAAAGAGGAAGGAAGGATCTAGAGACATTGGCCTATAAAAAACAGAAGGCCCTTTGGCGGGGGGGGGGGGGGGAGAACAGGGATTGAGCCTGGACACTGTAATTTGCTACTTACATCTCCAGCTCTATCTATCCATCTATGTATTTATTTATATTTTGACACAAGGTCTCACTAAGTCACTAAATTGCCAAGATTGGGCTCAAACTTGCAATCCTCTTATCAACCTCCCAGAGTCCTGGGAATGTACTTATGAGCCACCATGACTCCTAGAAGGCTATAATTTATAATATTATCTTCATTATTTTCTACATCCTCCAGAGGGCAGACTTAGGATACCCAGCTAAATACAAATTTCAAAGAAATAACGAGTATTTAGTATAAGTATACTTCCCATATTGCAGGGGACATATATACTATACCCATTAAGTATCCTAAACTTTTATTTGCTGACCGTAGCAACAATACATTACAGGGTAAATATTAACAACATTCAACATAATGAAAAATGTTTTTATATGAACAAATTTTGAGCTTCTCTTTTCATTTCTTGTTTTTCCTACTGATAGAAAAATGTTATAGATCTGCAGTTTTTGTTTAAACAACATTTCAGAAACTTTTTCTCCCTGACACATCATTTAGTCATGTCTCTGATTTCCTGTGCCAGCTTGAATTGCTCAAGAAGAGGTTTTGATCAGCTATGAACTCGTGGCAACATGCAGGAACACCACTTCCTATTTGGCTGGAAGCAGAGACATTATGTCGATTTTTATTTTCACCTCTTTGTTAGAATGAGTGACACAGTTCCTCTGTACTGGAGAATAGTTACACAACTAATGTATCCAACTATGTAAGATGATAACTGTCAAGGAATAACTCTTGGGTCATTTTTGTCAGGCTGTACAAATGTAGCCACAATCAGCTGAATATTACAGCAACTGGATAGAGACAGCAAGATATATTCTAATGTTTTCACAATGCTTAAATTTATATCATTAAATATTGTTCTGGTGATTTGTGGGCATTTGAGGAATGAGAAAGTAAATTTAAGTAACTGTTGCACCTCCTACACAACATTAAAAAAAATTTATCTATCTACCTACCTACCCATCTATCTCTTGTGATACTAATGACTGAATCCAAGGCTTTTGCACTGAGCTACACCTTTAGCTTTTTTAATTTATTTTTTCTTTGAGACAGGTTCTTCGTAATTGCCCAGGCTGGACTCAAACTTGTGATCAACCAGCTTCTGCCTTTCAGAGTGCTGAGATTACAGGCGAGCACCATCACGCCCAGGAATTCTGAAAGGACATGAATACTGAGGCACATTTCTAGAGGATCCACCAACAAACACATGGAACATGGATGGGAGCATCACATCTGAGGAGACAAAAAGGGAAATGCTAGTAACAAAAACAGGGAAACAGACATGGAGGTGGGTGACGGGGCAAAAAGCCCATGAAAGAAGAACTGAAACAGGAAGAAAGAACTTTGAGTCCAAAAGGAGTGCAAAAACTGGACAGTTCAAGGAAGTAGTGCGGTCTGGAGGACCTCCGTGTGGGCAAGCTTCATTAGATCATTGAGTTCCCACATGAAGATAACTTCTCAGATTATACATATTTCACCAGAAACAAAACAATTCTTGTAGAAATCTTCTGGACATTACAAAACCTTTAGGAGCTGCTCTATAACAGGGTCATGAATCAGGGTGGCTTGAATCCAGGGCTTATGGCAGACATAGAGTCCTTCCAGAAGTCTGGAATGGAACATGACGATGAGCATATTTTGTCCCCTAGAACAGACCAGGAAGACAAATTAAATTCTTACAACATATGACTGAGTTCATCAGGCCCATCCTTTACTTTGCTACTATAAATTTGCATGTTAGTGTAACAGTAGCCAGCTGTGTGTCTCAGTGCCTTCCCCTGAGGGATACAGGATAGCAATCCATGTGTTTACCCACTTGGTATGACAAATAACAAGAACTGTACATGTATTCAAAAAATGTCAAAATGGGATTTTTGACCCTACCTGGTTTTCTGTATTTTTACCTGAGCATCACAGAAGGTCCAATAGACCCACCCCACTCCTGGATTTATTAAAAAAGATGGGGGAGGGAGCTTTCTTTTGATTTTTCTGGTAGAAGTAACCCAACTCAGTACAACGGCATATGAAAAACCAGATTGGCAAGTTATCATTGGCAAATGAATCATCAGAACACACATGCGTGAATGATGAAAATGATCCATTTCGGTAAAATACATGCTTTCATAACAGAAGGGTGTTGTAAGGGGATGATAATGATGACGACGATGACAATGACAATGACAACTCTGACACTGGCTATGTGAGTCAAAGTTTCTGTGATGTGAAATGAAACAAGAATTAACTGATACAGACACAGGGAATACAGATCTCATTTCAGATGATGAAGAAAACCGCAAAGTGATTACATATTTGACTAGTTGAAATGTTGCAAAATGGGCACACAACCAAATGGAACAATCCAATGTGAGAATTAGTAGATATGAAAATATAGTGAAGGTCTTGGCAGGCAAGAAAAGTATTGGACAGAATACCAGCACTGTCATTCAGTGCTGGAAATTTTAACATAAAATGTAACTAACAAATGGATAAAAAAAGATGTGTTTTTTTTTTAATGTAATGGAGTAATACTCAGCCATAAAGAAGGGTAAACTTGAGACTTTTATAGGTAAATGGATGCAACTTGAGACCATACTCATAACTGAAATAAATCAGACCCACACATGTAAACATAATATAGTCTCACTAATCTGAGAAGTTGAACAAATAAACAGGACCCAAAATGTACAACAGGTATTGTGAATTGAGAAGAAACTTTTCAAAAGAAAATAGAAACTATGATGAGGAAATGGAAAGAAAAGAAGGAAAATGGGAAAAAAATGTATATGTATAAAAAAGATAGTTAAGATAGTTACACTGCTAGTTTCTCTTAGCTCACTGAAAAGAAAGGTTTGCATTCAAACAACATTCAAACAGTATTAGAAAGGCTAATATGTTTGGAAAACGTCTAGTGCCTATACCTTGTAACCTGAGTAACTACTGTGAAGATAATAATTTGCAATGTATTAATTATTGTTGCTCTTCTATTACCTTGTTTTGAAATTGTTTTATTTTTTTCTTCTTTTTAAAAAAGATGCTGTGAAACACACAGGGGCTAAAATGCAAGTAAAGTGTTCTGTACACACCAACAGCCATACTCAAAAACATATTTATTCTGATATCTCATTGGCTGAAACAAAAGCATTCCTAGGTCTGCTGTACTTAGCATTAATTTCTTATGGTGATCACAGGAATAAAAGACTTAGTGATGGGTCAAAACATAGCATAAAATTTATGGCCTTTCAGATGCAAAGACTTACTATGCTTTCAATTTAGACATTTATCCTGGAACTCAGTCATCAGGTCCTTATTTATACGCTAATAAACCAAATGATATTTTGAACAGACTTGCTGCTCCCATCTCCCAAACTGATCAAAATGTGACATTCCATAATTGATTTACTGGTTTCCAGTTGATGTTACATTTGCTAACAGAGCACAAATTAACCACCACAGGAACTATACATGGGAACAAAGCAGAAATTCCAAATGAAATGTTGCAGTTTCAAAACAGAGAATAGTATAGTAAAATCTTTGGATTTCTGAGACAGTATTATGGCAAAGAAAAGCAAACTGGAACTCTGATGTCAACATTTCACCATGCTGGAAATACTGATAGGGAAATTTCAACAAAATGGAAGCCCAGGGTGGAAACTTTCTATGACAAAACCAAATGTGAGCAGATGTTGTTGATGAGTTACACAGCAACTATATCACTTGAAATACAAAGCATTGGTCAATGTATTTTATTCAATACTAAACATGAGTGGTATAGATAATTTGGTAGATTACAAAGAAAATAACAAGTGAAAAATATCACAGAGAAATTTTCTTGGAGGATTTGGACTAGAGTTCACAACAAATGATTTACAGCAAAGGAAAACAAAATGTTTCTGCCCAAGGAACTATGCAAAAAAATTGTGGAGCACACTGGTGAGCTGACAGGTTAATGGGGAAGCACAGCAACACCAAAGACTTACTATGACAACAAGAAAACAAAAAAGAAGCCAACTGTGCCCTACAAGAAAGTACAGAAAACAAAACATACATATTTAACAGTGTAAGGGATAACTCGTGTTTGAAATACGCAGTTGTCTTGTGTGAATGCTGCCTTGGGTGTGACAGTTGAAGCAAAGCTTATTTTTGTGGTAGATTTCTATTGATATTTTCATTGTAGTTCATATAGGAATTTATTTCTGATGTTATCTTTTAGGTTTTGTAAGCAAGTACTCAGCTGATGTTAAAGTGTTGATGTCTGTTCTAAATGCATAAATAATACTAAAAATTTAATCTTTTATTGATATTTTGTTATTAACTACATACTAGATTATAAGAAGACCACTGAAATTTCAAGTATGTCCCACAGAAGCCAAAGACATGTGCTGTCACTGTAAGCAATGCATGTGTATGAACACACCGTTGTCATGTGTGCAGACTGCCTTAGGTGTAATATTCAAATAAAGATTTTTTTTTTAGACTGCCATTGGTTTTTTCACTGTAGTTCATATAAGAATTTATTTCTGGTATTCTTTTTTTAGACTTTATAAACCAAAAACAAGTCAATGATGAACATTTTTGTGTTTTATAAACACTTAACAAATATTAAAAACTATATTTTGTGAGTTTTTTAGTATTAAATATTTATTAACATAAGAAAACTCATAAAATACAAGAAAACTCATAAAATTTAATGCATGAAAACTCATTAAATTAAAATTTATCATCAATAACAACATTTTAAAGAATAAATGTGGGATATATATATACACACACAAGATAGATAACTATACTACTTATCTGTTAGTTCGTCAAAAAAGTTTATGCTTTCAATATTCAATTGTTTGATCATTCGTTCATTAGAACAACTTTTGAAGATAACAATAGACAACATATCAACCAGTGTTAATTTCCTATTATTTTGTTTTGAAATTCTATATCATTGTTTTTATTATTTTTTGTTTTTAAAATTAAAAAAAGAATACATGTGGACCCATGTTTATGTACCTTGATGACAAAATTAGTCTTATACTCCAAATTAAGGATACCAAAGAACCACCCTTAAGTGGGACTCCTACAAAGCTCTCTTAAGGAAAGTTACATGTCTTAAGGGTCCTGCAACTTATTTTTACCCCTTTCTTATTTTATGTATTTTATCATCTATCTTCAAGGTTTCACATATGTTATAAAAAATAAACAAATACTTGCAGCCTGAGTTCCTGATACTTTATATACAGCTGATATTTAATAGATTTGATTAAATTATATAACTCATATCTGTTCTTTGATGGAAGCCCAAAAGAAACAATGGTAACTAAACTTGGTGGTCAAGAATGAAAAGAGAAAACTGCTAAGGTATCATAATACACAATATCAAGACCAAGAAGCTCCCTGAGTACTGACGTGATGCAACATGATGCTGATGAGTGCCAAGACTACCAAGAGATGCACCTGATGGTGAGCCCGGCTCTGCCTCTTTCTAGCTATGCAACCAATGAGGCACACAGCTGACCCTTTCCAGGCCTCAGAATCACTGTGTGACATACAGATGCCTGAAAGCACTTAGTGCAAAGAGTCCTGGAAATCACATGAGATTATATACATATGGTGTTCTCAGCACAATGCCTAACAAGGAATATGCGCTCAGTAAATCTAGATGGGTGATAACAAGGAAACAGCAATGGTAAATTGAACCACAAAACATATCTTTTAAAAAAACCTACGTCATGACTGGGCTGAGAGGAAATCTGTTAATGGAAACATGATTAGTGAGATTTTAAATGTGTAACATTTTACCCTGGAGTACCTGCAAGCTGCAGTAATGTCAGTGGAAAAATTAAGAGCCATCACTATGCCCCCATTTGTATAACTGAATGAATGAGAATAGGCCAGGCAGGGAATAGGTAAATCCACAGCAAAGAAAGCCAAGGGAACAAGAAAGGCTACAAGTTGGGGTGGTAGTTTAGAGAGTAAAATACTAACTACCAAGGACTTGCCAAGACAGTCACACCAAAAGTAACTATTATATTATGTTGGTACTGTTTTTCACAAATCTAAAACTATATAATTATATAAACATTGTAAAATCCAACCCACATGTTAGAAATTCATTCTGAATCAATAAAATATCATTTACTGTAAAATATACTAAAACAAAAGCCACTTTTTTTGTGTAATACTGAGGATTGAACCTTCGGTTTTCACACTGAACTATACCCCCAGCCCTTTTTTGATTAATTATCCTGAGATAGGATCTCACTAAGTCACTAAATTGGTCAGGCTGGGATAGAACTTGAAATCCTCCTGTCTCAGTGTTCCATAGTGCTGGGATTACAGACACGCCCCAGTATACCTGCCTAAAACCCACTTATTCCCTTTAATTTATTATAGAGTTGATCAAGTTGAAGTCCACTGAGTCTGTGTCATGAATAGATTAAGCACACTTGAAATTATAGTTATCTTCAATTTTATCCTCAAATAAATGTTCTCATTTTTATAAGGTCCTTTTTCAAGTGGATTCACAGCACCAATTTTAACAATAAACCTTACTCTATAAACTGCACTAAAGTAAATTTCATTGCAGCCTAAGTAGATTACAAATTAGGAGTTAATAGAATTTCATATTAATATACTTTTAATGTAATTGAAATAATAGTACTCACCCATCTACCATCTCCATTTGTTTTATTTACAAGTGATTAGGCAACTTCTCCCCAGACTGTTCTATGACTTGCTAATAGATGGAAGTTTAGAATCTGAGATCCAGATTTGCTAGTACGTTGCAAGACCCTGTTACTATAATGAAATGAGTTAACCTCTATTTTCTAGAAGTTTACCTTTATTAAGTTAACCCCTTACACCTAGAAGTCAAATTTATGGCAACATCAGATTCTTTCGGGTGCAAACAATATAGAGAAAAGTAAAGGAAATGGCCACCATCCATCAAAAATAGCTGTGGAAAGAAAAAAGACTTCACTACCTAGGAGAAGGCCTTAAATTCTATATAGAACTTATTTATCCTTACCTAAACACAATTCTTAAAACATGGTTATCTGCAGTATAACACAAACAAGGTGAAAGGTAAGATTTATGGCAGGGACACTAATGGAATGAATAATAACTATATACAGCTTAAAACCTTGTTAGATTGTTATACCAATGAGCCTAGATATTGTGGCAAATTAAATTAATATTTAGCAAATATTCCCCTCTTCCTTCCTCATCTTCAAGGAAAAAGTATACTATAAAGCTACACTGATGTTGGGCATAGTAGCTGACTTACTTTGACCAAAGGAATGATCAGTTATGATCCACGCTAAAATCTAAATCCTGCATAGCCATCAGAAAAGTTTCCCTGCTTTCTTTCCAGAGTTGGTCCATAATAAACATTTGTCAAATAAACCAAAGCTGAAGCCAGAGTGAAGATCCAAACCCAGATAAGCCTGCAGCATAAAGCAGAGTCATGCAGTCGATCCTAGCCAAAGACACTCCCATGAAATCTGCAGCTAAGAGAATGACAGTGAGCCAAAACTATTTTAGATCACTGAGTTATGGGATTGTCTGTTACACAGCAACAGCTGACTGATATAGGCATAAGGAAAAAGTAAAGAGTCATTTAAATAGCCTCTACTTAAAACCGTCACATTTTTAGTACAGATTTATATCATAAGCTATTAAAACAATTTAAAGTCTAGCATTTGAAGAGAGAAAGTTTCAAATGATTGGAAAATTTATTTATATGCACAGCATCCCAAAGCCACAACTTAACACTTTAACATGTCTCTTGTAAGCTGTGTATCTAGAAAAAGAGAACGCATGTGTTCTTTAAATGAAGTCTTCTTAGCTTTGCTGAACAGCTGTACAAGCACTGAGTTAATATACTTAGTGCTGACCAGCAATAAGAAATAGTCACATGATGCTGTGGGCTGAGAAAATGTTTATTTCACTTCCTACAAATAAACCAATGCAGCAAATTTCAAGATCTCCATAGTGAAAATGAAAGAAAATTCTTGTTTTCTCTGAAAATCCCCTTTCAAGCTTGCACTGAATGAAACAACAGACACTAAGATCTAATGTCAAATTTCAAAGACATTACTTGCTACCTTATACTATCATTTACAAAGCATTTCTCATGTGGTGTATTTCGTACTCAGTATTTTACCACCATCACTGTAAGCTAAATCACCCAACCACTTTAAAAGGTAAGTATTTCCACCATCTGCACTTTGGAGAATTAAAAACAGAAAAACCTCTAACATAAAGAGTGTAAGTAATACAAGAAGAGGTCAAGCAGGGATTTGGAGCCAGGGCTGTCTGACTTCAGACTGTGCTCTTACCCACATTCTATTCTATGGCATTCATCTAAACAGCAGAAACTGTCGCACAGCTCTTACCATGAAGCTAAATTCTAACCTTTCCTACTCAAAGATGAGGACAAGCTCTAACATGGTAACATTTGAAGAAAAACTTCATAGCTTCTCCTCCACCCCTAAATGCTTCCTGGAATCAAACCATCATGATACTAAGAGAGCGATTTCACATAATCTTCACAAATCAATCAACAAGATTAGAGATTAAAAATCCATAGCTGATCACAAACTGATGGAGCTGTGTCAAAAAGACACAGGAGTCTAAGTGGCCTACAACAGGGAAGCTAGGACATCATCATCATCATCACCATCATCATCATCATCATGACTGCAATAAACCAAAAAGCTATCCAATATACAAAAATTCATGAGTTCATAATCCTACTGATGGGAAATTTTTAATTACTCCTTACTAAAGACTGTCAGAAGACAGGTTTATTATTCCCAAAAGTTATAAAAAAAAGAAAAAAAACCCAATCATTTATCTTGTCTTGCCTGTATAAACTGTATTTCAATGTAATCAAACAGTAAATGAACAGTTCTTTATAGACTAAAGCCAATAAATGTAAATGTATGAACAAATTTTCACAATATAAGGCAAAAGGGGAAACCCAGAAAAACCCACCATAGGTCTTTTAGACCATTAGTAATACTTCAGTACATGAGTGCCTGTCTCTTCTTCTATTTTCCTGAATCATAATTTTGTTTTAAATGAAATGTGGGAGAGATTCTGTCTTCTACAACATAAAAGTCAATGGAAGACAATACTTATTTTTTAAAAAAATATCAGAAATGAGAGAACCAAAATTCATTAACTCAAAAAGTATTCACTGCATACCTAACTTCTCCATAGAATCAAAACCCAAGGCTCTGGGGATAATTACTGTCTATGACATGGATCCCTCCTGTTAAAGCAGTATTTGCTAAAAATCTGGTAAGTTTCAGCTTTTCTTTAGGGTCAGAAATAAGGAAGTAGGAACAAAGGCAAGTTTCCAAATCAACTCTGGCATGCAAAACATGAATAAAACCCAACTCTGAAGGCACATGGAATTGATCCTGACAAGGTCCATTCTGAGCCTATGTCTTCACGCCAAAACTCGCTGAATGTTAACGGCAAAGCACTTGCTGGGGAAATAAAGAGTAACCACAGATTAGAAGGGGATTTTGTCACAGTCTGCATGGTCAGTAGCACCAGAATAGGAAAGCACAATTGCCCAGGACTAGACTATTCCACCATCACCACCAATCCATCATCACCACCAACCCTCAGCCATCAGAGGGAGGGGGAGACAAAGTAACAGCAAAAGAAAACAGGGCTTTAACTAACACAGCATACTGTCCTGGACAAGGAGGAGGAAACGTCAGTTAAATAAACCAAGAAAACTTCAGGATTCTGAAATCTACCTTTTGTGGCACAGACAGGGCAGCTCACTATATCCAGGATATGGTCCACTACTTCATATTTTAATGATCCAAGATGTCAGTTTAGATGATGTTTATATTACGGGTCTGGAAGTCAGTTTTCTCCTTTTTGGGTATTTTGTTTTTGTTGTTTTTGGTGCTGGAAATCAAACTCAGGACCCTGTGATTGCCAGGCAGCTGACTGCGCTACTGAGCTATGTCCCCAGGCAGGAAGTCAGTTTTTGACTGGAACTTACAACATGATCATTCTTCAGGTTGAAATACCCAGAAAAAGTTAGCAGACATGCACAGTCCAGAGCTAGAAAAAACTACCCGACACTTAATACCACTTTATCAGTAATTGAAAGGTTAGATCTTTGTACACCAGAAAACACATCTCCTAAATATTTAACAGATTCTTTTTACTTATGTCTTTTGAAAAACATACAGGACAGTGGTGGTGAACCTATGGCAAGCATGCCCCAGTGGGCATACCGAGCCCTCTCTGTTGGCGAACAAGCCAAGTCACCTCAGCATCGCCCCTGCAGTCCGGCATTCATACTCAGTCACAGTGTTGACACTCTGCAACAAATAGGTGGATTTTAGCTTGCAGTTTGGGCACTCCATCTCTAAAAGGTTTGCTTTCACTGATAGAAGGCAATGTTTATTTGCACTTCTATACACATACATGTAAACACATCCATATTCCTAACTAAAAATTCTTTTCTCTCATTCTCCCTCTCTCTTTTATTTTGGAAGGGGGAAGGACCAGGAATTGAATTCAGGACCTCACACTTGCCAGACAGAAAAATTCTTATACATGGGAAGCAAAAGGAAACCACCAATACTCTAAGATAAATAAACCTTACCTTCCTTAATTTTGGGCATCACATATTTTGTCTCAACAATGAGAGAAAAGTAACCAAAACAATGTCAAAGACATACTGGATTTCAAAGTCTTGATTATTAACAATAACAAAAAAGTATAAAATGTCTTATAAATCTAATGATGAGTACTGTTGAAATAACAATATTTTGGATAAAATACCACAATTAGTTTTACTTGTGCATTTTTAATGTTAGGAAAAAATTTTTTTAAGCTCTTAAGTGTGATTCGTATTTTACTTCTGCTGGAAAGGGCAGCTGTAGAAAGTTAATCTTTAAAACTAGAGATCCATCACTTTTCCTCTTTCCCAGGTTTATAAATTAGTTTTCCCTGAACCTAAGAATGCCTGTATCATATCTAATTAATATGAAAAACCACCCATTTTTGTGCCTCAACATAACACTCCACTTCCTACAACAGAAAGCAAACCACATTCCCAAATATCCATCAGTTTTGCAGTTTCTATAAATATTTTAGTTACAGTTTTTCACTAAATGACCTTTCAAGAGTATGAAGCTTGAAAACAACTTTCACTTAGAAGAATCAAAGACTAAGCTATTGTTTCGTGTTAAAATGCACCGCACTCTTCTAAGTCTTTGTAAATTAACATTAGTTTTTCCTACATGAAATTCACAGATCACGGTCTAGGGAAGTTGATAGTCTTGCAGAAAGGGGACCCTGGGACCTACATTTTAGCTTCTAGTCTCAACATGGAGAAAACATGAATTGATCATACAAATAAATAATAATTATCACAGGTGAAAAGTCCCATGAAGAACTACATCATATTATTGGAGGTTCTAACCAGATAAAAATTAAAATAATAACCCTTTTCCATTGTTGGTGGGAGTATAGACTGGTACAACCATTGTAGAAATCAGTGTGGAGATTCCTCAAAAAACTAGGATTGGAGGTCCCATTCTATCCAGCTATTCCCCTTCTGGGAATTTTCCCAGAAGAACTGAAAACATGATGGGGTAGTGATATATATTGACCTATGTTTACAGCAGCACAATTTGTAATAGCCAAATCTTGGAAATAACCCAAATGTCCATCAACTGTGGAATGGATAAAAAAAGATGTGGGATTTTATACAATGAAGTGTTGTGTTACTCAGCTATAAAGAAGGATGAACTTGAGACTTTCATCAGTAAATGGGTGCAACTTGAGACCATATTCATAAGTGATATAAATCAGACTTGCATGTGTAAATATTGTAATGTCTCCCTGCTATAAAAAAAATGAAAGAGTAAATAAGATCCAAAAATGTATAAAAGATACTGTGAAAATGAAAGAGAAAGTGCTCAAAAGGAAAGAACAACTGGGATAGGGGAAAAGAGAAAAGAAAGAAGGGGAGAGATTATATGTATACATATATGTATGCATGTATATACATACAGGATAGATAATTATAGTACTACTCTCTGTTCTTAAAAAAGAACAGTTTGTGTTTTCACTATTTGATCATTTTTTCATGCCTAAATTTTTAATCTAAACAACTACTTTTAAAATAACAATATGCAATATATTAACTAGCGTTAATTTCCTATTATTTTGTTTTGAAATTCTATACCATTATCCTTTTTATGTTTTTAAAATTAGAAAAAATCATAATAATATCTTAAAAAACTGAATGCTGCCTGCTTCATGGATTTGAATTATAAAATGTTTTGGGCAGAATAATGTATTTTAAAGCTGAGTGAAGCTCAGTGAAAATCACTGCCTAGTAAGTGCAAAGCTCTGGAATTGACACAAAGCACCATGAAAGAAAAATAGATATTCTGCATAATGTGAAATCAGGAATTATTTGTCATAATAATTTTGTTATATAACACATCTTCATAAAATAAAACATATATGCAAACTCACATTTAATAAGTCAATTCTTCTCCAAAACATCCCAATATCTCTTTTGATTCTGGTCTGTTTCTGAAATAATCCAGCCATCTGAATATGTAAACAACTATATTTTATAATCTGAAAAAGTAAGAGACTCTATCTCTTTAAAGTTGAAAACAGTCATCTAAATTGCATTAAGGGCAAAATGGGAAGATTCTGAAAGGATGGTTATGAGCTCATTTTGAAAGATATTTTTCATGGAAAAAAGTAACATAAAACTATTCATGAAGATCCTAATCCCCTCTGAAAAAGAAAGAGGAAAAATGACACTTGAAGAGCATACATACATAACATTTGAGCATCAAACCCAAGAAGGAGTAGCTTGGGTTAGAGGGTAGATCAGGCAAAGAACAAAAGAGCTGTCTGGGTATACCAAGCCCTACCTACATGCCGGACCTATCTGAATTCTAGAAACAGGTATAATATATGTACATTCCTGAACTAAAAGCAAGCTGTTAGAACACTCACAGTTTCCTCCTAAAATAGATGCTCTTGCAGTTTGGGCACTGCCAAGAGAGACTGAATCACAGTGTTGAATGGTTACAACTTCCCACACATCCAGCGCAGTACCTCCATGCTGAAACAACATGCAAGGTTCGATCTGAGAAAAACTTGAGACACCCAGCAATTCTACAATCCTAAAAAGAGCAGAGGAGATTCTCAGGATATTGCCCAGGTCTTCAGCTTCACTGGGTGGGGAAGGCTCTACCCATCAAATTCCTAGTTAACAATACATGTGCTCTCAAGATCTGACATCATAACTTACCCAGAATCTTTCCTGCACTTTCTGAAAGCATCAAGACCTGAAAAGCATCCCATTTGTAAGGCCTCGTCCATAAATTGGGGATCTGTTTCTGAGTACCCAAAGCCAGTCTACTCAATCTTCTCTTTACATTCCTTGAGCATTGTTAGCAATCCACGTTGCTTTTTTACTAGATGTAATGCTCTCACTATTTCTGAAGATACACAGCTACACGCAGGTGAGTACTCTGCCAGCAAACTACCACAGCCAGAACCACTTTCATCCCACACCCCCACCAAGGCTGGTTGTCTTCACAGTGTTTACTATATGAAGATCCAAGGAACTGTCATGAACAGTTTTTCTTAACCTCAAATCACACTGCAAACACATAGCCTACCTATTGCTTATCCACCCCAAAGTAAGTTTGTCACACTGCTTTGTCATTTGCAAAAATAAAAAATGAACATTTGTAAAGTTCCTACCAGATACTAAGCACAATTTTAGAGGTGCTCACATTTAATTTTTTAACATTCTCAACATCCCTATGAGATATTTTTACCAATATTTTCTAGTGTATCAAGATTACATGCTCACAAGAGAGCTTCCTGCAGAGCTGGCATGTACATACTTTCAATGTCAAGCATTAGAGAACTCTGGTTAAAGCCTTTCTCTACCTGAATGGGTAGAATCTGGGCTCCTGCTTGTCCTTGGGCCTATATGAGGACTCTGGGCTTGAAACGTCAAGTTTCTTCAAAGCAATGTCTAAAAGAACTCAAGTGAAAAATAGTTTCTCCAAAGGCTATTGCAGTGTGAAACAGCCAAAGATGACCCTGCCTCAAAAAGCCTGGGATATGCATTCAGCTTCTCTTCCTTTACGTTTTTAACATGCCCAACAGGCAGCAGTAGATCCAAAAACCATAATCACTATTCCAGTTTTGAAATTGCACTGTCCTCTTCCCTGGGAGGACAAAATGAAAAGCACAGGCAGTTGGCTCTGGGCACCAGTAAATTACACCCCACACACCTCAGGATGTCAGGGAGGTTTTGTTTTGCTCTCAGTGGGCATCTGGAAAAAGTGGAAACAGAATACTGAAATCTCTACAGCTAGCAACTGGGTGTCACGGGGAACCAAACTGCAGTTTATCAACAGAGGATTTGCCCTTTTTGTCTTTCATATATGAGCATCATTATGGAAGATTTGGGGGCATGTGGAGATAATTACATCAGGAGGTAAAAAGCAAAGTAAGCTGAACATGGTTGAGGTGGGCTGCTGCATTCTAAAGTAGGCACAGAGTCTTGCTTAAAGGACACAAGTGGGCACAACATCACCCAGGAATTGTGCCAAGGCCACCTGATCACAATTAAACACTAAGTGACGTATGCCCGCTCCCAATTCCCCATCATCTCCCATTCCCCAAAAATCACTGCTCCTGTTAGCACTCTAATTTTCCCTGGGCAATTAACTTTTTAAAAGTATTATTTAAGATGGTCTACAAATCATTATTAATATACTCTTCATGAAAATAATCTACTCCCTAATATTGCAGATTAAAGTCATCACACATTTAAAAGAACATAACTACATTTTTGAGTGGTTGCTTCATGTGAACCAACAACTGTAAAAAGCATAATGTGAATAGAGATGTTTCAAAACATCCTTGCAGTAGAGCTAGGACTCAGGAAAGATGCTATTTCTTTTAAATGAGAAATGCTGTATAAGCAAAACTATCGTTCTGTAAGGAAACTCTTATTATTGCAATACATCACCCCAATGACTAGTGGGGAAAAAAATCCAGCAATTTTCATCCTAATTCTTCAAGAACAGAATGTCCTCTGCCCAACTAATATAAACAGCTTTAGAAAGCTTGTCTTTAAAAATTATACTGATACAAAAAAATTGATCTACCAGGACTTCAGATCTTTATTTTTAAAAATGAAGTACTCTCTGACAGATGAGGGGGAAAAAAAAAAAGAAACTGTCTAAAATAGTTAAACTTAAAGACAGAAATTTAGTTCATAGAAAAACACACTGAACTTAAGTATGAGCATTTCATTTACCTAGAGTAAGCATAAAAATGTACTAAAATAACAGCAACTGACTGTCAAATATTCATGTTAAAATATATGTCAACCAGGTCTTTCAAAAGCACATTCTTTATGCTTTCTCTCAAAAACAAATTTATTATTTAATTCCCTAGAAAAGATATCCCTTACCTCAATAACATTGGTATGTCATGAGATAAATTAATAGTCATCACAAGAAAAAAAACTGCAGTGGTAATCATATCAGAGCTCAGGGATGATCTAGAGTGAATTTTCATTTATGACACAGTTACAAGTTACAGATGAAAAACAGAGCTGAAATTCAGCAAGCCCATTCTTTCTCAAATAACAGTTCTACTAAATGGAGATCAAAATACCTTCCAAGGGTTTAGAGTTTATATCTAGGGAGTCTTATCAATACAATAAGTAGGAAAAGGACATTTTTTTAAATTACACCAGCTTAGTCATACATAGTGTGAATGACAGAAACATGACAACTCTCTGTTAAAATAGGATGTGTATCAAGAGATTAAACAATGTTTTTACACGTGACAGAAAGTGATGGACCCAATAACAAAGAACATTCTGAAACTGAAAACTTAACAGTGTATTTATTTCAATTACAAAAGTTAACTTTCATAGAGCAAAATAATTTGCAACCTTGAAAATGATTCTCTTTATGTATCATTGTCCAGGCTTTCAATAGTACAGGGATGACATCAAGCCTCTTTAGCTTCTGGAATATAGACAGGTGAAGTCAATGAAAGGCAATATAACTGAGATGAGAACCTAATATAGAATCATTAATAAAGATTTTCAGTTACAAAAAAAAAAAAAAAAGCAGCAGCAGCTTCCAAGGGAGGAAATAAAACACAGGAAAAGATTTTTGTTGCTATAAGAAATATTTAGCTCCAATGTATTTTAAAATAAAAAGAGAAATGGTGAACAGGACACAAAAGGGAGTTGAACCTCCAAATTTTAACATAAGATACAACTGACTGACACATGAGATTGTTTGAAGTTATCTGGCTCTGTGAATCCTGTGTGTAAAAAATTCAGCAAATACTTACAGGAATTCTCCTGTTATAGTGATAACTCCATCAACAAATGGCTTCATTTGTGTCTAATCCATGCATGCTAATTTCAATTACTTTCACAGAGATTATTGATGCAAAGTGAGACAAAATGAAAGCAAGAAACTTTAAGAAATAAGCCATGAAATGAAAGCATTTCACCAAATTCTCTTAAGAAAACTGAAGAAACAAGTTTCTTAATTTACCCAGAAAACATGAAGTGTGAGGGGTTCAAGTATATAAAAGGGAGGATTATGTAACAGTGATAATTTTAGCCTATTTTTGAACCCTATCATGCATTTTATTTTACTCCCTTAAAGAATATATAGCACCTAGAAGTATAATGTTTTACAATCTCACTCATCTTTTCACAACAAACAAAACATTACCTCATATATATTTGGTGCTCAATAAATGTCTACTTTGCAAAAAACAAAACAACAAAAAACGAGTGCCTTTTGGAATCTACTTACAAGCCAGGACAGTGTTAAATGTCAATGAACTCCCAAATGACTCCACAATAAATAAAATTTGCTGCTGGCCAGAATGGAGAGGGGCAACTGGACATCTGGCCATGGACCACAGGGCACAGCATTGGGGAACATGGGAACAAAAAGTCACCTGCTGGCAAAGAGGTAGGCAGTCTGCATGACATGCTGAGTTGAGAGCCAGGGTTCACAGAACTTCATTCAGGTTGTGGGACTCACCCTACAAACTACAGAAAACAAGACCCTAATGTCAGAGATGGAGCATCCCAAGACACAGTATGGAATGTAACACAAGACCTGCTCACCACTATCAAGCCAGCTCTTGGTCCAAAGGAAGAGAGGCTGAGTCACAGAACTAAGTAACTAATTAGGAGGGGAAAAGGGACAGAAAAGTCTTAACCCTTAAGCCAACAAATTAAAGATTCTTAAACTTCCTGAGCTGGTAGGATTGCTTCCAAATTCTTGGGAAGATGTAAACATACAGAAAAGTTTAAAAAGCTCTACTACAAAGATGAAAAGAATTCTGATTATTCCAATGGTCTCTGACATTGGCTCTCCATAGGCTAACCACATGTTTTCAATAATTTGTCTGCAACATGCTTAGTCATGTATACTTTGCTATTCTGATCTGATCTAATGACCACTCAGGTGCACATATGGGCGAAACTCTCCAAAGGTCATTTCTGGGCTTGTAAGAACAGTTCATCAGCAACTTTCCCATCCTTAGTGTAAGATATACAAGGCAATGATAAATGACAAAAAGTAAGAAAGACTCGAAATCCTGAATCTAGGATATCACAGGGTTTGCTAAAATCTCTTGGTGGAATTCAAGGGATTCTGCTGTATTTCGGCATCAAAAATTGTTACATACCCCTGACTCTAAAACATCACATATAAACACATGTTCTCTCAGGATATATTTCCCTTCTCTTATACCTGGCATCGCAAATGTTCCTGTACTGCACAGTTGTTAGAGACAGCATTAGTATGAGTCAGCACCAAAACAAAAAGTCAGTAGCACTAAAACTCTGGTAATCTACAATCTTCTGTTCAAATTCCATAAAAATGAACTGTTCGTTGCTAAAGAAATTATATATTTTTGTTTTATTACATAAAATTAAATTACATGTAAAACTTCCTTTACTAGTGAATAGTTTCTATTTAACATATGTAAAATAGAATAGTTTGAGATAAAATACTAGACTTGAATTAACATATACTGAACTTTAAATAATCCAAGAAATACTTCTATAACACAGATAAAGCGAGAAGAAATTTAAAAATCAAAATATATTACCATGCAATGTAAACATAGACCAAATGCACACAATGAAGGCCTTATGTATTATGAATATGTACTCATAAAATATTTTTAAATAATAAATAAAATATAAAATATTTTCCCTCCATGTACAGCCCCTGAGGGGAATCAATATGCATCCACAGAAAATCAGCAGAGGCCTGCTCTGATAATGATATCTGTAGTCAAAAATCCACGCATGCCTCTTTTTAACAGTAGCCCTTTATTCTTTTTAACTAGATAAAAATAGTTTATTGTATTCCTTCTCACAATTTATAATTATATACTTATTTGTTTACTATTCAATGTCTGTCCCCAGTATTTCACTGTAAGTCTCAAGAGGTCAGGGAAGGTAATAGTTCGGTTCACCGCTCAGCAATCACCAGAGCACGTGGGACCCATTCATTAAAACTGAGAAGTTGATTGACTGCATTCATGAATAAACAATGTTTGCTATTTGGTTCAGAGACATACTTCATTTAAAAAAAAAAATCTTTCACTTTTTGATAAACCAAATATATATTCCCCCAAAACAGAAAAATTTAAAAATAAGAAAATATAAAAACCAAAAAAGACAAAAGAAAAATCAACCAGGTATGAAGTTGACCCAGAAATTCCACATGTATACCTAAGAAAAGAAAAAGAATATATGTAATAACTACCTAGACACAACAGAAAATAAAACTTTTTCTCTCATATTTATTACATTTGTTGGTATTTGAGCCCATTTACACACTGCTAATGACATAATTATAACTAGCCTATAATAAATTAAAATTCAATGAAAAAATAATGAACAGGTTTTGTTTTTGTGGATTAACTGCACAAATTAAGCACACATATTTGCAAAACATTTTACTTCCTTAATGTTGAAGGTTATTATAATTTTATAAGCCTATCTTTATTTTTAGATTCCAAAATAACAAAAATAAATTCTGGCAATAAAAATGGGCTCTACTCCAAACTTACATATGCCAGCTATCATACGTCCTTCCAACTGCACAGAAGGAATACTATATTATTCATGAAGAAATTTTGTATAGCTCTAATATAGTCACAATTCAGATATTACAAACTATGTGAGAATTGACTGCTGAAATTAGAGAACTCCAAGGAACAACTATACATAAATTAGTTGGGAGATTCCTCTTTTGAGACCTCTGGCACTCCTGTAAGATTCACTGAACTGACAGGCTGAGTTCAAACAGTTTACCAGCCTGTCCAGTAACCTGCAGAGGGAAGCGAATACGGCACTCCAGTGCTTTACCTTGAGAAGAAACCCTACCCTCACCAACAATCCTCTCTGGAAAACTGTTCTTTTTCTTAAGATTCACCCTAAAGGGTTCACCTTAACCCTCATCCCTGGAGGGAAAGCCTTTCCCAACTTTCCACAAAACAGAGATGCTATACACTTCTTGCTCCCACTCAGCATCCAAGATTATATAAATCAAAGTGCATTACCCCTTATGCCTCCCCCATTAGCCTCAGAGATTCAAGATCACACCATATTCATTATTGTATTCCAGATCCAGCACATAGTAGACATTTACAGTATCCAGATACAGAGATAGAGATGAGATGAGTGGAAATATTCATGGATACCATTCAAAAGTCAGGTTGTTTCCACTGAGGGAAGCATTTAAAATGAAGTTATTTAAAGAATACTTTATATTCCCAACTCTGAACTTTGAATTTAGATTTTAACAACTACGTTAGCAGTCAACATTGAGAATTTGGTGAATAGGCAATGATCTACGATAAAAGCCTCCTAGAAATTGAATTTGGACTGTTCTGTGGAAGGTGTGGGGGGAGAGGCACACATGCAGTGAAATTCCCACTGATAGTACCACTTCTAAAGGTGAGAATTATTACGGTCAACAACCCACCCAAGAACAGTCACCTACCCAGAATTAACAAGCAACTTTATCACAGGCAGACAGCCAGTCAGTGTAAATTTTGCGCCATTATCTCAGTGTAAGGTCATGATAATTTACTATATATTTCACATGCTAGTGGAGAAATTCACCCATCATATATCACTCAAAATGCCTTTTGAATCAAGAAATAGTGACCCCACCTATGCCACAACTCTGGTCCCCAAAGGAATAAAATATATGCTATAAAGAAAAAAAGGCATGATTTTTACAGTGGTTGCTTAGCATCAAGTATTTGTATGGAAAAAAAAAAGACAAATAGGACAAATAAAAGACCTTCTTACAAATCAGACCTAGAAAAGTCACGACCCAGTACCAACTTCTCAAAGCAATTCTCTTATTTTGATATTTATCATTGTTATGATTTTTCACATAATGAAATTCCTCAGAACTTTTTCCACTGGTATTTTTAAACACCAATACCTCATCTTGAGGCTTAACTGTTTTACCTTTTTTTTTTATCAGGACAAATTAACTCATTTTTCCTTTGCCCTGAAGTAGACCTGTAGGTTATTCCACACAGGCTGACCAGCTTTTTTTAAGATGTGTTTTGGCTCAGCCCTCATCCTCCACCCTACCCTTTTAATGCTGCTGCAGGAGGTCCTTCCTGAGATTCACTTGCACTTTCTCCAGGCAGAAGGCATCTGCCCCTTCTCCTATCAACCTCCCCGAAACTTCTTGCTGTAACCTCCGCTATAGCAAGCTCCTCATTCTGTGGCTGCTATGTATCTGTCTCCCACTTTCAGGTTGAGGCTTTCAGGGAAAGGATATATAACTAGATCAGAACCCCTAATCAACATTAGCCTCAATAAATGTTAAGATTGATGATCCTGGGCCTGGGAATATAGCTCAGAGGCACAAGCACCTGCAAGCACAAGGTCATGAGTTCAATCCCCAGTACCAAAAAAAAAATTTTTTTAATTTGAAAAAAAAAAAAAAAGATTGATGATCCAGTGACTGAGAAACTGTTAATGAATGAAGAAAGAAAGACACACATTAAGAGGTAAGACTCCAGAGAATATTGCCAGAGGGCAACTTCTAGTCCTGCCATTTCTAGTTGTGAGGGTTTGGGAAAGGTAACATATGAAGAGAATACCTGTCTCCCCTCAAAATTCATATGTTAAAACCTAGTTACCAATGTGATGGTATTACTATGAAATGAGGCCTTTGGGAGGTGGTTAATCCAGCAGAATAGAGTCACAGTGATTGAGAAATTTTCATTTTAAAAGAGACCCTAACAGAGAGAAGGCTCCATCTATGACACAGACAGAAGGTGTCACCTGTGAACTATGAAGACGGTCCTCACCAGACTGAATCTGCCCTGAGGTTACTCTTGGCCTTCCTAACCTCCAGAACTGTTTCTGGTTTAAACTACCAGGCTATAGGGTTATATTATGCCAGTCAGAATGGACACTGTCAAGTTAGACAACTATCCTGTCATTAGAGATAACTGAACTAAAATATAAGCCAAACACTTAAAACAAATGTCTTTAAATATCCCCAACACCTTGTCAGAAATTAACATTTACATTATGGATTATCCCCTTCAAAATCCTGTTTATAGTAACAAAACTTTCTGGATTATTAATAAAATAAGCTTAAAATACATTTAAAGAGTTTTCTCATTAAATGGAAGCAAACCCACAGATATCCAGGCCAGGTCCATATCTCTGGTTGAATTGAGTACACATGTCTGAGTTTATCTGTTGCTACACAGAATTCACTTTAAAGATGCTGAGTTCAATCCCCCGTACTGCGAATCTAGGCACAGTACTTCCTGACTGTAATTCTAGCAACTAAGGAGGCTGAAGCAGGACAGTGGCACACTGGAAGGCAGTCTAGACAAATCATGGAGAATCATCTCAAAATTTAAAAAGGGCTGGAGCTGTAGGTCAGTGGTAGAGAGCTTGCCTTGCCTGTGTGAGGCTCTGTCCAACCTCTTGTACCACAAAAACAAAGACACACAAACAAAACCACAAAGCTAACTCAGCTATGTGAAACAGTTCCACAGAATTATACTCAATTTACTCTCAAGTTATAGGTAAACAGCACAAGAGTTAGTTGAGGTTTCCTGTTTTGTTTTGAATTCTTATACCCAAAATGACTGGAGAACAGATAGAAAGTCAGAACAAGGTAGAATTTTCTAAACAAGTTTCAAAGGTCCTGTAGTATGAATAGGAACTTGAGACAGAAGAGAAGTGACAACCACAAGGCCAGAGCACCACCCTCCTCCCTGTCTAGCCCCAGCCCTTTTCCTCAAGGCCTGCTGAAACCAAACCACAAAATCTGTTTCCCTGGGCAACTAGTCTGGTTTCGCAGGAATCAGAGCTGCAATACATTTGATCCTGTCCCCCAAAAATAAAAGATCTGGTCTTGAATTGGGGTAGACTGATGAAAGATGAAACATTATCAGAATTTTTAAAATTATGAACTCTCTGTGCTCTCTATGAGCAGTCCTAAACAAACTTCCTTTTCTCTGACACCCAATCCCATCCATTCTCTCAGGACTGAACTTGTCCAGGACCAATGTGGGGGCAGAACTTCTCCCCCAAAGGATGAATAAATCCAGGTCCCTTATGGCATTCTTGGAATCTTTCCTCTGCTGAGGACCACGGTTTTTCCAGCTACACAGATTCTACAGGAAAATTCTGATTTTCTCTCTAGAATAGCAGGGATTAGAGAAAATAGGTTAGGTAGGTTAACACTTTCTAAATCTTGTAATAGAACCTTCAAAACAGTTATGTTATTGCTTCTGTGTGTTCTAGAATACGAATCATAAAAGGTAGCAATTGTTACTGAATTACTTTTAAGTACAGCACTAAAATAGATGCCTCCATTATCTACTCACACTCTCTCCATAAGCAAGCTAATCGTTACATGGAGCCCTCAAAGGGGGAGGTAGGGTCCCAACCAGGAACATTTACAACTTCTTTGAACGTTATTGTAGGCCGTGGCTCCTGAAATTTGTCTAAGTGCAAAGGTAGCACTACAATTTAAACTTAACCTTGGCTGCTACCAAGCTCTAAAAATCAGTTATCGGAAGGAACCCCACCCCCACTTCTGTTCTTTTGTAGTAAACAAAACATACATTTGCTTAAGTATAAAATACCACGTTTTTTGGGAAAATATCCACATGAACTGCCACATTTTAAATTTGTGCTAAGGAATACAGCACAAATAGAATTATAAAAGTGTAAAGGGGAGGCTGCAAAATGTTTATAATCTGAACAAGGAGAACAAACAGCAATAGGTAGAAAAATATGAAGTAATATGTAATTAACCCAATGCTACATGATGAGATAGTTATTACAAGCAGTAAATGGTCTCAAATGAGGGTGAGATCAGTAATGCTACAGGATAACAGGTTTGAGAATAACTACTCAGATTTAAGAAAGGGATTAAAGCATCATTTTAGATTATCCCTAAAGAATAAAAGCTTAACACGCTGCAAGGATCACAAAAAACAGAAAACTATTAGCCACTATCAGAAACATGTTAGAAATTATAAAGCCCATTACAGAGGAAGAAGACAAGATGGCCGATCAGTGAGCAACAAAATACAAAGCCTCCCAGGAGAAACAACTCATACACCAGAATAAAACACCCTGGAGAGACCCAGACAGAGGAAGATGGATCCTCTTGACACAGGAAGAAATTAAAATGTAAAAAAAGCTCGTCAAATACTTCAGGACTACAACTGAAACAGCTAGAAATTACAGGACACAGCATTTTTGCGGTGACCCACCAAGTTTGCACCAGCTTGAATCCATGCCAGCAGGCAGAGCCGCCCAAACTCATTCCCACCGACACTCACAGGAAGCACAGCAGCACTGAAGTCAGGAGTTGGTGAGCCCAACAGTGAGCAGAGCCGGCAAAGGGACCTTCATTAATCCACGGTCAGTGCTGGTAATGAGAGCCCCCCACCGCAATGGGAAGGGCACAACCAAATGGGCGATATGTTGGAATTGGGCAGGAGGAGCCTGAACTGGGAGCAACAGTGACTTCAGTTGGTTCCTCCCTCCCAAGAGCAGATTTATGGGCCACACTCCTGGCCAGGACCCAATGAGCTGTCCCAAATTGATTCCCTGCACCTAGCAAGCACTAACTGGGTGAAGGCCCCTGAAGTTTGGCTGGCCTGGTGGGGAGAGGCAGGCATAGGCAGCCACTGCTCACACCTCAGTGACAAGAGCAGGCAGGAGAGGGCACAGTTCCCTCACCAGCGTGCTTCAGAGGAAACGTGGCCAACAGGGAAGGGGACTGGGACCTGTGCTGTAACCTGTGTGGAGGAAGCCAGAGCCATGACAGGAGAGGCAGAAGGAGGCCCCCAGCCCAGAACCCTGAAAGCATTGATCCAGGACAAGGAAAAACAAGGGAGACTGAGGGTGGCAAACAAACAGCAGACATGGCTTCAATGGACATTAAGAGCTATCTTCGGGACCTTGTAGACGAGCTCAAAACTGAAATATTAAATCAGGTGAAGCCGCATATGAGTAGAGTAATAAAAGAAATGCTCTCAGGAAGCATCTCTCAGGATGATACAGATGGAAGAAGGGAGGAACACACACAAAAAAAGAGAGAAACATTCAATAAAGAAAATATAGAATACATGAAGCAGATTCAAAGAGACTACCAGGAAATTAAAAACTCCATTGAAAGCTGGCAAAACTCCTTAAAAGAAACTAAGGATAGACTATCAAAACTTGAAGACGAGTTTGCAGTGTATGATCATGAAAGGAAAGATCTCTTAAAAATAACAAGGAAGATGTTGAAACTATGGGCGCTGGGAGAACAGGCGGCCTACTTGCCGCCCTGGTGAGCAGCTGGGGGCCTGGCAAGCCACTGGTGCACCAGGGCGAGAACTATCAGCGATTCATGAGCTCTGCATCATGTTGGAACTTTGGGCGCTGGGAGAACAGGCGGCCTACTGGCTGCCCTGGTAAGCAGCTGGGGGCCTAGCAAACCGCCGGAGCACCGGGGTGGTAACTATCAGCGATTCCTGAGCTCTGCATCATCATGTTGAAACTTTGGGTGCTGGGAGAACAGGCGGCCTACTCACCGCCCTGGTGAGCAGCTGGGGGCCTGGCAAGCCACTGGCACACCAGGGTGAGAACTATCAGCGATTCCTGAGCTCTGCATCATGTTGGAACTTCGGGTACTGGGAGAACAGGCGGCCTACTCACCACCCTGGTGAGCAGCTGGGGGCCTGGCAAGCCACTGGTGCACCAGGGTGAGAACTATCAGCGATTCATGAGCTCTGCATCATGTTGGAACTTTGGGCACTGGGAGAACAGGCAGCCTACTCGCTGCCCTGGTAAGCAGCTGGGGGCCTGGCAAGCCACTGGTGCATCAGGGCAAGAACTATCAGCGATTCCTGAGCTCTGCATCATGTTGGACCTTTGGGTGCTGGGAGAACAGGTGGCCTACTCACCCCCCTGGTAAGCAGCTGGGGCCCTGCCAGTGCATGGGCTAAAAATCAGACATTGATCCATCCACCCCCAACCTTAGCAAGTCAGCACTGGCGGTCTGAGTATCTTTTTGGAGGATGAATGTATACAGAGTGACAAGTAAGGGGGATTTCCTTTTACCATCTCTTTGAAGGCAAATATTTTTATCACTGTTTTGCTCAGTTTTGATTAATGGTACTGCTTTATCCAATATTCTGTTTTTAAAAGTTTGATATTTCCTTCCATTTTCCTCTACCTGATTGAAAGAACAGCTAATGTGAACAAAATGAGCTGTACTATTTTGCCTATTGCTCATGTCCTGGTGACCTGCTCTGAGGGTCTGTGGTAGTTTTACTGAACTGCAGTTGCATGGGTTTATTCTGTCTTGTTCTGTTGTATTTTGCTACCTTCAAAAAAAAAAAAAAAAACGTAGATAAGAAAGTAACAAAATACTTCCAAAAATCTCCCAACTCCACCAAAGCTGATCCATGGATCATGGATGAGGAGAAACTCAAAAACAAGGCAACAGAATTATATAAGGTGATTAAAAGTATATAACAACAACAAAACAAGTCAGTAAGGTACTGAGCAACCTGAAACAGGATATAACTTAGCAGATAATGGACTTTAAAAGTAAAAAGAAGAAAAGAAAGTGCTCTAGAGGATATGGCTGCATGTATATTTAAGTGTGTAGGTTTGATACCCATGTTGCTAAGTTGTTACTGGATCATTGAACTTCTTTGCAGTCTCACTGTCCACTTTGTACACTTTAATTTTGTAACTTTAACAACTAAGTCTAAGAAAACAATATGTAATTTATCAACTAGTGATTTCTTACTGCTTTTTTTTTCTGAAATTCTATATTGTTTCTACCCCTTTTTCTGTTTTGCTTTTTTTTCTCTTTAAATACAATTTTTAAAAAATGAAAAAAAAATAACAAGGAAACAGGCAGTAACAAGACAAAGGCTAGAAGATGACAAGAGAATCTACAATTTAAGAATAAGAAATGTGAACAAAGAAGCAGGAATACATACAGGCAAATTACAAAGCCTATTCATGGAAATAATTAAGGAAAACTTCCCAAGCATGGGAAAAGAAAATGAAATTCGGTTGTGTGAGGCATACAGAACTCCAGCCACCTACAACCAAAACAGATCTACACCCAGACATATAATAATCAAGACACCAGAAATTCAATATAAAAACAGAATATTAAAAGCTGTCAGAGAAAAGAAACAGATTACCTGTAAAGGTGAGCCCATCAGAATCACGGCTGACTTCTCAACACAGACCATCAGATCAAGAAGAGCTTGGAGTGAAGTATTTCAAGCCCTGAAAGAAAATAACCTCCAGACCAGATTGATGTACCCTGCAAAGCTGTCACTAGAAGTTAATGGAGAAACAAGATGCTTCCATGACAAAGAGGAACTGGGGGAGTTTGTGACCACCAATCCAACCATACAGGGAATACTGAAGGACATTCTAGAGAGAGAGAAAAAAAATACCAGGACTTTAGAAACAGTGGCAGAAAGGCCTCAATGAGTGGGGCAGACAGTAGAATGAAGGAGAAAAGTAGACAAACAAAGGCAGAAAAATAGCATAGCAGAAACGAGGCAGAGAAGGATAACTAGAAACTCTAACATAGATGGCCTTGATACACTATATTGTTCATAGTGCACCAGGATTTAAAACACACATTACTCACACTACTCTGCTTAGATGTATTATATTCTGTTCCAGTCATTTTACCTGTACTAGATTTGAGGGCACAGACATTTATCCCGAAAATAACAGGATATAGTACGGTAATCATCCTTAATTTCCTATTAACTTAATCTAAAGCTCTGTAAAACCTACACTGTTTTACCATGACTGATTTGTAATCGAATCTGGTTTGTTGGATCGCTGTTTTGTATTGATAGATTTTATTCAAAGCTGTTATGATTGACAGTATCAAGTCTGAGAGTATAGGCAACTGCACTTAAGATGACAAGATCCACTAGAATATCCACTCTGGTTTGATTATTACCTGCCTTTGAAGTTTTATACTGTCTACAATGTTTTATTTTTACTAATATTATTATTTACTGCTATACTCAATTATACTGCTATATTCAATTATGCCTGATGATATAGACATTCTATTGAAGATAATAAGAAACAACATAGTAATCATTGTAGATCAACTTGTGCTGTGGTTTTATATGACTTTTTGG